>CM065168.1:27967532-28534125 GCA_033026295.1 Channa striata | reverse complement strand
ATTAAGGTATAAAAAATAAGTTGTGTTGTTGTGAGGACTGTAGGGGTAAATGCAGCTTTAGGTTCTGTTTAGTTATATGACACTTTATTCCATAGTGACCTAATGCCAACTTATACTTCTCAGCAAACACATGTAAATGTTAGCGTGGACCTACACGGACAAGGGAAATTATGGGTAACTGTAGGCTGCAGAAGCTCGGCTGTCACAACTTCTGACTCTCAACAATGCGTTATGCAAAGATGTGCATCGAATAAGCTGATTGGATAATGGTCGGGAAAAAAAGAACGGGAAATGTTACCATTTACACTAGTGTAGATGTTCACAGTAATTTTATTATTTTATTATTTGCTTTATTCTTTAGGCACAGTTGGCTGTGGCACAGTTGGTATCTCAGTCATCCACCAGTCCTACAGTTGTTGGTGCAATCCTCTGCCTTTCTGGTCACATGTTCTGAAGCAAGACACTGAACCCAACTTAGCCACTCACAGTGAGCATCAGCCAGCTGCATAGCAGCTCCCCCATCAGCGTGTAAATGATCATGAGTGTGAATGGGTAGATAAGAAGCAGTGTAAAGCACTTTGAGTACCAACAGGTAGAAAAGCGTTATATAAGTGCAGACCATCCATTTAGTGTTTTCAATTTATAACTGTTTGTTTCCAAATAGGAAATTTAAAAAAAAAATGAAAAGAAAAGGCCAATAACTTGCTGTACATCAAATAGGACACAAACTTTTGGTTCATGAAAAATGACTAGTTTAAAGGTTTACCATTTGGTTTTTGAAATTACCGCTCTCTAAATATTAACAGGCTTATTCAATATAGAAAAAAGGACTGAACATTGTAGTTCTCTATGTCTATCAAATACATCACATCCTCATCTGAGCAATGACTGCTGAAAACAAGGCAGCTCCACATGCTTCACATACTTTCACCAAATTGAGGTTTGTTAAACATGATCCTGCCCTTTTCTCTACATACATGTGTGAACATATTCAAGTGTAGGTCCAACTGAGAAATGTCATTTAATTTACAAATTAGGGAAACACACCATGAACAACTTGAGATTAAATGTCTTGCTCAAGGACTTTTGGGACCAGAGATGTTTTTGGCCCACTCCTTCAATTTTAAACCAGGGGGACAAAACTCTAGAACCACCTTGATATAATACACTCCCGTAAAGAAATACTGTTTTTTTTAAGGGCGCTTCATGTCTGATAACCCGAACGAATAACGTTTCTTAGTTGCATGATCTTAATCAAACTGCTACGTTTGCACATTCTGACCAGTGTTTTGAGCAAAAAACTAGTGTGAAACTGGCACCATTTTGGCTCCGTTCTAATGACCCAAAATGGCCATTTCATGTCAAAAAGAGTTGCTTTTTAACAGATGCCTGCCTCCCTGTGTGGTAGTGCTTTACAAATGGTTCATTGGTAGTATCAGAGGGTAGGTACAAAAAAAAGTTTTTGGATGTTAAAAGCTGAAGGAAGGAAGGAAGGAAAGAAGGAAGCTCCTTACCATACACGCAGGGGTTTCATCCCAAATCCTGCATTGTGAGACTGTACACTAAAAGGAAGATAGGAGCCCGAAGAACAGTGCTTAGTGAAAACCTTAGGCTGCAGAACCATTAGGAGCAAGAGAAGGAAGAGCAGGAACCATCATGGAAGGACAAGTCACCTCACAGTATGTACTGCGGGTAGATACAAGAAAATCCTGGGCGTACAAACATGCCCCTGAGGCAGCAAAATGGGGGCAGCGCATTATATGGACAACGGCATACTATGCAGGGCAATACATGCAACGTCATAAACGAGTGGATTGCCTGGTGTAGTAAATCACTTGTGCCGAGTAACAGCTGCAAGATTATGGGGTACATCTCCAAAGGTGGTTGAGAATGACCCAGCTAAGATCCTGTGGGACTTTCAGATATAAACTGACAAACTGATAATGGTTACCTCATCAGTCTGAAAAATTCTAGTCATTCGTAGATATAAATATTTGGACACTGTACGTTCCAAAAATAAAATAGAAAAAAATAAACTATTAGGAAAGAACACACATCCTCCAATAACATCATTAGTGAAAATACACATTAAAAAACATACCGTGTTTAATAATTGAAGGCTACTGTATACTGAAACGTAAATTAATTACAACCAATACCATATAAACATTTTTTTAAATCCAGGAAAATATATTGAGATATGAGTGATTTTAAAACAAGAAACCGGAAGAACTGCATTCCCATGAAGCTGAGGGTGACTTTTTTTTCAAAACAAATTAGCTCCTGTCACAAATTATTGTGCATACACTGTAAGGTCCTGAAAAGAGAAATTATTTTACTTTTACCACAGAAAAATACATCTCACTCCGGTAGGAACACTATATCATGGCTTTTTCAGAGATGTAGTTTTTTGTCCCCAGACTGTTTGGAAGAAACCTGACAACA
Source organism: Channa striata (assembly GCA_033026295.1). NCBI lineage: Eukaryota > Metazoa > Chordata > Actinopteri > Anabantiformes > Channidae > Channa > Channa striata. The sequence continues at coordinate 28,531,680 of CM065168.1, read as the reverse complement.
ACACAGTGATGAAATCACTTGCTCTAATGCTCAGCAGGTTACAATGTGACACTGTTGACTGTAGTTCAGTTCAGCAGAACTACCCCCCCCAAAAACACACACACATTTATGGCATTGAAATGAAAGCAGAGGTAGAAGTAAAAAAAGTATAATTTAATTCAATTCAATTCCAATTCAACTTTATTTGTATAGCACCAATTTACAACAAGGTCATCTCAAGGCACTTTACATAATAAAGTCAAGACTATACAAACATTTAGAGAAAACCCAACAAATCCCCCTTGAACAAGCCATTGGCAACAGTGGAGAGGAAAAACTCCCTTTACCGGAAGAAACCTCCAGCAGAACCAGGCTCAGGGTGGACGGCCATCTGCCTTGACCGGTTGGGGTGAGAGGAAAGTGGAGAGAGAAAAGAACAGAGCAACAAAAGCAACAACAAAACATTGAGCAGGTTAGTGGGACCAGTAGCTGCACACTGGAGGACACACAGCGCCAAATCCGGGGACACCTGAAGACAGGGAGAGAGAGAGGGGGAAAGACGACTACGGGACAAAGAAGACACAGAGTTAATGTCATACAGTGGTGACATTATAGATGTGGGGTGAGAGGAGAGAATGAAGAGAAGAGGAAGTGGCTCAGTGCAGAGTCCCCCAGCAGTCTAAGCCTATAGCAGCATGACTATAACCAACTATAAGCTTTATCGAAGAGGAAGGTTTTGAGCCTAGTCTTAAAAGTAGAGAGGGTGTCTGCTTCCCGAATCTGGACTGGGAGCTGGTTCTACAGGAGAGGAGCTTGATAGCTAAAGGCTCTGCCTCCCATTCTATTTTTGGAAATTCTGGGAACCATAAGTAGGCCTGCATTTTGGGAGCAAAGTGGTTTAGTAGGATGATATGGTACTAGGAGATCTTTTAAATATGATGGGGCTTGACCATTTAAAGCTTTATAGGTAAGAAGAAGGGTTTTAAATTCTATTCTACATTTAATGGGAAGCCAACGGAGATAAGCTAATGAAGGTGAAATATGATCTCTCTTACCAATCCCAGTCAGTAATCTTGCGGCAGCATTTTGGATTAATTGGAGGCTTTTTAGAGAGTTACTGGGGCAGCCTGAAAGTAGAGAATTACAGTAGTCCAATCTAGAAGTAACAAATGCATGGACCAATTTTTCAGCATCGCTTTGGGACAGGATTCTCCTCACCCACCTCATTTATTTCAGAGAAGTGGATGGTTACGCATAACCCCACTATCCACTAGCTCCTGTAGCCTGCTGCGTTCAAAAGAAAAAAAAAATAGTGTAAAAGAGCTGTGGCCAAAAAAATTTAAATAAAAATGTATCAATCATTTATAATAATTTCTAATCAAGAGGGACCAGACTGCCACAGTTCCAAGTACAGACAAGAAGCCTGTGTGGCAACTTTATCACCTGTAATCTGTTGAGAAAAAATTCAAAACTGATTTGTGATTCTGTGTCTTCATGCATGCTCATGTGGACAACAGAGTTTGGAGTTTACTGGCAATGCACAGGTCAGAGGTCACGGATGCACAGTGACTGTCAAATGACACTGCAGGCAACAGGCAGCGGCAATGATCAAGATCTTTTAGTTTGTTTAAATGCAAGTTTTAAAAACCCTTATAATTATAACTAAATGCACTTTTTAAATCACTTTTCAGGACTTCCAAGTATCAGCCGTTCTGTTCAGATGAGCTGCTGTGAAGAAACAGTTATGTTTTTTTACCATAGCATTTGAATCTGCACATAGCACTTGAGTGGATGTATGACATATGCTTTTATTCTTATAGTAATAATGAGTTTTAATTTGCTTTGCTGGTCTGCACACCAGACAGTATTTTAATAGGTATCTAAGGTGGTTTCATTGTTCAGCGCTCTGGTGAGCATTTTGTTATTTGGTACTATATAAATAAAGTTTGATTTGATTTGATGTTCAGACTGATTATTGCAAATTGTGATTTTACTCGCTATTGTAGTGTTGTTTGCTGCATAGTTATCAGCTGGTTTATTCTCTCAGTTTTAGTGAGGAGTAGATGATGTAATCTGAACAAACTGTGGGAAGACAGAGTGCAACAATGGTTAAAGATGAGGACACGGAGGTAAACAATATTATAGATAGTAAAAAATAATTCAAAAAAGTAATATTGAGGTCAAACACTTTATTCTATCAGTTGTGAATTGATTAATTACAAGATCAATATTTTTTCTGCCGGGCTTTGATTTCCTGGAAAATCCTGTTCCATAGAGCAGAGTCAAATACCAACATATTATTTTACATTCTCATCACTTAAAAATGTTCCTTCCACTGACAGATGTTCCTCCACCAGGAGAAGTCTCTGTTCTCCATGTTGGTGCTGAGGCTGTGTCTCTTGGTTTGGTGAGGTGTAAACTTTAGAGTGTAAAAAAACAACACAACAAAAAACAGTTACAGTCAAAATGTGCAACATTTAAATTGACATTTACTAGCAGATTGAGTCTTGGATTTGCGTCACTTCCTCTCAGCACGCTTGAGCATTGTGCGCTAAGCAGCAAAGTGACGACTGCCATCCTATAATGGCACCAAAAAGAGATGCTGCCATATTACATTTTTTTACCTAAATAGTTAAAAATGCTGTTTTATAACTGTGCAAGCAGTTCTGTTTACACAAAGACACATACTACATTAGGTTTAGGCACCACATTACCAGGTTTAGGAAAATGGTGGTTTGGAGTATAATAATTTCTTCATTAATATTACGCATGACTTGGACATCTGGTTTTGGATTGTAACATTCTTTTCATACCAGGGCTTGACATTAAGCTTTTTAGACCACCTGCCCTTTGGACTGAGATATCCCCCTTGTCTGAATAAAACTGAAACTAACACAAAGTGACCTGTAAGAGTTTTCCCACTGCGCTGTCTCCTCCTCCAGCCTGTCAGCGAGGATTACATTTCCACATAGGCTACTGTGTGTCTAACATGTAGTTCACTGTTATTTAATATGGTTAGTACTAAAATAATCTAATCATGAAACTAATCTGAAGGTGTTTATTCAGAATGATCAATGGTTAATGAAACTTGGAACTTGGTCAAAAACTTTGTGTAATTGCAATCAACAGAGAATAGAAAGCCCAACTTTCACTCCTTTTGTTCCTTAAACACCTATTTAGCACTTCACCACAAAGAACTTGACAGACCAGAATATTTGGGTTTAGCAACACCAGCTATTTTTGAAGGAAGGGGCTGACGATCTAAACCATGGCTTTCCGCTTTGTGGATGACCACAAACAGCTGAACCGGACTTCCCCAACATTAAGTGTAATTTCAAAATATTCATTTTAAAAAGTAGCAATTAGTAGTAATTTCTGATCTGTACTTTATTGTGACCTTTCAGGAAACTTAAACAGCTTTTATTTGGTGAATCACACATTATAACTTCTTCATGACCCTTGAGGCATAAAGTTTAAGACTTGGAACTTGGCTTGTGACTTCCTGATTTGGTAACCTCAAACCTCAAAGGGTCCTGTTAGGTTTGGATAAGTACATTAGTACATTTAAAACATTCAGTTTTAATAATAAGTTTCTTCTTGTCTGCAGAAACATCTAGAGAGGTTACTGGAAGATCTAGGATTGAAGCACAACTACACAGAGAAGCTTTCACTAAGCTCAATACTTCAGATTGATGAGAAGACCATCACTGATGAACCTGCCAAGTGTAATTCAGATCTTCCATGGTGTTTTCTGAAGCAGCTGATGATGGTTAATGTCACTGCCAGGAATGTAAAATATAAATGTGAATTAGGCTCTGATGATGCATCAGGGAATTCAAAGTTAGATCTGAAGAGTTTGATCAACTGCCCAAACCAAGGTGACATGCTAAACCCCCTTGACCTCATCACTGCCCTGTTCCTGTGTTCTGATGGGTTTGTACAACAGGAAATGTCACTCAAAATGTCCATGTGTCAGTTTTCTGTCCCTCTGCTGCTTCCTAATTGTGACACACAACAGTGCACCAAGGGATTTGTTGAGGACAGAATTGTTCTTTCTGAACTTCCAGTGATATCTTTTGTGAGACTGGGTGATTGTTCTTTGTCCAAGTCAGAGATCCTCAACAAGCTTTTGAGTAATTCTCAGCAGTACCATGACACTTTTGTTCATCGTAACATGGAGTGCGGAAACATTCCAAGAAGAATCTCCAATGGACTGACTGAAATTACTTGGTACCTTCCTTGTGGAAACAAAAACATGGATGTTTTCAGTGAGCCAGTAGCTGTAGCTAATCTTCGTGGAGACATTACTTCATTTGAAACTCAATACTCTTTTCTGTGTCAGACATCTTCAGCAGCTTTTGTGTTTTTTGACAAGTTGGAACCTGAGTTCAAACTGCTTAACAACCAGCACCACAAGGCGCAAAACTTCTTAGTAGGTAACAAAGAAAGCAAACAGTTTGACTTAGATGCAATAAAGAAAGTAGCAACACAGTTGGAATAAGAAAAACATCATTATAAAGACTAGGGGAGGAATTCTCAAACAGTGCAAAGAGCATTCGACGAGAAATCGAAAGATTTGTATTAAATCAGCTCACAGCAGCAGCAAAAGTCAAAGAGGGAATGAGAGAACTTGAACTGTGTGTCACACAAGAGGAAAGGCTGAGTGAGTGTGGAGGGCAGGTTGCAGAACTGCTACAACATTCAGCTGAGCAATTAGAGCAAGGGGTTGAGCTTCCAGAACTAGCTGATAATGATTTTTCTTTTCCCTGCAACCTTTCCATCCAGCAGACAAATGATCCTACACTAGCTGAATGTTTCAGAAAAGTGCAGGACAGTTCCAGTATCCTCTCAGAGTATTTATGATAAGACTTTATTAATCCCACAGTGGGGAAATTCTTGTGTTTAGCAGCCATAGACAAAGAACACAGAATCTGCACAGAACAATGTGCATTATGGTTTGACTGAAAAGGCATTTAAAAATTAAGGGTAAACTAAATATGTATACATATTAATATTTGAAAAGGTAACAGATGAGTATTGCAACGTCTGGTTTATTGCACAATAAATAAGAATATACAAGTAAAATTGCACAGTGTGTGTCACTGCAGTGACAGATTATATAGTCTTATGGCTGTGGGGAGGAATGAGCGACAGTCGCCTCCTTCCTGGACTGTGGGTGTAACTGTCTAGTGCTGAAGGAGCTGCTCAGAGCCTCCACAGTGTGGTGCAGGGAGTGGGAGGGGTTATTATCCATGATGGATGTTAGTTTGGCCAACATCCTTCTGTCTGCCACCTCCTCGATGGAGTCCAAAGTGCAGCCCAGGACAGAGCCAGCTCTCTTAACCAGCTTGTTAAGTCTCTTCCTGTCGTGCTGCTCCCAGCCCAGCACACAACACCATAGAGGACTGCTAAGGCCACCACAGTGTCGTAGAATGTCCATAACAGCTGCCTGCACACACCAAAGGACCTCGGTCTCCTCAGCAGGTGGAGGCGACTCTGGCCCTTCCTGTACAGACAGTCTGTATTGTTTGTCAAGTCCAGTTTTTTGTTTAGGTGGACACCCAGGTATTTAAAGGTGTCCACAATCTCAATGTCTGCAGCGGGTCCAGTGCTGAGCTCACCTGAGTGCGGAGGTAGCTGAGGATGATCCTCTATAGCCTTAATCAGGAGGGAGGTTAAGGCGACAGGTCTGTAGTGGTTCAGCTCCTTCGGATGTGATACTTTTGGAACCGGAACCAGACAGGAAGTCCGCCACAGCACTGGTACTTTCTCCAGTCTAAGGCTCAGGTTGAATAGTGACAGAACAACCTCACAGAGCTGGTCTGCACACTCCCTGAGGAGCCTGGAGCTGATGTTGTCAGGGCCTGTGGCCTTCCTGGCCTTAGTCTTCCTTAACTCTCTCCTACCCTGGTCCACAGTGAGGCAGAGGGGGGTGGGCGGTGACTGGTCTGGAGCTGTGGGTTGTTGGGAGCTCTCTGTGACAGTGGGAGGAGGGGCAGAGTGGTCTGCATGGAGCTGAGGTGTGAAGAGCTGCAGCTGGAAGGAGACGACTGGACTGGAGCGGTGTGAAGAGGGGGTTGGGGACTGGGCAGAATCAAATCTGTTAAAGAACAGATTTAATTCATTTGCCCACGTCTGGTCCCCCGAGGCCTGTCGACCATCCCCACCCTCGCCGTGCCCTGAGCCACACCTCACGGACCTTGTTCTGCTCCAGATGATGCTCCAGTTTCTTCTGTAGCTGTCCTTGCACCTCCTGATTTTGTATTTTAATTCCCGCTGCACTCTGCCCAGCTCCTCGTGTCCCCAGAGAGAAAGGCCCTCTTCTTTTCATTCAGCAGGGCCTTCAGCTCAGGGCTCACCTAGGGCTTGTTGTTGGGAAAACACCCCGTACTGTCTTGGATGGCACGGTGTGTTCCACACAGAAGTTTACGTAGTCCGTGATACAATGTGTGAGACTGTCGATGTCCTCCCCGTGTGGACTGCGGAAAATGTCCCAGTCCGTGATGTTAAAACGGTCCCTCAGCTGTTCACTCGCCTCTTCTGTCCAGATCTTTACTGCTTTCACCTGTGGTGATTGTTTTTTCACCACCGGAGTGTAAGCAGGAGACAGGGAGACGAGATTTTTACGCCTAGTTGCACAACTCCACAAGGCTTTAAAGAAAAAACACAGCAAACATACAGCATAGAAATAAACATAAAAAGACGGGAAGAAAAAAACAGAAAAGGACAGAGCTGCTGAAACTCGCTGCCACTCACGCGGCGCCATCTTGAATGAATAATTTTGTGGTGGGAAACGGTCTCTTGTACAGACAGTCTGATGAGGGGAAACAACTTGTTCTTCCTGAAGGGAAAAGGCTAGAGGTCATGAAGATAGGTCATGCCATACCATGGGCTGGCCATTTGGGGTTTATGAAGACATTTGTAAGTATAATTAAGAGGTTTTACTGGTCAAGTGAAGTCTTTCTTAGGCTTGGTGGGATGGTACAGAAGGTTCATTTCTGGATTTTCCACAGATTTCCTCTGACGAACCTGACTAAGAAAAACCAGCCCAATAAAGTTCAGTGGACTGATGCACGTGAGGAGGCGACCAAGACTTGAAAGCAGCACTGTGCAAGGAACCTGTGTTGAAAAGCCCGGACTTTCAGCAGACTTTAACTGTCCATACAGATGCTTCACAGAGTGGAATTGGAGCTGCTCTGTTGCAGGGAGAGCCAGGGAGTCTTCAGTCTGTTTATTTATTTTTTATTATTTATTTGTCCAGTTTAAGGTTTGTTTTGTTTTATTTTTGTATATATTTTTTCCCACTTATTCACAAAACCAGTTTGAACTGCTGCTTGCTGGGAGTCACTGTAAATAAATTCCACACTGAGTGAAGTATACTCCTGCCTCTCTGCGTGGGTGTCTTCCACCACTCGGCTAACCGTTACACTTATAACTAAGCAAATCATAAGCATTAAAATGTAATCAGTTTTGGATTTTTCCATCACACAGTCCAACAAAAAAAATCCCAGAAAATAAAACCTAAATTTAAGGGACAAAAATGGAAAAGACGTGGTTTAAAATCAGACTCGCAGCCAGCTGAAAAACCCCTCTAGTCGACTACTGTGTAAAAATACATTTATGAAATAATGTTTAAAAAAGGCCATCACATTTTTCAAATTAAGTTAAAAAAACCCTGAAAGAACAGTAACAGAAGAACAGTAAGGATAATTGTCTTGACTGAAGAATTTGAATTAGAGTTTCTAATTAAGTGGTTTAGTATTTGATTCAAACATATTGGATAACCTGTGTAGAAATTGGAGCCATTTTGTATCTAAACTTCTATTTTTGGTAGTAATCTGGCTGTTGAACTGGTCCATGTCCAGAATGGTGATATGCGCTTCAGTTCATTTATAATTAAAAAGAAGAGTTGTGGAACTGTTTTAATGAAGACTTGTTATATATCAATATGAAGTTAAAAGGATTCTCACAGACTGAAGTAAGCCACTACTAGGCTGATAAATCAGGCTATAAATCCATCAGAGAGATGTTAAAATTGTTAGTTGCATGTTGCGCAGTTACTAAAGAAAGAATGCACTCATGAAGTCAGCGACAAGATCATGAATAATAGTGCTAACGGCTGAATACTAGACAACAAATGAGGAAGATGAGGGATGAGTGGGACAAAGTCTGAGGGAAGCAGACTGCTTTCCTCTCAATCAATGGGCAGATCAACAGAGCATGGAGCCAAAAAAAAAGGAGTGCCTGCACTCCTGGCATTTTTGTGAAATTACAGTGCGATGTAAAAGAACCATGTGATCAATGCAGCAAAAGTGAAAGTGTTTCACCCGACAGAATATAAAGAGGGGCTGGACTGAGGGGCTTCATTGGCAAATCTGTCTCCAGCAACAGGACAAGTACTCTAGCACAGATGAAGAAAGAGCAGTAGAAACCTCTTCATCCATGGTGAGTTACTCTCTTCCTGTCGTTTTGTTAGTTATTTCCCGTTATGTGATGGGAGTGACCTGAAAAGCAGGACACAGAAAGAAGTGACTGATAATCTGATGTAAGTGAAATATTATGAAGTTGACGTGTTGCAAACTAAAGCCAAGCCTGTCATGAGCTGTAGCAGACACCAAGAAAGAAATTACTAAATTGAAGGTTTTTATTTGTAATGATTGTAACTGTAATATACTATTTTATCCAAATATCAATAATTATTGATCGACAGTATAATAAGAAAGATACTTTAGCTTCGGTTGATTTCCGTATGTACCGCTCAAATCAATCAAACTTTATTTGTATAGCGCCAAATAACAACAAAATGCTGAGCAGAGGCTGAACTAAAACCACATCAGAATATTAAAACGTTGTCTCTTGTGTGCAAACCAGCAAAGCAAATAATAACAGAATATTAAATATTAATTAAAAGTATGGCAGTTGGAGACCCCGACGTCGCTGCTGTGTCTGTACGTGTCGCAGTGCAGAGCAAACTCACTTTATGCACAGAGACCAATCAGAAGAGAGGGGTGGGAACAACGTCCTGTCCGAATTCTGTCCCAGGTTTCAACTATTTAATAATCCTAAGGAATTTTTGCCATTTGGATGATGCATTTAACTGTATTTACTTATAGGATTGAACCCAAATTTTGGAGGATCGCACACCACGGCACTGCGGCAGGTGTCGCAAAACCTCGCGCGGCCCACAATGACGTCATCATACTTCAGGGGTGAAGGGGCTTCACGCGTGACAGATATTTATCCCTCGGGCTCGGGCACAAAAACCCACTGCCATAGTAAAGCTCAGTGTTTACTGAAGAACCATCCGTGTGTCACATCATGAAGCTGAACATTGAAGCTTTTGATCGAACTGGTTCGCTCCAGGGCAAAGCTTCATGAGGCTTCATCTGCTCGACTAAACCATCTAGTGGACAAAAAAATAAAAAGGTCAAGTTATTACAGTTGCATTGTAATATGGATTGTATATAGTTTTTGAACTGAATTGAATACATCTGTTTTGCATGATGTCAGTAAATATACACCATATTAGTGTGTATTCTTCTGAGATTTAAGCCTTATGTTTTTTGGTGGTATCCAGGGAAAGTGGAAGTAATAAAATAGGGAGTGAAAGCAGTGAATGTGCTTTTGTAACTTGCGGAAACTCATATTAAGTTTTGTTCAGAAATAACTTTTCAGCAGTTACAGGACTTAGTTTTTACCCCATATATTTAGAATGGCAGGCCAAATCAACCAGTTAAGTGGTCCGCCCTGCCGACGGCATTAAACACAGACAAAGGGATGGTAGCGGCTTCATAAGTGAACTTTATTCTTAAACTGCAAGAAACAGGGAGGAATAACAAATCTGCTTGTAGAATCAGTGACTAAGCTGACAGACTTAAATATAATATTAATAAATGAACCAAAGGCCCAAAACATGAAACTGTGACTGCAGGAGTAAAGCATCAGAAAATAAAGTATCAGTAATATAAAGTATCTGAACATAATTTATAGAGATAAACCTCAAATCAAACCTCAACCCAAAGGTTGACGGTGCAAATAATAATAATCTGCGGGGTCAAATCCCAGCTGTATGTGTCCTTGAGTGAGACACAGTGCCAGCTGCCTGGGCGCTGCCTTGTGGCTGTCTACTGCTCCCTCCTGGGGAATGGCTTAGATGCAGAGATAATATTTCATTATTACATGTATGTGCTCAGTAAAGATTCAAATTCTAAACAGTTATGGCTGGTGATGAGTGATAAACTGGGGAAAGGAAGTGCAAGAAAATAAAAGTCCAGTAAGGACGTGAAGCTGAAGGTGCAGGTCATGACAACTGTATGTGATTTATTATTATTATTATTATTATTATTATTATTATTATTAATTAATGAAGTACAACTGTACTGCTAAATTTTATGAAAAACATAATAAAGTGTCCTCATAAAATAAATATTGCACTTTAATGTCTATGTTCATGGTTCAGAAACTCTTTTGTAATGCAGGAAAGGTGGAGGAGAGGGTCATTACTTTTTCAGTTCAGTCATCCACTTACCCTCAGAAGCTAGTTCAGAAATAAGCAGTCATACAATCATGCAAAATCTTTCTCTTTACTTCCAATATGGATAAAACTGAAATGGAACTTTCTATGCACTTACATTGTATTTGCAAAAAGTCTTTTTATTCTTTCTTGCATCTGATGAAATGGAAACATTTCCTCTCATAACACTTAGTTTTGAAGTTTTCTCCTTAACTTAGATTTTTGCTTCCTTGTTCCTCATTTGTAAGTCGCTTAGAATAAAAGTGTCTGCCAATCGAGTCAATGTAAATGATTGTTTTAGTGCTGTGGTGCCACCTCACATCTTCCTGAATGGAGCTTACATGAGTTTCCTCCTGGTACTTGTTGTCTCTCTGTGGTATAGATAGACTGGCAATCTGTCCAGGGTCTTTATGCCCAATGACAGCTGGGATAGGCTCCAGCCCCCCTGCGGCATAACACACGATAAGTGGCTAAAGATAATTGAAGGATGGATATTTCTGTGGTATATGCCCATACGGCAGTTAATCAGGCTATAATTGTACTCTTATTTATTACACTTGGTACATGGAGCCTTATAGACTCATTTGTTGTTTTCAGTTACAAACTGCATGACTGATTTGGAAAAACTAAGGAATCAATGAGGCTGTATTCACAATGGAGGTAAACAGTGTGTTTTTACATTTAAAAATATACATAAAATAAATAGAAACACTGTGATAAGCTACTGTGTGAGATGATGAGTTGATTTATCACATATGCAATTGTGTATTTTCCTCATTTATCAAGGAGCTCGGTGATGGAGATTCATTTGTTGATCTTTATTGTGAGGAAGTAGAGGATCCTCCATCAACACAATGCGCTGACTGCAAGGCTGACTGTCACCATGCCAGTCATACAGGTTTGTTCTTCACTCTAAGTAGCTGTATGTAAAATTATTATTATCATTAACAGTCCTACTATGTTTTTTTTTTTCAGCTTCTTTCCCTCCTGTGAAGAAAACAGTTTATAATATCAACAGTGAGTCAGTTTCTACACACAAGTGGTTTGTGTGTAAGTGACAAACCAATAATAATGTTAAATAGAAATAGAATAGTTTAACACAAACATAGTCTTTTCATTGTACATTTCTCAGATAAATAAATGTTCAAGAGAAATAAAAGATTGCCGATTGTAGACTGAAAATTTTGTTTGCAGTTTATTATGCAAAATATTTTTTTATTCTAAGCTAGGCTAAACATCACCGGGACCAATTTGTATCAAATCATATGATAATGTTACTTTTGAAAGTGACACTACAAAGTCATTAAAAAGTAGTCTAACTTGTTACACACTCACACACACCCACAGTCGGGAGTGGGTGTCCTGCCAAGAAAAGTCATCAATGTTTTATTTTTTTTTTTGTAACTGGCTTAGGAATATTTTAAATAACTTCCCATCGTTGCCTCTGAGGTGATCACATAATACAGATATGTTACTTTTGTTGTGAAAACTGCAGTTTAAAAAGTCTGACTTAATAGTCAGATTTTATAAGAATAGAATTTTTCTTTATATATAATTGATTTTTTAACAGGTGCATGGTATCAATTTTGCATACTTCTTCGAAATTACTAAAAATAAGCAAGTAATCTAAAAAATGTTCCTAAAAAACCAAAAAAACAAAAATTAGTCAGATTTAGTCGCACCAGAAACTGAATAATTTGTAGTTAAGTTTCTCCAGTAAATATTTTTTCCTGTATAGAGGAATGTGACAGGCAACAGCAGCAGTCTTTGTCCAATAGACATATTTGAAACATATCCCTTTCAAATCCCCATTTTCTACATACTACTTTTTTTCATATTCTCCTTCTGCCTCCACATTTACATGTGCTGTGCAGCAGAGTAATTGATGCTGTGTGTGAATGTAAAATCTTTTCAGTGACACAAGAGTGAAAGCAGGGCACGAAAGGTGTTTTTAGTCAACCTTAACAGGTTGCATTCATAAAAATTTTCAAGGTTGTAACTCAATTTATGATACAACATTGAGGATTGTACCACATAAGCAAACTTTTCAGTCTACATGGATGAATTAAGTCAATCAGTTAATTTAGTTACATATGATGTTTGATCGTTATTAAAATAAACAAATTGGTTGGAAATAAACATTTTTATATCTACAGAGACACAAATGGCGAGTTTTTTGGAGGATCTGGGGATGAAGCACCACTACACAGAGAAGCTGTCGCTCAGCTCAATACTTCAGATTGATGAGAAGACCATCACTGATGAACCTGCCAATTGTAATTTAGATCTTCCATGGTATTTTCTAAAGAAACTTATGATGGTTAATGTCACTGCTAGGAATTTGGAATGTATATCAGTGTGTGAATCAAACTGTGATCTTACATCAGAGACTGCAGAGTTAGATTTTGATGATCTGTTTGACTGCCCAAACCAAGGTGACATGCTAAACCCCCTCGACCTCATCACTGCCCTGTTCCTGTGTTCTGATGGGTTTGTACAACAGGAAATGTCACTCAAAATGTCCATGTGTCAGTTTTCTGTCCCTCTGCTGCTTCCTAATTGTGACACACAACAGTGCACACTCATGCTCTGGGCCATGAGAGACATTGTTAAAAAATACAGACCTCAGTCTCTCGCAGAGTCCAAGGGATTTATTGAGGACAGAATTGTTCTCTCTGAACTTCCAATGATATCTTTTGTGAGACTGGGTGATTGTTCTTTGTCCAAGTCAGAGATCCTCAACAAGCTTTTGAGTAATTCTCAGCAGTACCATGACACTTTTGTTCTAACATGGAGTCGGAGACATTCCAAGAAGAATCTCAATGGACTGACTGAAATTACTTGGTACCTTCCTTGTGGAAACAAAAACATGGATGTTTTCAGTGAGCCAGTAGCTGTAGCTAATCTTCGTGGAGACATTACTTCATTTGAAACTCAATACTCTTTTCTGTGTCAGACATCTTCAGCAATTTTTGTGTTTTTTGACAAGTTGGAACCTGAGTTCAAGCTGCTTAACAATCGTCACCACAAGGCGCAAATCTTCTTAGTAGGTAACAAAGAGAGCAAACAGTTTGACTTAGATGCACTAAAGAAAGTAGCAACAAAGTTGGGCTTGAATAAGAAAAACATCATTATAAAGACAAAGGACAAAAACCTTGCAGACTTTATCAAAAAGTTGAAGGAAACAATCAGTGATGTGGTGGAGAACACAAGGATGAAAATGCGAATAGAGCAGATGGCTGACATTGCTCATGAACTAGGAATCTGGGTTGATGAAGAGTCTCTCGAGTGTCAGACTGCCAAGCAAAATGCTGATGCCATAACTACAAAAATTGAAGATAATCTTAAATACAAAAAATATCAGCTGTCTTTGCAAGGTCAAATATGGAAGGAACTTACAAACCTGGAAAAAGAAGAGTTTCGGCTTCGGAAAGTTGGCTCTCAAAATATTGAAATGTACAAAAGTGATCTTCAGATACAGAAGAGGGAACTTAGGAAAAAACAGAACTCTTATGACATTTCAAATGCAATGATGTGCTTCATAAAAGCAATATCAAGCCCAGGAATAGAGAGATGTTACTTCCTGAAATGGATGAGAATGAACCTTGACAACTTGTCTCGAGAAAAACTGTCTGGCCTCAGGGAGCAGTACAAGAAGAAATGCAGCAATTCTGAGAACAAAGAGGAGATTAAAGAAATTGACAGACAACTTTCCAACAGCTCACTGGGGACCGAACACTTCTTTCGTGAAATGGGTCAAATCTATGAAGCTTCACTTTCCCTTCCAGAAACAAACCCATCACGTCAACAGCTACAGCATCTGCCAAGACTCTGTGCAGGATTGATGCTGGATGGATTTCCTCTTGAGCTGGTAGATGGAGATGCCTCCAACATACCTCTCAGATGGGTGAGAGACGTCCTCTCTCAGCTCAATGAACTTGTGTCTCCTAAGAACAAGATACTGGTGGTCACAGTTCTTGGAGTTCAGAGCACAGGAAAGTCCACTCTCCTCAACACCATGTTTGGTGTGCAGTTTGCAGTCAGCAGTGGTCGATGCACTCGAGGTGCTTTCATGTTGCTCCTCAAAATCAATGAGGACATTAGAAAAGAACTGAACTGTGACTTCATGGTGATCATTGACACGGAGGGCTTAAAGTCCCCAGAGCTTGCACAATTGGATGATAGTCACGAACACGACAATGAGCTCGCAACACTTGTAGTGGGTTTAAGTGATATCACCATCATCAACATTGCAATGGAGAATTCAACAGAAATGAAGGACATTCTACAGATAGTCGTTCATGCCTTTCTCAGGATGAAAGAGGTCGGCAAAAAGCCCAAATGTCAGTTTGTTCACCAGAATGTGTCTGATGTTTCAGCCCATGAGAAGAATTTAAGAGACAGGAAACTGCTCCTGCAACAGTTAAATGAGATGACGCAGGCAGCAGCCAAGATGGAAAAGAAAGAGGATTACAAGAGCTTCACTGATGTGATGGAGTACAACCCAGACACTGGGAACTGGTACATTCCTGGACTCTGGAATGGAAACCCACCAATGGCACCAGTCAATGCAGGCTACAGTGAAGCTGTATATGAGCTCAAGAAAAACATCATTCAACTACTGGGACATTGTGAGTCATCTGGTAATAATGTCATGGAGTTTACAGAGTGGATGACAAGTCTATGGAATGCAGTAAAGCATGAAAACTTCATCTTCAGCTTCAGAAACAGTCTAGTGGCCGATGCCTACATGAGACTCTGCACAGAATTCAACAAATGGGAATGGGAATTCAAAAAACACATGTACACCTGGGTTACACAGGCTGAAACAAAAATTTCAAATTTCGGTACAGTTGCTGCAAAATCTGACAAATCTGACATTAAAGAACTTCTGACATGTTTGGAAACTGAAGCTTCCATAGTGCTGACTGAATGGGAGAGAAAGACTCTAAAAAATCTGACAGATTATTTCAAGCAAACAGAAGGTCATGTCTATCTGGTGGAAGGATACAGAGAGGAATTCTCAAACAGTGCAAAGAGCATTCGACGAGAAATCGAAAGATCTGTGTTAAATCAGCTCACAGCAGCAGCAGAAGTCAAAGAGGGAATGAGAGAACTTGAACTCATCAAGGCGAATCACACAAAAGAAATAGAAAAAGCAGTGTGTGCACTGATTGATGAATGTCGAAACAAAAACGTCCAGATGACTGAGGAAGAACTGGACAAAGAATTTGATAAGATGTGGAAAGAAACAGTGAACAAACTGTCTTTTTCTGAACAAAAGGCAACTAATGTCTTCACCCGTGTGACCTTTTACTTGAGGCAAAACCTCTCACATAAGGGGAGTCATGCATGCGAATTGTTAAGTCAAAAGAGTCTGCAAGATTGTGGACTGATGCCTTTCAGATATACAGTTGAAGGAATCTACAACCGAGCTACACACAAAGTTAGCAAGTGGTTTAAATATCAAGATCACTCAATGATGGTACAAAAAATGGCTGACAGCATCATAGATGCTTGTACACAAGTTGTAAGAGACAAAATTGACAGAAAAAGCAATTACCATGACACCTACATCCAGGAGATCCTGCTTATGATTGATGAGAGGATACAAAACAATCAAGATGTTGATACAGACATTGAATTTGAAGTTTCTCTAAAACAGCACATCTGTGGACTTGCTGCAAGGAACTTTCAGAAAATGCATGAAGATTTTCTAAAATTAAATGATCCTTACAGATGTCTGAGTCAGAACAAGGAGAAGTTTCGTGCTGATTTCAAAGATGTGTTTCATGCACGAGACCAGTGTCAGAAAAAAGCAGAAGAATTCACCAACCGATGCTTGAAGCCTGCGGTCGAAGACTTTATCAACCGTTCCCTGGGTCCTGACATCATTGGGGAGATGCAGACACTGCAGCAGTTCAGCACAAGGATATTCTTCCAGTATCACATCTTACTGGACTTGATTTCAAAGGATAACTTTGAAGACTATGTGAATTACATTAGCTCCTATGAGGGTTATGTAAAGAAATGGTCACTTGAACAAATATTCTGTCACTTCTCAGATAGTTCTAAGATGTGCAAGTTTGAGGATCAGCATCTTCAGTCAAGTATCAAAAGCATAACTGATGCTATCGATGAGGCCAAAATGATAAACAGTGATGACTTGAAGACGTTCGTTGAAACTATCTGCAAAAAAATTGGTGAGAAACTGGTTATTTCTCAGAATGCTGTCGGTGCTTTCATGATCCTGAACAATGCTGATGAGGAACAGTTTTCTCGGTGGCTCGTATCGTCTGTGGAGGACATGGCAAAAACGCTTGGAGAGCAGTTTAAAGCCATAAACATTCATATAAAACTAAACCATCTCCGTGTGAAGCCCCAAAATGAGCTTTTTAACAAACTGATTGGATGTGGTAAACAGTGTCCATTCTGTAAATCACCCTGTGAAGCAGGAGGAGCAGCTCACACTGAGCACTGGGCCTCACTACATCGGCCAGACGGTCTGGGTGAATGTACGTGGGATAATACGAGAAAACTCAGCACTGACATTTGTTCTTCTCTTGTCATCAGTGATGTACGTTTCCGTTGTGGTGCTACAAATAATCAATATCACCCTTATAAACGGTACAAAGCCATTTTCCCAGATTGGAAAATTGCTCCAGATGTGAGTCTTGAGGCATCAGACTACTGGAAATATGTGATGGCAAAGTTCAACGAGGACTTTGCAGGAAGATATGACGCAAAACCTGCTGACATCCCTCAAACCTGGAACACGATCACACTGACACAGGCAAAACAGAGTCTCAAAGAGTCATTTAACATCAAGTGAGAAACTGCATGATTTGTGATCACACATTTAAAAACCCGTTCAGTATCTCAAGATTTAGGATAATGTTCCGTCACTAATATATTCTACTACTATAGCTTAAAGGTAAATCACAGTAAATATGTCGTACTGTGGAAAATAAAATGTGAAGAAAATTTGTTCATTTTTTGTAGTATGTAATTAAATATTATAGAGCAGACATTTGTATTTTATTTGATTTGCTTGTTTTGTGTTTACTTCCAACTGTCATGTGTTTTCTTGTCAAGCCATAAAATCTGTAAGTGTTATTGTCAAAAAAGGACAATATAAGCATAATATAGGATTATTTTGGGGGAATTTAAAATGTTTCACCAGGTCAAAAGGAACTATGTTACATTGTTACATTGTTTTCTGCCTATATCAACGTGCAAAGTATGAATAATAGAAAGATGTACCTCCCATTTAATTGAGTGTAATATGTGGTATTCTTAAGCCAGAATGTATATTCACAGAATGATATTTCAGTCTCATGTATACCAGAAAGAAAATGTTTTAATGAAATCATATACTCTTTTTTCTAATGGCAAGGGGAGGAATGGTGGTGGAGTGTTGTTGCAAAGGGTCAGAATAATTCTGTAACATTTCTGTTTTATTATTTTTAACAAATTTACAGTGATTTCTAAAATGTTGTTTTCATTTTTTCATTATGGCGTATTGAGTGTAGATTGAGAAAATTAAACAGCTAAAGTATCAGGCTGCAGCATAAGAAAATTGAAAACAGTGAAGGGATCTGAAAACTTATCAAATTATTCTGGGTCAACAATCCAGAACTAAGAGCAATGCAGCCATCAATTTGAACCAAGGTAAATGTTTTGCCAAACAGTATGCAAGGTAAAAATATGTATTTACAGTATAAATATGCGCTAACATTTATCCTGTTGTGAAGTGGAGCTGTTGAGACCTCCTGCATTATTTGCTTCGAAACATTTTGGAGAGCGACTGATCCTTCTAACCAATCAGGGAATCATACTGCAATTAACAGTTTTGCAGCATTCACATTGCAAAAAAAAAAATGGAGGTAATGTGGACACTTTATTCAACATTCCTTTTTCTGAGGTATCTGACCAGTACAACCCCCCCAAGATAAGACAACAGAAGACCTTTTGTTCACCTACAAAGACAAACCAACATCTGGTTTCAGGACTTCAGATTCACATTAATAAAGGGAAATAGACATTGTTTGTCAGAGTTTTGTTTTATGGACTCATAGAATACAGGACACAGGAGGAGGGTTGAGGAAGGTTATGATAATGTGTATGGACTCCAGCACTGAATGACCTTTGGGAATGGTAATGGTGAACCGAGTGGCAGGTTGCAGGTGAGAATTTACCAACTGGAAGCTCAGGAAAGTAGCAGGGGGAGAAGCATGCAGCTCTCAAACAACAGATTAAAGTTATAAAACCAAACATTCCTGAAATAAAGTTCAAAACTTTAGGAGGCTACTGCTTTTAACAAGAGTTTTCAATCCAAGAGTCAGGAGTCGCTGGGCCAGAATTAATAATCCCACAGGTAACTTGGACTAACACAGAGATCACTAGAAGGGAGGCCGGGGCTTCTGCAGCATGCGAGCCAAAACACCTTATAGTAGTTTATTGGTGAGCAATATATATTGCACAGTTTACACTATTAAGGTATAAAAAATAAGTTTTGTTGTTGTGAGGACTGTAGGGGTAAATGCAGCTTTAGGTTCTGTTTAGTTATATGACACTTTATTCCATAGTGACCTAATGCCAAATTACACTTCTCAGCAAACACATGTAAATGTTAGCGTGGACCTACACAGACAAGGGAAATTATGGGTAACTGAGGCTGTCAAACTGGCTGTCACACCTTCTGACTCTCAACAATGCGTTATGCAAAGATGTGCATCGAATAAGATGATTGGATAATGGTCGGGAAAAAAAGAACGGATATATTACCAATGTTACCATTTACACTAGTCTAGATTTTGACTGTGGATCAATGGGTAGCACAGTTGTCCATGAACTACACAGTTGTTGGTTCAATCCCCTGCTCCTCTGGTCACATGTCCTTGAGCAAGACACTAAACTCAACTTAGCCACTCACAGTGAGCATCAGCTGCATAGCAGCTCCCCCATCAGCGTGTAAATGATCATGAGTGTGAATGGGTAGATAAGTGCAGACCAGTCCATTAAAGTGTTTTTGAGTACCAACAGTTTGTTTCCAAAAGGAAATTTTTAAAAAAGACCATCCAAAGGCAAATAACATGCCATACATCAAATAGGACACAAACTTTTGGTTCATGAAAAATGACTAGTTTAAAGGTTTACCATTTGGTTTTTGAAATTACCGCTCTCTAAATATTAACAGGCTTATTCAATATGGAAAAAAGGACTGAACATTGTAGTTCTCTATGTCTATCAAATACATCACATCCTCATCTGAGCAATGACTGCTGAAAACAAGGCAGCTCCAAATGCTTCACATACTTTCACCAAATTGAGGTTTGTTAAACATGATCCTGCCCTTTTGTCTACATACATGGTGAACATATTCAAGTGTAGGTCCAACTGAGAAATGTCATTTAATTTATAAATTAGGGAAACACACCATAAACAACGTTAGATTTAGTGTCTTGCTCAAGGACTTTTGGGACCAGAGAAGCCACACAGGTGGTTCTAATGTTTTTGGCCCACTCCTTCAATTTAAACCGGGGAGAGAGGAATTAAAGGAACTGTACTAAATTGGTTTAAATCGTATCTATCAGATAGATTCCAATTTGTTCAAGTTAATGATGAATCTTCCACGTACACAAAAGTTAGTTATGGAGTTCCACATGGCTCTGTGTTAGGACCAATACTCTTTACTCTATATATGTCTCTTCTTGGCAACATTATTAGAAAACACTCTGTAAATTTTCACTGCTACGCTGATGACACGCAGTTATATCTATCTATGAAACCCGATGAAACAAATCAATTAATCAAACTACAAGCATGTTTAAAAGACATGTGTTATAAAACCTGGACCTGAGCTACATCATTCTACCTTGAGGTCCAGATAACAGAGTTTGTGTTTCAACCTAAAAGTCTAAAAACATGTTTTCGGACCAAATAAACTTTCTTTAAAAGAATATAACTAATCCTCCCCAGGACTAGATAAAACCATGAGAACTGTCATTTAAACAAAACACAACATCTAGCTTAAAGCTTCTTGACACTCAGGCAATTGGCAAAATTTTAGGTGTGAGTTTGTAATCCACCAGACCCAAGACTGTCTCCTAACTCACTTGCAAATGACATTCTTATCAAAATGGTGCCAGCTTGGTGGAAAGGAATTTTCAAAAACAACTATAAAACTTGAGGTGCGAGACCACTTGAGACAGAAAGACTTTGTTTAAACTCAAACCCCAAAACAGGGACAAATCATCTATCAAGCTTCATAAAACTCACACCAATGTGTTCAGAAGCAAATTTGGAACAATTTAACACGAAACCATCCTTTCTACGACAAGAAATGACGAAGTTATAAAATAAAAGTTTTAATTCAGAATGACGAGAGAGAGTAGCACGGCACAACATTGCCACCCTTGGGTGGAAATTATAAATACATCCTGAAGATACTCGTCTATAGAAAGAAATTAAACGGCATTAATTTGTTGTCTGAAAGTTAAAACACGATGTCATATCCTTCTGTCAATTGTGTTTATTACACATACATGTTACATATTCATGCAAGCCTTAGTTATGTAAACGTGATCATGTCATGTTATATAAATTCGCTACGATGTCCAGATAATGCATGACTAAATTCATAATTGTTGTTGTGTGTTCTTAATGTGCATTAATATGTATTAGACAAAGCTAATTTTCCATGTAATAATCGTTGGATTCCATCTATTTGTCTAATCAGAACTCTCACATGTCTGTTGAAATGAGACACTAACTATTACATGCAGCAATCATGTTGTTTTAAGCATTTCAACCTCTATAGGAGTTTGCACAGTATAACAATTGTAATATGTTGCTTTGTTTTATAGTATGAGATTTTGGGCTTGATGAAAAGAGAAATCTATATTTTGACTTTGTGTGATTAAACTGAACAAAGGATTTAATGTGATCCAGAGGAGGGACTCGCTCTGCCCTCCGTGGTAAATTTGAATTTAGCAGCAACGCCTCATAATCTTGGCGACGCCCCAACAATATAAAATAAAGTTAAAGTTCCAGAGTTCCAGCAGAAGCTGCACAATATTCCACTTCGAGCTTTTGAACAACTTCAGAATTCCATCCTTAAGAAGAAATGTGCCTCAGTTAAGAAAACTTAGCTAAAGTTGTTAAAATTACTTTTGTCGTCAATTCTCTCGTTTGTAACTTTTGAAACTATTTTTAAAGTTCGCACGTCTTTGCTGCCTATTTTTGTATTTATAAGTTATTTTTGACAATTGGAACTCCAAGCCAAACTTCGATTTTTGTTTGTAATTAGAAAATCCTTCAAAGTTAGTTCCAGACTGAGCCCGAGATTTTTATTCAATAGCCATATTTTTATCAGTCATTTTTGTTGAATTACTTTAATTCAGCATCTTGGGCTCCACACGGCTCTGTTTCGGACCGGACAACTAACGCCTCTGTAATTCGGCTCAGCCACCAGCAGAACCAGACAACATTACTGGAGCTTGCCATCTGACCAGTTGAACGCTCCTTTGGGCCGGAGAAATCTTTGCAGCCACAGCGGAACCTCGCTCTGATTAGCTTACCTGTTATCAGAACTGAGATGGTCCGCCCTGCTCTGCAAAAGAACCGGTACCGATGGACACATAACTTGGGAGAACAACCTGCAGCAGCTCCCAGGCAAAGTACAAATATTTCTCTCTGTTTTATGGAAAGTCTGGTGTCTGTGAAGCCGATAAATCAATATAGCCTTTATGAAGTTTATATCTAGAGTTTCTAAAATATAATTTCTGTTACTTAGAGGTAAATAGTGACTAGACTAATTTCTTGAGCCCAAATTCATCACACACACTGTCATACCTGCTCAATTTATCCATTTACTTAGAACTGGTTATTTAATATATAAAATATATTTAAAATATATATATTTAATATATAAAATATTTAATATATTTATTTTTAATCTAGCCACAGGGGTTGCAAGCCAGTAACTTCTGTGCCGGTCCCAAGCCCGGATAAATAGAGAGGGTTGCGTCAGGAAGGGCATCCGGCATAAAAATTTTGCCAAGTACAACCATGCGAGTCATCCATACCACCTTCATACTGGATCGGTCGAGGCCCGGGTTAACAGCGACCGCCACCGGTGCTGTTAACCTACAGGGCACCGGTGGAAATTGGACTACTGTTGGTCGAAGAAGGAGAGGAGGCAGAAGGGTTCGTGGTCAGAGAGAGAAGGGGAAAGGCAGGAGCTTAGATCTGAGAGTAGGGACTCTTAACGTTGGCACAATGACAGGGAAAGGTAGAGAGCTGGCAGAC
The DNA here is from genome assembly GCA_033026295.1 of Channa striata. Lineage (NCBI taxonomy): Eukaryota > Metazoa > Chordata > Actinopteri > Anabantiformes > Channidae > Channa > Channa striata. The sequence continues at coordinate 28,508,876 of CM065168.1, read as the reverse complement.
ATGATGGAGAGAAGGAAGATAGATGTACTGTGTGTGCAGGAGACGAGGTGGAAGGGTAGCAAAGCAGGTAGTATTGGAGGAGGATACAAACTGTTCTACCATGGTGTGGATAGGAAGAGAAACGGGGTTGGAGTGATCCTGAAGGGGGAGTTTGTGAACAATGTTCTAGAGGTGAAAAGAGTCTCAGACAGGGTGATGAGCCTAAAGCTAGAAATCGAAGGGGTGATGGTGAACGTGGTTAGTGGGTATGCTCCACAAGTTGGCTGTGAGTTAGAAGAGAAGGAGAGATTCTGCAGTGAGTTTGATGAGGTTGTAGAGAGTATCCCCAGAGGAGAGAGAGTAGTTGTTGAAACAGACTTCAATGGGCTTGTTGGTGAGGGGAACAGAGGGGATGAGAAGGTGATGGGCAGGTTTGGTGTTAAGGAAAGTAATCCAGAAGGACAGATGGTGGTGGACTTTGCTAAGAGGATGGAAATGGCTGTATTTAACACTTACTTCCAGAAGAGAGAGGAACACAGAGTGACATACAAGAGTGGAGGTAGGAGTACACAGGTGGACTACATTCTATGTAGACGAGGTCATTTGAGGGAGGTTAGTGAGTGTAAAGTGGTGGTAGGAGAGAGTGTAGCCAGACAGCACCGCATGGTGGTGTGTAAGATGACTCTGGTGGTCAGGAAGAAGAAGAGAGGAAAGTCAGAAAAGAAGACCAAGTGGTGGAAGCTAAAGAATGAAGAAACTTGTGAGGAATTCAGGCAGAAGATGAGACAGGCTTTGGATGGGGAAGAGCTTCCAGATGACTGGGAAACGACAGTAGAAAGGTGTAAAAAGCCAGGAAACAGTTAGGAAGATGGAAGTGTGTCATCTGGAAAGAGCTGAAAGAAGATAAAGACACTTTGTGGTGGAATGAGGAAGTACAGGACTGCATCCAGAGGAAGAGGTTAGCTAAAAGGATGAGCGGGATGTAGAAAGGACTGAGGAAAGGAGACAGGAGTACAAGGCTGTTGTCCTGATGAAGTACCTGTGAAGGGGAGGTGGAAAAGGCCAAACAGAAAGCTGACAAGATGAGCTGTTTAACAGGATTTAGAGTGAGAAGATGGAAGGAGAGAAGGACTTGTACAGGCTAGCCAGACAGACAGATAAGGATGGGAAAGATGTGCAACAGATAAAGGTGATTAAAGACAGAGATGGAAAGGTGCTAACAAGCCAGGAGAGTGTGCAGAGAAGATGGAAGGAGTATTTTGAGGAGTTGATGAATGAGGAAAATGACAGGTTGGGAAAGAAGGGAGGAAGAGTGGATGTTGTGGAGCAGGAAATAGCAGAGATTAGAAAGGGATGAGGTGAGGAAGGCTCTGTAACTGGATGAAGAGTGGAAAGGCTGTAGGTCCAGGATGATGTACCTGTGGTGGTGTGGAAGTGTCTAGGAGAGACAGTTCGGTGGAGTTTCTAACAAGGCTGTTTAGTCCCTTTTTGAGAGTAAGAAGATGCCTGAGGAATGGAGGAGAGACTGTCGTTCTTCTGCTCCACGATCTTTAAGAGCTTATTTTGACACTCAGAACTGCAACAACTACAGAGGATAAAGCTGATGAGCCACACAATGAAGCTGTGGGAAAGAGTAGTGGAAGCCAGGCTTAGGAAGGTGGTGGAGATTTGTGAGCAACAGTATGGTTTCATGCCCTGCAAGAGCACCACTGATGCCATTTTCGCTTTGAAATTGTTGATGGAAAAGTAGAGAGATAGTCAGAAGGAGCTCCACTGTGTCTTTGTGGATTTAGAGAAGGCGTATGACAGGGTGCCAAGGGAGGAGCTATGGTACAGTATGAGGATGTCAGGAGTGGCAGAGAAGTTCGTCAGAGTAGTCCAGGACATGTATGAGAGGAGCAAGAAGGTGGTGAGATTTGCTGTAGGTCAGACAGAGGAGTTCAAGGTGGAGGTGGGACTACACCAAGGATCTGCTTTGAATCCCTTCTTGTTTGCTATGCTGATGGACAGGTTGACAGATGAGGTCAGACAGAAATCTCCCTGGACAATGATGTTTGCAGATGACATTGTGATTTGCAGTGAGAGTAGAGAGCAGGTGGAGGAACAGCTGGAGAGGTGGAGGTTTGCTCTGGAAAGAAGAGGCATGAAAGTCAGTCGTAGCAAGACAGAATACATGTGTAAATGAGAGGGAGCCAGGTAGAAGCGTGAGGTTACAGGGGCTGAGGTGAAGAAGGTGCAGGAGTTTAAGTACTTGGGGTCAACAGTTCAGTGTGATGGGGAGTGTGGAAAAGAGGTGAAGAGGCGAGTGCAGGCGGGCTGGAGTGGGTGGAGGAAAGTGTCAGGAGTGTTGTGTAACACAAGAGTGTCAGCAAGACTCAAAGGAAAGGTGTACAGGACAGTGGTGAGACCAGCTCTGCTCTATGGGTTAGAGACAGTAGCAGTGAGAAAGAGACAAGAGGCAGAGATGGAAGCAGCAGAGATGAAGATGTTGAGGTTCTCCTTAGGAGTGACAAGGTTGGACAGAATTAGGAACGAGTTCATCAGAGGGACAGCGCACGTTGCCTGTGTTAGCAACAAAGTCAGAGAGGCCAGATTGAGATGGTTTGTACATGTGCAGAGGAGGGATAGTGAATATAATGGTAGAAGGATGTTGGAGATGGAGCTGCCAGGCAAGAGGGCGAGAGGACGACCAAGGAGGAGATATATGGACGTTCTAACTGAGGACATGAGGTGCTGGTGTCGGAGAGGAAGATGCCCAGGATAGAGTGAGGTGGAAACGGATGTTTCACTGTGGCGACCCCTGATGGGAAAAGCCAAAAGAGTAGTAGTAGTAGTAGTAATTAAGATAAAGTAGTATAAGTAAATTGTACCACACAATGTAAATCAAAAATTTACACACTTATGCAAAAGTGTATATTTTTTCCTTTCAAGGTACAACTTATCAGCAGATCAGCTGATACACATGCGTGATTTAGGATTTAGCTGGACGAATGCTGTCTGTGAACATTCGAACATTTTATAATCACAGGATACACAGGATTTGACAGACTATGGAAGTTTTAGCAACATTTCTACTACAGAGCTTGAGTGTCTCCTCACAGACATTCTAAGACAAACCCCTGGATCAGGATCAGGACAGACCTACATAACTGGCAGCTTGAAGTAGAGGGATCAGAGTTCAGCGAAGGCAAATCAGAGAACATTTAAGGTTAATAGATCCAGTAGGAAGAGCATTAAGAGGTCAAAGGGCAATTCAACGAAGGGTCTACAATGTTTCTTCTCCAAACCAAGTTTGGTATGTATCATACTTCATAATTTTACTTTTACACCTGAATAAAAAGACTACTGTGTCAGAAAATCAGAATAATTATGACCAAATGCTAAATTTATTATTTTATATTATTTCAGGTCTTGATTAGCAGACTTAAACATGGTGAAAAGTGATATTACGAAATACACAGTCATCAGATAAAATTGTCCTATCAAATCAAAAGAGAAATGGTTACATTTCGTGAAAAAAAAGAAATATATATATATTGTATTTTTTTTTGATGGTTATATTGCATATTATGCCTGCATTGAAATATATTACTGGCTTCAAAATGTTTCCACTTAAGCTCTGCAGAAAAAAATTGTATGGGTTCATTGCACGTAAGAAATTCTTGTAAAAACAGATACAGTTCCAATGTTCTATATTAAATACATGCATACAGCATGTTGAAAAACATGCACATATAGGATACTAGGAGCAAGTGGGAAAGCCAAGCTGAATAATCAAAGTTTTGATGTAACTATTGTAAACCTGGCCTTGTTTATCTAAACTTACATAATTTTTTTACTTCTCATTCCAGGCATATTGATACAAATCACAAGTTAAATCCATGCGGATTTGTTTTTCACGGAGGAGTGTATGGATACAGTAACTGCATTACCTATCTGAGGTGTGTTACAAACAATAGAGCGTCAACTGCCTTGCAACTTTTCCAGGATGCTGTCAATCAATATGGACTCCCCCCACTCATGTCACGGGTGATGCTGGCAGTAAGAACATTGACATTCCACAGATTATGAAAGAGAATCACAGTGGAAAAACCTGCACCGAGGAAGTTTCCTGGTGGGGTATGTACATAACTAGAGAATAGCAAGACTCTGGGCAGAAGTAACAGAAGTAAACCAGTGGAACCACCACAGTTTAAGAACAATGGAGCATAGATCCCCGCTGCAACTGTGGACATTTGGAATGGTACAGTTTACTCAAAGTTACAGTGTTCAAGTGGAACATCATCATGATTATCACCCGCAGGACATTTACTTAAGACTAAGTCCTTTAAATGATAAATCATGGCATTGAAATTTTTTAAACAGCTTGTAACTACTTTCAAATAGATTAAGAATTCATGTGGTTGAGTTGTTTGGTACGGTACAGAACAATCTTCTCTCCCCACAAATCTCTTTTTTCTGTACACACTTCATTTAATTTCACTACAACTTGATGTTTATGTAGCCAGATAATAAGCAGTGGAGTTCTGCACAGACTTTTATTTTGGGTTGTCAGGCCACTTGAGTCTTTGTTCTCATGTCCTTTCAATGTTATTTGACTCAATACAGGCTGTGGCTTCTGTGTAACCACTGTCCTATAAAGAACTGACTTATAAAACTCAAATCTGTGCCGAAGACCTCTGGAGCTCTGTTAAGAGTGACTGTTCACTGTTAGGGTAAAACAAACAGAAAGCATGTGACTGCAGTTTGGACTTGTGTCTGGATTCTTATGTTAATGAAAGCGTTGTTTTATTAATTTGCCTCTCTAAATTATGCTTTTACTTTGTCATTTCAGATGTTTGTGCATATATTGAAAAATAGTGGATTTTAAATGCAATAAAATTTGCAAAAAAGGAGAGTCTGAATATTTTATACAATGACTGTAAACCTGGGTCACACCTGTAATTGTAACTTCTAGTAATGTATTTATAATTACCGGTATTACATTCAGTAATAAGTTGTATACTTTAAAGTTATTTATTAATACTTTTTTTGGTCCAATAGCAGCTTCCATTTCATTGGTCTTAATTTGTAGGTTAATGAGTTATGTCATTATGATTTAAAATGCATTTATCACAATAGACTACACTCTAAGTGGACAAAACACCAGCATGTACAAAGTACTGTAGGAACACATTGCATTTATTTGCCAATTATAGACAACATTCATGAGCCCCATAAGAGAATGCTTCAAACATTTTCAAATAAAATGCTAAAAATACCATACAGGGTTCCTAGTACTGAAATTAAACAATAAAACTAAATCAAAACTGATCTCAATGTTACATTTTAAACAACATCGAGATTTCATAAAAGGTTAGAAAGTGCAACTTAGTTTTGTAACAGCTGAACCACATCTTTGATTTTGACATGAAAGTAGAAAATAAAAAATATATGCAGTTAACAAATAATGTACTGTAGTTTGACTTTTAAACTTCCGAAAAAAAAACTTAAGGAATAAACAGTAGATAGGGTGAGAAACACAAGTACTCAAGTTGTGCTTTAATGACCTTAACGTGCAGTTTCTAGTAGTACCAGGATGTTCATAAAAGGATGCAAAAAATCAAAAAAGATATTTAATTATCTATCTATAGTTTTATTGGATATTGTCATACATTTTGTTGTACTAATTCAACAGAGTGTTTCTTTTACATCAACCTGAGTACCAATACATTTTAAAAACTCTCATTCTGTGCAAGTACCTTTCAAAAGGTGCACGGGTCCTTTGGTGGACATACCAGTTAGCCAAGTCCAAAGCAGTGTCTTGTTTGTGTCACATTGTGTCCAGCAAGTCTAATCAAGCTGTCAGCTCCAGAAACTGCATCGTGTAGCTGGGATTCTGTTTTAGCCTCCAGGATCTAAAATATCAGTTTCACATGAGCATCGGAACTGTACCAAGCAATTAGTAAGCAATTACTAACTACTTGCTTTGTTATGCATGTAAATAAATAAGGACTAGTTTCAAAATGCATATAATCACATTAAATAACCTTACCATTTTCACCTGTGACCTTGTTTCATCATCAGTAATATGTTCAGTTTTCACTTGTACATTGTCTGGCCCCTTTTGAAGACATTCATACAGGACACTGGTGTCACGATTTGGGACTTTTGTTGGTGTTGTTATTGTTCATTTCCTGTTGTGGCGTTTTGTTTTGTAGTATTGCTTCTTCCTTCCTGTTCGTTTTTTTGGGTTGTTTTACTTTTCTCGTTTGTCCTCATTAGTTTCACCTGCCTGCCTCTTAATTTAAGCTCTGTTCTACCTGTGCTGGTTGTTGGTTCGTCTCTCTTTCATACACTCTCTTCGCCTGCCATATGTTCGTTAGTTCGTGTTCGTTGGTCTATGTTTGGTCTGAGGTTTGGTTCTCTTTGTTTATTGTTTGTTTGGTTTTCTTGTTTGGTTTTTTGTCTGTCCCCATAGTTTGTCAAGTTTGTTTAGGGTTTGTTTGTATGTGGCTTGTCCTTCCTTTTGGAGAGAGTTCTTTTTTTTTGTTATTTAAATAAATTATTATTTTACACACCCAACTGTCGTCACAACCCTGGGTCCTTATTTCATATATTACCCCTTTTCTGACAACTGGAAAGGAAACAAGGACTCTGTCCCCATGTGCAATCGACATTGCCATGATCTGACCAGCACGGAAGTATCCGTTGTCTTTCATTGCTGGTGACAGAAAATAAACAACACAATCAATTGAAAATCGTAATATTAGTAAGATAAAAAGGCTGCCTGATACAATTTCCTAAATTTTCATCATGAAACAATTTATTACTTGTCATTTTCACATGGGGAACCCTATTATAAAAAAACAATAATTAAAAATGCATACTTTGATGAAAATTAAAATCATTCTAGTTTAAACAAACATTTTTGGGCAAATAAACAGTAGCTTTGGAGTTGCATGGGAGGACTTTAGCACTTGTTGGACCCTCAGAGATGCCAATGCTGTCCTTGATTTCATGTAGACACAACCTGAAGAACTCCCGGGTAGGCCCTCCATTGTCAACTGCACACTCAGATATTCCTTAGTCATCTGTGAAATTTACATCTATCTTTTTTTCTGGTGAGAAATTGGACCTGGCCATGGCTCTGGATGCCCCATCCCAGAAAAGTGTATTGTTTCATAATTTTTCACTCTTGAAGCAATCTCCTCCATTAGTGCCTCTAAAGTTATCTGTGAATCACTGAAATAACACAGATGAAAAGGATTTAGTGTTATGGTAACAACTGGAACACGAAAGGTCATGGAAATAAATTATTTGTGTATATACTATATATACATATATGATTATTGACTGGAGCACATTTTCAACCATCTTTGACTAAGTATATTACATATTTCTAACTTCAGGTACCTAGAAATAATGCACTTTTTAATAAAAAGTAATAAGCTATTTTTTTAGGTGTATGCATTAGGACAAACAAACCAGTAAAAACACAACAAAAATGTAGGATCATTACTAAGGAATTATGGGTAAACTCAACCAAGGTCTTTCTGGTCTTTGTCAAGGTCAAGGTCTTTGCCTAGAAGATGTTAATACAGGTTTATTTGCAAATTAACCAGCTGCTAGTTCATTCAACTTAGCACAACAGTTACTAATTTGCATGGCAATGTCAATGGTTAGAGTTCGCAATGTCAACAATTACGATTAACATATATGTTTTTTCTTATCTTTCACTTGCACTGGCATTCAAAGACCTTGAAATAGCTTCCTGAAGATCAGGATCATCACAGAGGTATTCTTCCTCAAAAAGGTCCGGATAGTTACTAAAAAATAAAGAGAATATAAACAACAGCAGGAAAATGTATGAATTGAAAAAAACTTTTCATTAAATTTAAAGTGACTTGTCACATTGTCTTGAATTTTTTTTTTCCATGAGGCATTTTATAAGATTTCCATTGCATTTTGTTGGTGTGTTTGGGTCTGTGTTTTGCTTTGGTGATGAACTTAAGAAGCTTCCATACTACTCTTAGTCAGTAAAGAGTACTACTGAATAATCTGAATTATTTAAACAACTTTTTAGTCAAACATCCTCGTGGAATGGAATATATAAAAATGCTGTAATAAAATGCAGTATTAAAAGTAGAAGAAAAACCTTCAGATTTCTTTCTGGAGAAGATTCTTGAATAAAAATGTTTACAAATGTTCTTGTTTCCATGTAGAATATAGTATCAATTCTGTATTCTGAGCTTGGGTAGTAATGCAATAGAAAACTTGATCCCCACTGGAGATGGCAGGGGGATTACTGGACAGAAGCTGGGTGACATCAGTTGAGTCGGCAGTGATGTTGGAGAGGTCACAAACACTATCACTGACTGCAGGGAACAATTAAATAAAAAAATATATAAAAATGGTTGATTATAACACATGGATTTGTGTATGAGCATCAACATTTTTAAAAATTAAACTGCGGAATTTAATGAATGAGTTTGTATCCAAAGTGCTATAAGAAGTAAAATTTCATTTTCATGAGATGCAACAAAAAAAAGGTGGGACTTTTTTTCTGTTATCTTTGTAACATGTAATTTACAGTTTAATGTAACCAGTATAAACAAAACCCCACAAAGCAGATCAAATAACATGTTAAATACAAGTGTAATAAAAAAATATGTACCAGGTATATCATCTGATATTTTTTGGAGTTCGCTGCCTTTTGTCTGTGTGCTGTCTCCATCTGAACCTGGCTGTAAATTGAAATGGATAAGGATAACAACCACTGCTGGATCCAGTTTTACATATTAACAGCTAAAATGGATAAGGATAACAACCACTGCTGGATCCAGTTTTACATATTAACAGCTAACAATTTTACTGTATGACACAAAGATTCAATATTTAAGTGAAACATTTGGTAATTAACTGCGGATAGAATAGAATGCATGTGAATTTTGGCCCCGACACTAACTTTTAGAGTATATTTTCGATGTGTAGTTAAGGAGGGTCAGATTTACTTACAACCTTAAAACATAGACACTACCTACAGTATGTCTATAAATGTTAAATAATCTCAGTTAACTTGTCACAAATGAATGGCAACCAAAACATACCTCTCGAAACGTAACCTAGTACATTAAAATATACAGTATACTGTAATTATTTTGTTTGGGGAATAGGTCTGTTATGAGAAGACCTGCAAGAGCATGAACTTTAAACTATTGTACAGTAGATGTAGAGACTAGCTTTTGTTTTAATAGGTCGCTGTAAACTGCCTCCTTATTCTGATGTTGATTTCCCTTAACAATCCACAGTGGGCTGAAAGGCCTTTGTTATTGCCTCCATTACTTTGGTGGCATCCCAGTTAGTGCTAAATTCCAAAGCGGATTTGATGTGTCCATTTTCAAATAACCACGCCTTTGTGGCATGCCTTGGTACTTGTGAAGATGTTTGGTCTGGCAGGAGAACCACCTCTTTTGTAAAAGCAGAACCGCAGAATGGTCACTGCTTGAAGCTGTATGAAACCTAAGAAATATCAGAAAAAACATATATACACTTAGGGTAAACATGTATTGTATTTTACTGTACATTACATAAACTTTTGTTAACACACTTGGCCAATTATTTATGGCCAACCATGTTATGGGAGCACTAACGTTTGACGCTTCAGAGATGGGCCTAGGTTCTAAATTGCATGTAATGGTGTGACATTCAGACAACAGCTGTATCTGCCTTGATACATTAATTCAGTGCTTCTCAAATAGTGGGGCCCGCTGCCAGGGGGGGCGTGTGTGGCCCTGGGGAACATGCTTTTTTTGCCGTACTAGAATAAAGTGTAATTGCAGATCCAGTCCAGTAGTTAATAAGTGCTCTCATTGTTAAAAATAGGGAGGTTTCGCTTATTTTGTTTCGGGTTTATTTTGCTACTTAGCAGGCGACAGGAAGTGGGTGAACGAACCTGAAGACAACATGAAGAGATTTTAAAGGGATGAAAAGAAAGATAATGAGACAAAAGAAAGTCAGAAAGCTAAAACGGGAAATAAAAGACATGTTTTAATTCCCGAGGGGGACGAAGTGTTTTCCTTTTGCTAGGGGCGTCACAGAAAATAACTGAGAAGCACTGCACTAATTCCTGTTCAACCTTTAACTTTACAACGATTCCACTGAAGTTACACTGTATATATGACATTAGTGTAACAAAAGTGAATTGTCATTCCACGCATACAAGCTAATAAATGCCCTCACTATTCGAAAATATTAGTTTCACATTATTTTGTTTCATGTTATGTATATATTGCTACTTTTCCTTGAGTAAGGAGCTTTGCATTTCACAAATTCTGTGTTATACCAAGCTATGACTTCCACAAAATAAAAACAAAATGTGCTAATAATGTTAGATTAAAACTGTCTAAATAAAATACATTTTTTAATTGCTTTAGATTTAGTGTTCATCTGAAAAACCTATAAAATTCCAAACAATATGAACTGCTGTTGACAGTTGTTCACTGTCCCCTAAACCAAAGTGAAGTAGCTGTGGTTGTGTCTCTCAGAAGGCTGATCTTCTGTTAGCCGTTCGTTTCTATTGTGTTTACGTGCTAATCCATTCTTTCCTCTTGTGTCTTGGACCTTCCAGGTAAATGGGGACAGGCACGACACTGGAGGCCTCCGCTGAGACCGAACACAGGTTTCTAACCTTACTACCAGCTTGGAAGCCATGCTGCAAAATTCCCCCAGCAAGTATGTGACAAGTCCGTCATCTAAGGAGGAAATAAGATATAAAGTAGGACAAACAGGGAAACGCTTACACCTTGACACGTGCGCATTCTATTTCAGCTGCTAGAAAAAGAAAATAAATGGATAATTATTGTAGAATCCAGTCTTTCCTGAAAGTGAGAATCAAGATGAAAGTGATCGTGTACTGAATGCAGCTCAAATGTGCACTGATGAGACACATACTGTCTGAAAGTGTCTCAGAAGGTGTCAAATCCACTGAGGTGAAACTTGGAAATATTTAGACAATTTGCAACCAGCAATCTGCAATAAATATCTCAGATGATGAGGTAAACACTTTTTATTTTTATAAAATAACATACATTTTCCTATCAATTATTGGAATGGGGTCATGAATTATTTCATTATGACATTAAGGTTCTTCTGTTAGGGTCAGGCAGAAAAACATAGGCTAGGTGCAGGCACTAAATAAAGATTGTCCGGGTCAGTGAAAAAAGTCACAATACACCTGAAGAATCACTGCTCCCTTAATATGGCATGTGACATGACTTGTGTCGTGTGCACAATGGACTCAAACATTGGTCTTACATGAAAAAATACTACTCCACCTGTACTCAAACCAAATAGTATTTTACTGGAAGACATGCACATTTATCCATGAACAGATTTAGCTCAACTGACAGTACGTCAACGCGTTAAGTGTCAAAGGTTCAGTTTGAATCTCTTTTCACTAGATTAGTTTTGTGTTTCAGTGAACTGTGAACAGTGAAGTTTCGTTTCCCTGGAGCTCAAATAAACAATTGGCTTTTTCTTGGAAATGAAACAGAAAGTGACTACACCCTGCAGTACAAAAGGAGAAGCCCAAAGCATTAGGCTGGCATTTACAGGAGGATGCACAATCAGGTCAATGTGTTCTTTTAGAATACTGCAGATACAAGACTGACACCGTTCTGCCATGAAAAAGCTGTTTACAAAGGTAGGTCACAGTGCCATTTTTTTACATCAGAGGGTGTGTGGATGAATTTCTTTTTCTTAAATAACCCAACAGTAAAATTAACTATTTTCACATTAAGTAAAAAAAAAAAAAAATTAAAATTATGCATTTTTTCAGGCTGATAACTATTGTAATCTTTGGTTTTATTCTACATTGTCTCATAGGCTGCACAGTTTTCTTTACAGCACTAACTTGTAATCTTGATTACAAGGACATGACTGAGAGTGTATGGACAATGGATACATCTGAGGAGGAGGAGGTAGTAAAAAATATAACAGATAATGGAAAATAATAAAAATAAAGTTATGACTCACTCTTAGATGTTACATATTTCCTCTATTATCTAGGAGTTCCATGATGCACCAGACACCTTTCTTGAGCTTCACTGTCAGGGACAGGGTAAGTGTGGCTAATTAAAATGTGTGAGTGTGAGTGCAGCCGTCTATTGTTTACCAGGAAGGACTGAAAAAAAAGCCATTATCAAGAACTACATAAACAGCTAGAAGGTCTAAGTGACAGTTCAAATCACTAACTGCCTGTGGCCTTTCTTTTGGGGTTTCCTTTGGCTACTTTGCTTCTCTCTGAAAGGCCAATAACAGGCAGATTAGGTTAGATGGTTACTCTAAATAACCAGATGCTGATTTAAAGATAAATTTTTCTCTTATCCTGTAGAGTCACAGATGTTCCTCCACCAGGAGATGTGCAGATCTGAGATGTTTCTCTCTTCTCCATGTTGAAGTGCATGTTGGTGCTGAGGCTGTGTCTCTTGGTTTGGCACCGACGGATCCGTCACTTAGGTGTAAACTTGAGATAGATTACTCCTCTAACACACAGACAGGCATTGTGACCAGGGAAGACTGCAGCACTGTGGATGTTGATGGTCTGAATCCTGGACTAAGTACACCTTCAGCATCACAAGGGTGGCGCAAAATGGAAATCGAAGCAAAGCAGCCATTGTCTCTGTCTTTACAGGTAAATCTGAAGTAAAACAAGGCTGTTTGAATTAACAATATATTTCTTACCAGTTGGTCATACTGCCTTTTTTTTCTATACTTGTTGGTGCTTCTCTGCTCACCACACCTCTTATGTTTGACAAATAAATGTTTTTTTAAATCAGTTTAAAATGTTTAAATGAAACATCTTCATGTTCGCACAGAGCCAGTTCCTCCTCAGCAGGTCACAGTGTCTCATGTCAGCAGTGAGTCTGTGTCTCTGCAGTGGGAAACTCCTGCTGATGATGTGGAGAGCTACACTATGACTTGTTGGAACGATGGAGGAATTGTGCAGGAACTAACAACAAACACAAACTGTAACTGTGCAAGCAGTTCTGTTTACACAAAGACACATACTACATTAGGTTTAGGCACCACATTACCAGGTTTAGGACAATGGTGGTTTGGAGTATAATAATTTCTTCATTAATATTACGCATAACTTGGGCATCTGGTTTTGGTTTGTAACATCTGATTTTGAACATCAAACCTCAAAGGGTCCTGTTAGGTTTGGATAAGGGCATTAGTACATTTAAAACATTCAATTTTAATAATAAGTTTCTTCTTGTCCACAGAAACATATCTAGAGACGTTACTGGAAGATCTGGGATTGAAGCACCACTACACAGAGAAGCTTTCACTAAGCTCAATACTTCAGATTGATGAGAAGATCATCAAAGATGAACCTGCTAAGTGTAATTCAGATCTTCCATGGTGTTTTCTGAAGCAGCTGATGATGGTTAATGTCACTGCTAGGAATGTAAAATATAAATGTGAATTAGGCTCTGATGATGCATCAGGGAATTTGGTGTTAGATCTGAAGAGTTTGATCAACTGCCCAAACCAAGCTGACATGCTAAACCCCCTCGACCTCATCACTGCCCTGTTCCTGTGTTCTGATGGGTTTGTACAACAGGAAATGTCACTCAAAATGTCCATGTGTCAATTTTCTGTCCCTCTGCTGCTTCCTAACTGTGACACACAACAGTGCACACTCATGCTCTGGGCCATCAGAGACATTGTTAAAAAATACAGACCTCAGTCTCTCGCAGAGTCCAAGGGATTTATTGAGGACAGAATTGTTCTCTCTGAAGTTCCAATGATATCTTTTGTGAGACTGGGTGATTGTTCTTTGTCCAAGTCAGAGATCCTCAACAAGCTTTTGAGTAATTCTCAGCAGTACCATGACACTTTTGTTCATCGTAACATGGAGTGTGGAGACATTCCAAGAAGAATCTCCAATGGACTGACTGAAATTACTTGGTACCTTCCTTGTGGAAACAAAAACATGGATGTTTTCAGTGAGCCAGTGGCTGTAGCTAATCTTCGTGGAGACATTGCTTCATTTGAGACTCAATACTCGTTTCTGTGTCAGACATCTTCAGCAGTTTTTGTGTTTTTTGACAGTCTACATTCTGGCTGCAGACTACTGACAAGCCAACACTACAAGGCACAGATATTTTTAGTTGGTAACCAACAAAGTAGGATCTTCAATGTGGATGATTTTGAAAAAATTGCTACTGAGTTGAAGTTGACAAACAGCAACATTATTTTGAAGACCAAGCGTATGAATGATGCAGACTTTGTCAAAATTTTGAGGAAAACAATGAGTGATCTAGTTAAGAACACAAAGATGAAGATGCGAATAGAGGAGACAGCTGACGTTGCCCATGAACTGGGAATCTTCGTTGATGAAGACTCACTCGAGTGTCAGACTGCCAAGCAAAATGCAGATGGCATCACTATGGAAATTCAAAACACAATTAAATTCAAAGAAGCTCAGCTGCCCCTGCAAGGTCAAATATGGAAGGAATTAACTTGCTTAGAAAAGGAAGAATGTAGGCTTCGAAAAGTTGGGTCTGAAAACATTGAAATGTACAAAAGTAAACTTGAAGTCCAAAAAGGAAAACTGCGAGACAAACAGAACTCTTATGACATTTCAAATGCAATGATGTTCTTCATAAAAGCAATATCAAGCCCAGGATTGGAGAGGTGTTACTTCCTGAAATGGATGAGAATGAACCTTGACAACTTGTCTCGAGAAAAACTGTCTGGCCTCAGGGAGCAGTACAAGAAGAAATGCAGCAATTCTGAGAACAAAGAGGAGATTAAAGAAATTGACAGACAACTTTCCAACAGCTCACTGGGGACCGAACACTTCTTTCGTGAAATGGGTCAAATCTATGAAGCTTCACTTTCCCTTCCAGAAACAAACCCATCACGTCAACAGTTACAGCATCTGCCCAGACTCTGTGCAGGATTGATGCTTGATGGATTTCCTCTTGAGCTGGTAGATGGAGATGCCTCCAACATACCTCTCAGATGGGTGAGAGACGTCCTCTCTCAGCTCAATGAACTTGTGTCTCCTAAGAACAAGATACTGGTGGTCACAGTTCTTGGAGTTCAGAGCACAGGAAAGTCCACTCTCCTCAACACCATGTTTGGTGTGCAGTTTGCAGTCAGCAGTGGTCGATGCACTCGAGGTGCTTTCATGTTGCTCCTCAAAATCAATGAAGACATTAGAAAAGAACTGAAGTGTGACTTCATGGTAATCATTGACACTGAGGGCTTAAAGTCCCCAGAGCTTGCACAATTGGATGATAGTCATGAACACGACAATGAACTCGCAACACTTGTAGTGGGTTTGAGTGATATCACCATCATCAACATTGCAATGGAGAATTCAACAGAAATGAAGGACATTCTACAGATAGTCGTTCATGCCTTTCTCAGGATGAAAGAGGTCGGCAAAAAGCCCAAATGTCAGTTTGTTCACCAGAATGTGTCTGATGTTTCAGCCCATGAGAAGAATTTAAGAGACAGGAAACTGCTCCTCCAACAGTTAAATGAGATGACGCAGGCAGCAGCCAAGATGGAAAAGAAAGAGGATTACAAGAGCTTCACTGATGTGATGGAGTACAACCCAGACACTGGCAACTGGTACATTCCTGGACTCTGGAATGGAAACCCACCAATGGCACCAGTCAATGCAGGCTACAGTGAAGCTGTATATGAGCTCAAGAAAAACATCATTCAACTACTGGGACATTGTAAGTCATCTAATAATGTCATGGAGTTTACAGAGTGGATGACAAGTCTGTGGAATGCAGTAAAGCATGAAAACTTCATCTTCAGCTTCAGAAACAGTCTAGTGGCTGATGCCTACATGAGACTCTGCACAGAATTCAACAAATGGGAATGGGAATTCAAAAAACACATGTACACCTGAGTTACACAGGCGGAAACAAGAAGTTGCTGCAAAATCTGACAAATCTGACATTAAAGAACTTCTGACATGTTTGAAAACTGAAGCTTCCATAGTGCTGACTGAATGGGAGACAAAGACTCTAAAAAATCTGACAGATTATTTCAAGCAAACAGAAGGTCATGTCTATCTGGTTGAAGGATACAGAGAGGAATTCTCAAACAGTGCAAAGAGCATCCGACGAGAAATTGAAAGATCTGTGTTAAATCAGCTCACAGCAGCAGCAGAAATCAAAGAGGGAATGAGAGAACTTGAACTCATCAAGGCGAATCACACAAAAGAAATAGAAAAAGCAGTGTGTGCACTGATTGATGAATGTCGAAGGAAAAACGTCCAGATGACTGAGGAAGAACTGGACAAAGAATTTGATAAGATGTGGAAGAAACAGTGAACAAACTGTCTTTTTCTGAACAAAAGGCAACAAATGTCTTCACCAGTGTTTCCTCGTACCTGTGGCAAAACCTCTCACATAAGGGGAGTCATGCATGCGAATTGTTAAGTCAAAAGATTCTGCAAGATTGTGGACTGATGCCTTTCAAATATACAGTTGAAGGATTCTACAACCGAGCTAAACACAAAGTTAGCAAGTGGCTTAAATATCAAGATCACACAATGTTGGTACAAAAAATGGCTGACAGCATCATAGATGCTTGTACACAAGTTGTAAGAGACAAAATTGACAGAAAAACAATTACCATGACACCTACATCCAGGAGATCCTGCTTATGATTGATGAGAAGATACAAAACAATCAAGATGTTGATACAGACATTGAATTTGAAGTTTCTCTAAAACAGCACATCTGTGGACTTGCTGCAAGGAACTTTCAGAAAATGCATGAAGATTTCTTAAAATTAAATGATCCAGATGTCTAAGTCAGAACAAGGAGAAGTTTCGTGTTGATTTCAAAGATGTCTTTCATAAACGAGACCAGTGCCAGAAAAAAGCAGAAGAATTCACCAACCAATACTTGAAGCCTGCAGTCAAAGACTTTATCAACCGTTCCCTGGGTCCTGACATCATAGGGGAGATGCTGACACTGCAGCAGTTCAGCACAAGAATATTTTTTCAGTATTCAATCTTACAGGACTTACTTGCAAATGATGACTTTGACAGTTACTTGAGGTACATTTGTTCCTATAAGGGCTATGTGAAAAAGTGGATACTTGACCAAGTCGTGAGTCACTTCTCAGATGGTTCAAAGATGTTTGAGTTTGAGGAAAGGCATCTTCAGTCGAGTATCAGCCGCATAAACAATGCCATCAACAAAACGAAAAGGTTTAACAACCTGAAGTCATTTGTTGAAGATATCTGCAAAGAACTTGATGATACATTAGCCATTTCCCAGGATGCTCTTGGTGCTTTCATGGTCCTGAACAATGCTAATGAGGAACAGTTTGCTCTCTGGCTCACATCGTCTGTGGAGGACATGGCACAAGTTCTTAGAGCACAGTTTAAAAAATCTCTCATTGAAATGAAACTAAACCATCTCCGTGTGAAGCCCCAAAATGAGCTTTTTAACAAGCTGATTGGATGTGGTAAACAGTGTCCGTTCTGTACAGCTCCATGTGAAGCAGGAGGAGCAGCTCACACTGAGCACTGGGCTTCACTTCATCGACCAAATGGTCTCGGTCAATATAGGTGGACTCACACAGGAAAACTTACCACTGACATTTGCTCTTCTCTTGTGATCAGTGACATAAATTTTTCCTGCCATACTACAAATTTTGAATACCATCCTTACAAGTGCTACAAAGAAATCTTCCCAGACTGGAAAATTGCTCCTGATATAAGCCTTCAGGCATCAGACTACTGGAAATATGTGATGGCAAAGTTCAACAACCACTTTGCTAAAGAATACTGTGCACAGCCTGCTAAAATTCCTTCAACTTGGAAAAAAATCACAAAAAAGCAAGCATCAGCCAGCCTCAAAGAGTCATTTAATATCAAGTGACACTACTAATATTCTCTTGTGGATACAAAAAGAATAATTTTGATCCTTATTGCATAAGAGAATCAGAAATAGCAATTTACATTATATAAAAATATGACTCTCACTGGAAGTTTAATATGTTGTGAAATGTTTAATATCGAATTTTGTACTTGCTTCTAACTTCTTTAGGATATTTTAATCTTTACAGTTTTACATTATAAAAACATAAACAAATAGTAAATGTTTAAAAGATGACACGGTTGAACCTATTGTTCAGACACAGATCTTGGATACAAAAATCACTAAATGAGAAAATTACTATAAACAGATAGACTACATTCCTATAAAAAACTATATTGTGAGGATAAATTTAAATGTTTTTTGCTGTTGCGGATACCTTATATAATTTACAATAGATGAGTCATTGGGTATGTGACGATGTCAACATGACTAAGGTTGTTTAAATTAACCCTTGTTACATTTTTTCTTAACTTTTTTTAAAACTCATTTTGGCATGATTTTCTGCAATCATTTTCTGAACTCCAGTGTATTTTACATTCATACATTTACATTTACTTTGTACCCTGGACACCTATGTGGCAAAAATGTACAAACACAAAAAATTTTGTTTTGTGATGTTGATAAAATCATCATACTTTGCTTTTGCTTCTTTTCATAAATCCATTCAACAACTTCAGAATTGTTTTTTTTTCCATATCATAAATAGTAGGGGGACGCGGCTTTGGTGGTTATTGGAGATATAAGAGATACAGAGTTGATTGCTTTAGTATTTCTTATGTAGTGCCACTCCCCTAAAAATGCCTCATTGACTTCCATTAAAACCACATTTTTAAATATCACTGCCATTACAGTATAAAACTAAGCATTATTTACTGTCAGCATGTCTTTTTGAAGAAGTAGTAATATTTAATATTTTGACTGTACCGCATTTAACAATTTTACCATTGTAGGTGGATGAATGAAATTCTTGTATTTTTGCCTGTTGTATTATGGAGCCTTGTGACTACCAGGGGACCCCAAGCAAGGACTGGATTAATGACAAAAAGCAAACAGTGAAACCGTCTATATTAATTTACCCTGATTGCTGATTACGATAAAGAAACAGACTCAGCACTCTGGCTATGAATGTCTTTTAATGTTTCCCAGATCAGAATCACAGCATACAGTGTATAATAACTTCTAAAGTAAACAGAAATGTCATCACCTCATTTATTTATATAGCTTTACTTTTTTTAATAATCATCTTTTTAGAATTCCATTATTTAAGATTTTTCTTCATCTCAAGTCTTGGGTTTCTGAATTCAACAAAGAATGTAAAAACAAGACAACAGGTGCCACTTTGCAATGGAGGCCAAGCTGAAGATTCCGTGTTTTCATGTGCATCTTTTTTTAATTCTTGCCCTTGTTAATGTTAATGTCACGTTTTCATGAACCAACCATGAACCAGTTTTAAATTCATGAAATTCAAGCGTGTTTTAGTAGTAATGAATCAAAATGACCCCCAGATATGGGAACCACGGGTCTGCACGGTTACTTTAGAACACAGATGAGTGCGTCCACATCCATGCAGTCAGATCACTGTTCAACATACACGCTCAGAGTCTCACACACTCTCAGTTTCCTTAACGTCACCCAATTCTCAGCTGTTTAGGACATGAAACTCCTCACTGCTACATCACATTCAACAGCGTGTGGAAGGATAAAGTTGGATGAGGCATCTTATGGTATCAAAGCCCTCATGTCTTTTCCACGTGTGAGTGAGTGGCTACATGTAAATACTGCTACATGTGAAGTAAGCTCACATTTAAGTGATTCCACTTGAGCATCTCAGTTTAGAGTACTGAGCATTGTTCTGTACATTACTTAGCTGGACGTAGCTTCTAGAAGTTTCTGAATAATTTTGTAAATAAAAATCTGCTAAAGCTTGTAAAAAAGGTGCACTGTTGTTTGTCCTATTACAACAACGGACAAAGGAGCAGAAACAAAACTACAAACCCAAATAATATTTTATTGGGGGGGTCAATTCTGCTACAGTGACTATCCCAGTTAGGAACTGTGATGCTACAAAATGCCCACATTAATATGGGCAACATGAAAACAGGGTCATTAAAAGTGGGGGACATGGAATATAACTAGTAGCAAGCAGTTTGTATTCACCAATGAATCTGAAACCTTGAGCTAGTGGCCATTTCTTGCAAACTGCACCTGTTGTCTTGGGTTGTCACAAAATAAGCATTTTATTCATTCACTCAAAGAAAAGAAAAACAAAAAAACAACTTATATTTACAAATATTTTGTTTGATTCTACACTTAAAAATGTACAGTTTAGTTCCTCTTCCAGATGTTGTGTATCTCTGTCCTTCCACCCAGTTTGGTATTTGTATTCACACATCTGGTTTTCTCAGAGTGAGCCACGCACTGGCTGCAGTGACTGACACAATGGCGTCCTCTAGAGTTAGCTTATAAAACAGACATGGAAAAAGAACAGACCAAACTAAATACCTTGTTTCTGTTTCCACCTCCATTGTAGCTGTGTTGTGGTGAGGTTTTCTTCACAAGCCTCACTGCCTCCTCATCAAAGGAGTGAGTACAAAAGGCTTCATGTGGATGTGATCAGACAGATCCTCCACAGACTGATTAGCAGGGTGGCAAACACTGTGGGTAGAAACACGGCCACGTCTTAGAAAGTCCTTATTTGTCAGAGATCAGTTCATTCGTTTGATTCTGTTATTCCCACATTTAAGGCTGAGTCTCTTTTACAGTCTCCTCCCATGTAAGTCTTTGCTCCACAGCGTGCACCGCTTCATGTTCTACGGCTCACCATCTGCTCCACAGCCTTTATCTGCCATCTGCAGCATGCCCGAGTCACTTGTTTTATGTTTGACATTGTGCACATTTCCAGCAGTCAGTAACTGTATATCCCCCCCCCCCCCCAAATCTCCACCCGGTTAGGCAGTAATAAAATAGAAAACAAACAAACAAGCTAAAGCTAGAGTAGAGCACAAGCAAAGACAGCACCGGTGACTAACTTCTTCCATACTGGATGTAGGCTACTTTGTGTTGATCCGGGCTCAACCTACAGCACATTAGTTCAGTCAACATACGCTATTAACCTGTGTTAACCATGGCGCCTGTTTGAGATTCTGGTAGCAAACAGTCCGAGCGGGGGCAATGCTGAGCTGTAGGCCGAAGCATCCTCACCCTACAGACAAGAGCAGAATCACAAACAGCAGTTCTTAACTGCGTTGCTTTTACCCTGTAAAAGAGTTTTGAGCCCCTTTTTTCATCCGGCTGCTCTGCACCACAGGCTGCAAAGGCCTGCTGGTTGGCCTCCGTGTGCTTACAGTTTAATTTACAGATGATGATCTCAGGAAAAGTTGATAGCTTTGGGAACTTAACCCTTGGATGTGAGGATGCTGAACTAAGAGCTGAACTAAGGTCCTAAAACTGTGAGGAACAGCACTGACAGTTGTCAGGTCGGGTGTTGGTGTTTTGTGGTCACAGCAGGGTAGTTATGGATCATCACTATGATATCGGGATCAAAGGTAACATGCTAATGGAGACGGTAGAAGGTAGAGAGTCACTGATGTTCAGAGAGAGAGAAGGATGCCTGGGTAAGTAGCAGGGGCTTATTCGGAAACAAAAGTTAAACACCTGTGTGTCTAATTTGGGCCAGCTTATGCCATTAAGAAGCGATTCTGTATTAAACACACACACACTCTCTCTCCCTCTTTCTCACAGGCACACACCAAACCAAATATGCATGTGCTAGAAATATGGATGCAGACAGTAGAGGAAACGTCACTGCAAAAAAAGCAGAGGCTGCCTGTTTCGGCTTTGTTTCTCACCTTAAAGAAATTTGAAAATAATTTTGTTAGACACGTGCTACAGCAACAGGTGTGGCACCTCACACACCCCAAAGACAGCGATCATCTCAACACAGAGGAAAAAAACACAGTTGGATAATGGGCTTCCTGTTGTTATGTTGCATTACTTGACTGGACGACCTGCTCTAAATACCAGCTTGAAGGAGAGGATGAATGGAAGAGTATGTTGTTGCTTTGACCATAGATTTTTGAAATAAATGAGTTGGGAAGTGGAGAGGATTTGTTGTTTTATTACAGAATTTTCTGTACTGTACTGTAAGGTAAAACAAAAACCGATATCCAAAGGAGACCAATGTGATTTGAGTAGATTTGGGAAACTTGCATTGACAGAAAGTGTCTTTCCCCCCTCATCATCATCTTTAAAAATAATTCATGCATAGATCCCCATTGAGAAAACCCATTGATATACTTTCTCCTTTGTACACATTTATATATAACTATATATAATATCATTTCTCTATATCTATATTTTCAGAAAAAATGTTTCCACAAAAAACAAAAAACAATTGAACAAATGTTTAAAGAAAGGAAAAAGAAAGAACGAAAAAACACAATCGAGGGCCAGTTTGGCACTTGATGAGAACACACAGCATTTGTTAGTTAACAGTAAATAGGAATACTCTATTTTCTTTATTTTTTCCCCTTGGATGAGAAAGCAAATACAGTAGTACATACTTGGCACCGAGAATGCTGGTAGAATGATATCAACGTTTTCATATCTATATGCTTACTGTACTGTATGTACTCTACGCCCTCTAGGAACTCTTAAAGCACTGGGGAGAAGGAGAGAAGGAAATGGTGAATGAGAGAAGGAAAGCAGGTAGAAGACAGACGTAGAGAGAAAAATTATAAATTCATGTTACACCCCGGGGGGGAGAAAAAAGAAATGTCAAAGTAAAAAAGGGAAAATAGCAAGGGCCGATAGGCATTCGTCCCTTTAACAATGGCAGCACAATTTTGTCTGGAAACAACAGACTTTCTTTGAAAAGAGTCAAGTTCACCCCCAAACTGATCATCTGCTGCCTTGTAGTTCAGTTGCCTCTCCACACACCACCAGTGGAGGGAGCTGCTAAGTTTGCTAAGACATGGAGTTGCTTTTGGAGAAACAATTAAGTAAGAGAACATACTAGAGGCCCGCATCCAGAGGCCTCCCTTTGAGATAAGTAGCACAGCCAGTCTTCCTGGTCCTTAGGTGGCGCTGTGTTGGGCCAGTCCCTACTATACCCTGGTAGTGGAGTGAGGGTGGGGCAGGGTGTTGTTGTGGCCGGTGGACGGGAAAGTGTTAAAGGCATGAAGAGGCTGCATGCTGGTGATGGTACTGGGGATCATGGTGATGGTGTTGGGTGTCATCAGGGGCACGTCGTCCGGGGCACGACGCAGTGCCAGGGTGTAGTCAGGTGGGCAGGCGGGCCGTAGAATGTCGTGGGGCCGGAGGGGCTCCATGTCGTGGTGAGCATCGTGTTCCGAGTGCTTCATCTGCAGAGACATAATCTCCTCCTCCTGGCTGTGAGCTAGGTCGTTTGCAGGCCCGCCTCGCTGAGGCGACAGCCGGTGGCGCCGCATCTCGTGTCGCTTGTCACGCTTGTAGTAAAGAGCAGCAAAGGCCAGGATGTTAAGGAAGAGGAGCGATGCCCCAACAGCGACTGTAACGCTCAGCTCAGTTGAGTAGTCCCGGGTGTCTCCAGGGAAGAGGTCTTGGTGTGGACGCTCTGAACCATCAGGCTCTGGTTCAGAGGGAAACGTAGGATAGGGGGGGCGAGTGGTGCGTGGACCTGGCGTTCTGGGCCAGGGCCTTTGAGTTCCCGGGCCAGGGCCTGGCGGTGACCGTGTAGTGAAGGGAAGATTCTCATGTAGACTATGAAGGTGGGGGACTAATTCCAGCCAGAAGGCCACCTTGTTGGCCCTGTAGTTGTCTCTAACACGAGGTTTTAAGCCGATGTGAAGGTACTGCTTGTCCTTTGAGTTGAACTTGGTCCAGATGACCTCTTCAAAGCGGTTGGGCTTGGTGTGAATGAACTTAGTGTCCTGAGGAACAGGCAGGTTGGGGTCCCTAGAGGAAGATAGAGGTGGCACACAAAAGCAAGCCATGAGCTAATGTAGTTCAATTATTTCTTCTTTCAGTTAACATCTAACACCAAAGGTGATTATCTAAGAAGCTTTTTACCTTGTAGCTGTGTCACAGAGCAAAAAGAGAGTATAAAATATTAACTAAAATGTTTTTTAACTTGGAGTTAAATGATCAGAATGGCCTACCCGGTCTTGGCAAAGTTGGTCCAGTAAGTCATGACCACAGCGCTTAACATCACATCGTTCTTTGAGAAGTTGCATGGAAACAAGTCTGTGGCACCGATCATCGGCACCCCAAAAACGTAAGGTATCTCATCTCCGTGGGCAGCATCAGCCCATTCCGGTCGCGTCTCAGTCTGGCAGTGGTGATAAAACGTGTAAAAATAAACTGGAGACTGAAACTCGGCATGGAGTTTGGCAGTGGCAACTGCAGGCGCCACCCACTGGTGGTCGGTAAACAGCGCTAGCAGAGTCTTCCTTCGCATGTCGCCGTTGTCTCTGTCTGCCCAGTCAGTGTACATGAACTTAATGGTCTCCCTCAGGATGTCTTTGCCTGAAGGATAAGATGTGGGCAGGGAATAGGAAAGGGGAAAAAAGGACAAGCAGGAAAAAAGAGAAAACTGCGGTAAGAGAAAAGTCGTGACAGCAACAGAACAGATAAAGGGATGTGTGATAAATAGAAGTAAAACAGAAGGTGTACGCGTGGCGAAAAAATCTGAAATGGCCAGATAAGATAAAAATGAAAGAGGAAGGTGTTTATATGTTTATGTGCACTGTATGTGACAGAGATGAGACTGAAAAGGACAGACTGAACAACACAAAGGGCAAAAGACAGAATATGCCTCTCAGAGAGCAGATGACTGACAGGCACTCGAAATGGAACGTGACTGCATTATCCAAATGTGTCTGTATTTCGACTGTGGCATGCTGTGAGGCGTTTGCAGGCTGATCTGTTAGGAAAAAACAGCCCTGTGATTGGGAGCTGGCTGCCTGGGGGATGATGAGAGACAGCATTAGTGCCCACAGAGCCCCGAAGGCCAAAGCACAGACCCACCACGGTGAAAGATAATCTCCACGATAGGCAAACTCGTTGGTATGCCGGTCTTGCTTGATATATTTCACTGAGCTCACATTTCATATTGTCTGTTTTTTAACATCATGCATTTCCACTGGGAACTGTGGTTTCAGATAAGTTTTTGACGATATATCTTTGTTGTTTTTTAAAAATGTAACCTTTAATGTAAAATGCAACATCTGTTCAACCATGATAGTAACATATATACTGACGAAAATCTAGATGTTTTTCAACTGAGTGGAGTTAAAGGAAGTACAGTATCGGAACCCGTAAAGACAAGTGCAGTTCCTTACCTTCAGGATACCCATAGAGGTTGTCAACAAAGTTGGAGATGGTGTAGTCGAAAGCTGCGGCTGAAATGCCGTCACTGTCCTCACTGTCGTCCACAAACTTCAGTCCTTCTCCTTGGTTCACTCCTATGAGGATGTCATAGTTGAGGAACTCCCCCTGGTGGTGGAAGAAGTGACCAACACGGTGGGTTTTCAGTCTGACGCAACACAAACCTATGCACACTACAACCATGAGGCTTTCACCCTTCAGGTTAAATAAGTTCAGTTCTTTCCCTGTTTATGTGAAGAAATGTAAACCTACAGGCAGACAGAAATGGGAAGTAACTGTGTACATTTATTTACATAGTTACTGTAGATTTGAAAATTGAAGTACAATTTTGACATATTTGTATTTAAATGTTTCGAATTCCAGCTGTCATACGTTGACTTCACTACATTTTAGAGAAAAATACCCTTTCTCTGGACTACATATATTTGATAGCTGCACTTACTAGTTGCTTAACAATAACTTAAATAATAAAACAAAATACAGTATAAACATTAGACTTGATTGATCTCTGGTGTACAATCCACAAACTACCTTGCTGTACATTAAGTGCCACCATTAAGTGCCATTAATAAACATTAAGCCTTTAGGAGAGGATAATGCTCAATAAAAGCTTTGGAATGTGGATAATTAACCCCTTAAATGAGCCCTAAGCATTTGTGAATGCTCACCTCTCTTTGTTTCGTATAGATTATGAATTGTTTGGGGATCTAAAAGGAGTCGTATGGTCTAATAAAGCTCTTTAATCTCTAAGATGGAGAGTTACGAAATAAATTGCACTTGTTATTATGACATGATCTGTAAGTTAACACTGAGCCAAATAAGCGAAGACGATATTAAAACAGTATAGTTTGAATTCTTCAGTGTTCTTAAAATTATTCTAGTGACACTGAAACCCATGCCTTGGCTTAATGTGATGTAGGGCTTCCAAGTACGCGATTCATCATTTACCTCACCACTAAGGGAAAAAAAACAAAAAAAAACCCAAACAATTTTTCACTGTTACAGTAATTTTAGGCTGCGAGTTCACACCCACACCAGCTGGTAAATGTCACTGCCAGAAAGACGAAAGGTCACGCTCACACCTGCTGCAACATGTTTTTTTTTTTTTTTAGGTTGTCTGTCTGGTGTCTGCTCACAGCTTTAAGTCACTCGTCTTGCACAATAAAATCCCCCTGTAGCCATGTCAACAGTACCACCTCTGATACTGTTGCCAGGTTGTCACCTGCTGCATGAGGATCTCCGGATCGTCAGGCACCACGTCTCCATCCACCACAGGTCCGAAGGCGATGTGGTAGCGCGCTGGCTGGATGTCCTGGTCCACCAGCTCCCTGAAGTTCTTGCGCCTCAGACAGTCGACCAAGTCGGCCGTCTCTGTGTAGGTGCAGCCCACCTTCCGAGCAAGGATCTTGGTATACTTGAGAGGCTGGTAGTTGACAGACCAACTGGAGATGGCTGTTCCACTCTGTGCTATGGCTCTGTGGAACAGACCTAAGAGAACAGACAGGATCTTATCTTCTTCAGTCTTAACACTCATAGTAAAAACATAGTAAACTGTTGGGTTCTCATTAGATGTTTTTGCAGGCATGCTCGGTTCTGGAACATGACGGGATACAGAGACCACTTTATATGTACCTCACATATTTTGGGGGCTGTATCTGAGGTAGTTTCCTTTCTTTACTTGCTGTTTCTTCTCTTAACCTTTCTGTAGCGACGTCTCCTCCTCCTTCTCGTACTCTTTGCCTCCTTAGTTCTGCCTGTCCTGTGCTGTTTGAACCACTCAAGTGGCTTGTTAAGGGGCCGCCTGCCGCACTTGTTTCTCTCTCGTGGTCCTTTTTTCTTTCCCTTTACTCTCCTGGGCTGAAGATTGGTCAGTTAATTATTAAGCAGCGCAGCAGAGCCCCCTTTCCCTGGGAAATCAATTATAGTACGAAGTAGCTTGGAAACAGCTACATCTACGTATGTGCACAGAGCGAGGCAGACGCAGAGAGGTGTGTATTATTATTTTATTCATCTTTAGATTCATCTTTAGTTTATTTTTTCTTCCCCACATGCCCCTTGCCTTCCGTTATTTGCGAGAGTTAGAGTTATCAAAGGTATTTCCAACAATCTCGCCCTTCTTGTCTTTTTCTGTGTTAAAAAACCCCCAGGATAATATTTTACCCTCTACTCTTCATTAATAAATATCACTTACATTCCTCCATACATCCTACTTGCCACTTCTATCCTGATATACACTCACTGGCCACTTTATTAGGTACACCTGTACATTCTAATACAATCCAATTCATCAGCTCTGCCATAAATTGTGATTTTACAAAGTTCTAATTTGTCAGTTTTTACGTTGGGACTCTCACAAAGGTGATAATTCTAATATGTGTTTATGACTGAGGTCAAAGTTTAAACATGGTGGCCAAAACTTTCTCTTCTTAACCATCTCTTTTTATAATGCCCTCCAGTACAACTCCACTATCCACTTTGACTTTGAGTTACTTTGAGTGTACATCCTGTATGTCTCTCAGTCCTTCCAGGATCTCGCTGACCCTTTTGGGATTGTTGCAACCTAAAATGTCTCATTTTGCATAAGGTTTTTCAGAGAATTGTGATGCATGTTCCAGTGTTTTAATAATGCTTTAATTTGCAAAGTAGATTTCAGGGGCCATTGGCGGAATTAATTATTGCAATTGGAACATCGCAAATTCCCAGAGGGACTGGTCTCTGCTGATGAGCTGGATTTGTAATGCTGTGCTGTTGACATGATTGGTGTCCCTTAAGAATGGAGGTGACAGTCCTTACCTGGCATCCATGGAGGTGAAGAGAGGGAAGTATGACAGACGGCATTTAGTGGGCTGATGCTACACCGTTAGATGCAGATGAAGACGAGGACAATGATGACGAAGGGGTGATGGCAAAGTGGAAGCATGACAATGGACAGGTGGCAGTGTGGGGTGTAGTTGGTTGTCAGCAACAGAAGACAAGAGGTTAATGCAGTCTTTCCCAACAATTAGCGTGTAACTGTCAGTAGGTTGCCATCTAAAAATAGACAAACAAGCATTGGCAGCTTCTGGACAGAGACTTCACAAAAGGCTGCATTACATTTTAGAGCTGGAGCTGGGCTGTTTAGCATAGAGACTGGAAGCAGAGGGAAACAGCTTGCCAAGTTAGAATATACACATCTTAAGCTCACTAATTAACACATACATTATCTTGTTTGTTTATTCCTTGCACAACAAGAAATAGAAACAGCAGTTTGTAATTTGGAGGAGTTAACAACAGCCAAGTGCAGTAACTTCCCACAGTGAAGATCAATGCAGGAATACTGTACACGGTGGATTGACAAATTGTTATTTGATATTGTTTATGCAAGTGGTCAGATGAATTGGAGACGTGGTAAGCATGGTTTAAGTCTTGCTAAAGTAGCCAGAGAGCCCTACATCCTGTCTTTATGTTAAGCTAAAGGCTAATCACACCCTGACTATACAAGGCAGAAGCAAACAGTGTTTTTCTCCCATAATTTAAACTTTGTAAAGTGTTTTTTCTCAAAAAACACATTTGCATGATTACATTTCAAACTGTCAATGCTTTGTACTTGTGTTTTATATGAGTCTTAAGAAGTTTTTACTATGATATAAACATAACTACAACGGCCGAGTAACTAAGGGCAAACAAGATTTCTAACTGCTAAGTAGGTCTCCAGCCATTATGGGAAATTAAGTTATTTATAAAGGGTGAACAGACATCAGTATAATCAAAGAGCTTGTGTTAAATGGACACAGTGACATGGCAGCAGTGCACAAATGCTCATTCAAGGTCTGATGACACATTTGTTTGTTAGGGCAAATCTACACACACGGAAAGAAAGAAAATTAAAGACACGTGCACACAAGAGCACAACGCATTGACTGAGACAGATGCATGGTTGCCTGAACATGATCTTTCTAATCTCTGTCTCTTTCTTTTCGCCCACCATTTTTTGTTTCTGTCCTTTGCACAGTATGTGTGCAGAACATAAAAGGAACGAAGCCGAAGGATATTGAGCGAGAGTCTTTAAGCAGTGCTGAGAACAGAGAAGTTACAATTGAGGGACGACAGCTTCAAGAGCATTATGATCAAAGGTGGAGCGTACGTGACCGTTTGGCCGCGGGTCGTCAGCCACACAAATCTCAATTCAGATCAAAGTTGATTGGTCCGTAGGCCTCTCTCTCTTTCAGTGGTGCAAAGTTAACACTTAGCCCTAAGGGTGTGCTGTTGGTAATGGAGAGCATGAGGTCAGATTAATGTAGGTTTTCAGTGGGCGGGAATCCTCCGCTGCTGCAGAGCACTCGACCGTTAACAGAGCCAGGAGTGCTTACTAAGTCACGAAACGTGGGCTAATGTCGGAGCTCTGCGCTATTTATGCTCCAAGGACATGAACAACATGACCTGGATCAAAACTGGAATCCACATGGCTGCTTGGATATTTCAGTTCAACGGACAAGGAGTGTTTTCCTTTGGGGACAGAGCTGATGTTGTCAGTGAACATAACATGGATTAACAATATTTGGGCTTGATGCTTTTTGCTGTGTTTCTGAACATATGGGTACTGATGGACATGTCTGCTGGGATTGTATTCTACTGGATAAAACATGCCAGAGGAAAATACTGAATACTTTACTGAGCATAACACAAGTAACAGGCACATGCAGCAACTAAAACATGAACAAAGGGTTTTAAAGGTTAATTGCAGGGGTGCATCTCAATCAATTTCCCCCAAATACACAAAGCAAATATTCAGAGATAGTTTGTAAATATGCATTGTGGCTATGTTTCTTGCTAAGGATTATCAAGAAATAACCTAAGCTGAGGACTAAAACATCCCCACATCAGGTAGAATTGCTGTAATCCAGCAACAATCCATTGGTCAGGAGATTTGTGACTTATGGGTGATTCATAGGGCTGGATCCAGACTATTAACAATCAGAGGTATTCATGATATTCCAAGATTCCCGTGGGACCATTGTGCTTGTTGTTTTTTCTATCAATGTCAGTTAATTGGGTTAAAGCAAACTATAAAGAAAAAAGTTAATGCTGTACAAAGAGAAACACAATGGCTTCAATTACCCTCTGAGTGGTGCGACAGAATGAGGAGGTTGACACAGGATGCCCCAGCTCCAGAGCCAAAGATGGTGATCCTCTCTGGGTCACCGCCGAAGTGGCCGATGTTTTCATTGAGCCAGCGTAGGGCCTGAATCTGGTCCAGCAGGCCATAGTTCCCTTTAGCCGACTGATCACCTGTACTGAGGAAGCCTGGGTTTTTGAAGTAACAAGATGGATGAAAGAAAAAGGTGAGCAAGGATGAATATGAGAGAAGAGGAAATGGATAAGAATGTAGGAGAACAGAACAAAGGAGGATACAGAGGAAGAGGGCAGAGAGAGACAAGAGAAAGACAAACAGAGAAGATGATGTTAGTATCTCTACCTTTATTATTTAACATGTGTTTAATATGTGCACTTTACAATATCAATTTTGACTGAGAGTGAAAAGCATGACTGCAGACAACAAGAGTGTAAGGTGTGTGTGTGAGAGAGAGAGAGCAATAGTGTGTGTGTACAGCACCATCATTCATCAACAAGCAGTGACAGACGGCACCCAGAGAAAGCGAGAACGGGAGAGGAGAAATAACTTTTCCAGCCCTTCTCTTAATGACATTTACTCTGTCTAATGCCATTGAGCAGGGATGTCTGCAGAAAGCCACTTACAGCACAGCAGAGAAATATAGTTGACCTTAATCTGAAACACACACATAACTGGATTACAAGTGACGACACATCGCGCTTAGAATTTAGTATTGTAGAATGTGTTTTTTTTTCTTTCTGGAAAAATCATCAGTCCTTCATCCATATTCTATATTTTACTGTTTCATTGTTAGCAAGTGTCAAATGAAAAAAAATAATAAATAAGAACCTGAAATGGCATGATATACACACACACACACACACACACACACACACACACACAGACACACACAGATATATATATATCATGTTTACAAATTTAAATATTTATTTATGAATGTAAATTCTTTACAGTATGCCTTTAATATTCCTAACTTGCATTTACAAAGTGGGTTTAATCCATGCCTGCACTGAACATCAGTACATGAACTACTGTTGGTCAATAGTCTCGTCTCATGGAGTTCAAATTTGGCACCGTCTTCATTCTCGATTGTTGTATTTTATGTACGTATAGGCGACTGAAATGCTGACATAAGCATGCGCCCTGTGTGGAATGATGATAAAGCGCTCAACATTTCCCAAAGTTTCTCTGTTCATTCATCCGAGCACTGATAATAGTCCAACCCTCTCATGATCACAGCTGAGTATCTGCGATTGTTCCAACAAAAACTCTCTCTTTATGTAAGTACTCATTAATGGGCAGCCTCTCAGACCCAAATGGACCTCCTAATTAGAACTTTATTAAACACAAGTGAACTGAAAAAGGTCATCCATTAAACCTACACAGAAGAGGTTAAACACTTTCAAACCACTAGCGATGTTAACACAAACATACAGCATGTTGTCAGCTACAAGCGCCTAATTAGAGTTATCAAGGTCTTGGCTATGTTCAATTAAACCAAAATCTATACATCTGCTTCTCGGTTTAGTGCTAATGACATTGTGAAATAAGTTTGGGCAAGTAGCTGCTCAGGAAGATATGATGGTGTATAATGTCATGTCGGTGATGACATTCGGGTTTTCCTAGATATTTATCAGACATGTGCCATCCATAAACTGGGTATCTGTGGTGGTCTTAGTCTGTCCATATGTGTGTGTGTGTGTGTGTGGAGGGGGGGCTAAGACCATTAGCGAAGACTAAGAAGACATTTGCTTCATTTGCCTTAGTATGGGGAGGCTTTCACAGAAGTGAAAACCACTGGAAGCACTGGAAGGGGCAGCGGCTCATTACTGGCCAACGGGTGCATGGAGAGTAAAGCAATGTGTTGTTCCTGGCCCATTACCTGATCACTCTTTTGTACTTAACATCTGACCAAACCTGTCTGCTACACCACACACAGGTGCTCATACCTGTTGAGCTAAACATTAACCGATTATTTCTCTCCTTATCCTGCAAGTACAAACTGAAATCAAACAATATTCATGCTGCTAAAAGATGCATTAAAAACAAAAGGCATCAAACACATATGAGTAAGCACACGATGCATTTACTGTGCTGCTCCGGAGACATCACAAACACACACGAAAAGCTGCATCTTTACGTGCATTAATTAGCTCAAGCACAAACAGGAGCCAAACCAGCTGCCTAATGCCCTACTGTAATCACCATGATATATTAAACATAACCTGTTATGCTAATGAGTATATTAATTAAACTAATTAATGCAATATGTAGCAATACTTCTATGTCAGCATGAACTGTTGCACAAAATATGAGAGCAGTGCTATTTCCAAGAGTCAATATTAAAGGTGGAAAATATCAGACAAAAGTCAGTCGTTACTACTAATAATACTATTCTTAATATCGTCAACACATTTATGAAGCTAGATATAATGCTTTGTTTTGTTTTGATGGTGGGACGTTAAAATTCCACAGCAGCTGATCAGTTCTATACACCAGCCAGCAGATGCCAAAGATCTTACAGTTATGTTTTATTTGCTGCACCTTCAGACTGAGTCCACCTCACTGTGAGCCAGTGTAAAACAATAGGCCACTTCACCTGTCGTCCCCCCCCTCTAAAATCTGATAAAAGACATGAATAAACAGGCGAGATGGTAAAATGCTGCAATGCAAGATGAAAGCGCAGCTCTGCATGAATAGCCTTTAAAATGGCTGTGGTGACGAACAACAGTTAGAGGGGGCAAGAGGGAAAGGGAGGGAGACAGTAAAGGGAAGGGGAGAGAGAGAGAGAGAGAGAGAGAGAGACAGTAAAGTAAAGGGGAGGAGAGAGAGAGAGAGAGAGAGAGAGAGAGAGAGAGAGAGAGACAGTAAAGGGAAGAGAGAGAGAGAGAGAGAGAGAGAGAGAGAGACAGAAAGGGAAGGGGGGAGAGAGGAGAGAGAGAGAGAGAGAGAGAGACAGTAAAGGGGAGGGGGAGAGGGAGAGAGAGAGAGAGAAAGGGAGAGAGAGAGAGAGAGAGAGAGAGAGAGAGAGAGAGAGAGAAGGAGAGACAGTATTGGAGAAGGGGAGAGGGATAGTGGGTGTTCTGTGAGTCCCGGATAGAGACAGTGTTTCATCTGCCTCCAAGACACCAGGGGTTGGTTTAGACACACACACACACACACACACACACACACACACACACACACACACACACACACACACACACTGATCAAAGGCTGACACTACAGAGAAGACTGCTTCCTTTTCTCTCCATTGCCCTCTATTTTCCACACACACAGAAACAGATGCACACAGCATGTACACGTGTGAACACACAAAGACCGAGGAAGAGTACACACACACACACACACACACACACACTGTATGCTTTTAAACATGTTAGTGCCCACACTGACCCAGTGCATGTCCATCCATCTTTCTATGTACTTGGAGCAGGGACACAAAAACACACCTTCCCTACAGTCTCAACAAAGCGGCAATGGGTGGCACCAGAGGACCATGAGATTCTGCTCATCACTGTGCAAGCGATCTGCTTGTACAGGTTTGTCATGTAGGTGCAGCCATACTTATCTCCGCGATTTGTGTGTGAAGAGTGTGGCTGCAGCCTCTAACAGAATATATATTCCATGTGAATTCATTGTAAGATACTAGAGCTCGCTCTGTGTGCATGTGCGTACGTGTTTTCGCTGCAGCATAATCAGAAGTGTGTGTGTGGGTGTGTGTGTGTGTGTGTCTCGCTCCAGAGACATGAACAGATGTGGGCGGCTCGAAGGACCTGAATAATGTATAGGACACACGCATTTCCAATATGACACACATAAACCATTTTCGAAGGTGATGAAAGCCACCTGCCTGTTGGCTCCACTGCTTGTTCTGAAGCGGCGTCTAACTGTATTATTACAATTACAGCAGCAAACCACGCTGCTGCTGCTGCTGCTGCTGTCGCCCAAGTCGGACCGATCTATTATCCTGGCTGCTCGCTAAACGCTCTGCAGTTTCCGCAGGGTCATGCTGAATGATGCAAAGGAAGGGAGGAGGGATTTGGTAACAGGAGAAAGATTCCCCCTTTCCTTCAGCAACCTTAAAAAGAGGCTTTTGTCCACAAACACCAGCCTTAGACACAGCGACCGGCCTTCAGTGATTTGCTCTGCTCCTCTCCCTCTATCTTTGTGCTCTTTCTCTCTTTAAAGTTGTTATTACTATTGCGTGCCAGTGACAACCAAATTATCTGTGAAATTATTCAGATTTTATGCCCTCATATTGGGCAGGACCCTCTCAGTGCGTGTGTGTGTTATGATAAAGTACATGTGGTACAAAACAGCTGCATGTTGAGACGTGAACAATTAGTGGAATGAAAGGGGGACATGGCAGTTTGCATCGCTCGCTTTTCTGTATTTTTTGTCCCTGCATCTCCTACATATTTTTCCATTTCATCTTCCTTGCATCTTTACCCTGTGAGAACACTATGCTCTCGATTTTGAATCATACTTTAAAATTTTAGAGTGAAACTAAACCAAATAATTTGATACTTGCTCTGATACAGTTTTTCATGTTATATACATGTACATTAACTGTATATTAGCTTTCATGTCGTGTCATGTTTGTGGAGGGGGGCATTTCTCCTCTGGATTCAAACCACCCACCTATGCACAAGGAAATCAGCACATGCATAAAATCCAGCACTGCTCATGTCAGTGATTCACTGTTTACATTTTGGACTTGCTTTGCTTTTTCTAACCCATCATTTCCTGTTGAGGCTGTTGCACATTAAGAGCATTCCTCTGCTGAAAGCTGGGTGACTTTATTGTGAAACAGCCACAGCAATACAATGTATTTGGTCGCATATTTCTGTTTTTGCCTTACTGTCAAACCTCCTGAATGTTACCACAGTGACCATTTTTTCTTTCTCAGACAGGTTTTTGTTTTTGTGAATGCTGCTTCATTCATCCTTTTATCTCTCTTTCATCTCTGTTTTAATCCCTCCAACATTCAGAGTTTAATCTGGGAGTGTGCCTCTGAAATCTTCCCCCGTGTGTGAGTGTGTGTGTGCGAGTTTTTGGAGGTCAGTGGATGCACTGGACTTGTCTTTCAAGCCCTTGTTCTTTAATGAAGTTGCAGGGCCAGATGTGTGTGTGAGCTTGGATCAGTGGTTTCATTGTCATCTTGAGCTGTATGTTGTCACACCATTTACACTGTGTTTGCGTAGTACAACAAAAACGAGATACCGCAACAGCAACAAAGAAAATGTGTGTGTGTGTGTGTGTGTGTGTGTGTGTGTGTATGTAGGGATGCTGGTGAAAGAGAAACCAGGCCAGCTCCCAGCTGAGTACGACCATGCACACAAGTGTTTCTTAAAGCCGCAATCTGCACATGCATGCCTGTGTGTGTATGTGTGATTGTCCAGGCTGGTGTGAGGGCTGAAAACATGTGCGCACACACACACACACACACACACACACACACAAACACACACATTCATACACAGAGGGAGGATGACAGTAAAGGGAGAAGGATGAGAGTGGCTGACAGACACAGAATGAGTCACAAAGGGACAAACACGGTGAGAGGAAGGGAGATGATGGACTGTCAGGTGTGTGTATGTGTGTGCATGTGTGTGTCCACAGGGACAAGAGAAAAGACTGGCATCCATTTCACTCTTCTTCTTTAACTAGAGTCTTTATAGAGTGGGGTGTGTGTCTATCGATCAGGTTTTGTTACCCTGTGAATACTTTTGCAGCCTCCGGGAACAGTAGCTCACCAGCTTGATCACATACTCCCAGCATGTGCCTTTATATGTGTGTGTGTGTGTGTGTGTGCGCGCAAAATTGAAAAGCCTTCCCCTCCCTGTATCATTTTTTTTTGTTTCAACATCTTTTCTTCAGCCTGCTTCCTTCCCTCCTCTCCTGTTTATCCGTCATTTGGCTCCCTTGGGTGTTGCTGTCCCTGGGGGCTTCTATTCAGTCAGAGGGTAATGGCGGGTGAAATAGGGGTGCCGTGGGCCAGATCGGACACGATGTACGGTGTAGTGCGTGTGGGTGTGTGAATAGCACTCGTGCAAAGCTGCAGTAATTGATTGTAGTATTTGCAGTGTTTGACACTAACTTAAAACACCTAAGACCGTCCTGTGACGCTTTTATAAGTTAAGAGTCATTACTGCTCAAAGTCTGTTACATCTGGATGTCGTTTGTGAACAGTGTTGCCCCACGTAAAATCATTTTATATGAGTTGTGTTTGAAATTAGGAGAACATTTCAGATGTTTTTTATATCTAGACATGTTAAACAACACAGAGGATGACTGTTTTTGAATCCGACGGCCCACATCCGATGCTTTTTAAATAGGAGAAGGATTGCAAGCAGTGATATTTTTTAAGTAAATAAAACATATTTGTTGAGTACATCATGCTTGGAAACGAGTGACATCATCAATTTGTTGGTTTCGTCTTTTGATGATGATATTTACATTTTACACATGATAAACTTTCACTGCAGCCTTCTTCAGTTGTAGTTCCTAGGGGGACTTAATCTTCGGCAATTAAAAATCTGCTTTAACTGGGTTCAAATCTAGTCTTTGTCTCAAACCTTTCACTGTTCCCTCAGATTAGTCCTTTGTAGAGTTGACAGTGTTCTTTGGATCATTGTCTTACTTTCTTATGAAGCTCCTCCCAATTGATTTTGATGCTTTTGTCTGTAAATCTGAAGACAAAATGTTTCTGTAAACCTCTGAAATTATTGTGCCTCTATCATCGTGACTCATGACATATGTCCACTGGCGGTGCAGTCTCTTTTTATTGTTTTCCCAGATTGAAAATTGCTTGCTTTGTCTCTAGTTTTCATATTGATTTGAACTTTGAACAACAAATTAGTCTTCACCGATAAAATCCAAGAGTAAAACAAAGAGTAGCCAATTTTTACTGTTAATTGTAGTTGACTTCTTGTCATAATGTCAAAACTAGGGGCTATTCTCCAGGTATGTAAATGGTTCAAATTGTGTCTCTGAGCCCAATCCGTAATAACACTGATGACGTTACTGGGGTCATTTTCTCAGACTTAAGTTCCTCTGTAGCCTTCTACCACTGTATTGCAGTCGCCTGGTGTCCTGTGGGATTCTGCTACAAACGCACAGTATTCCTGCAATATACAAAAATATTCACAGTTTAATCTATTTTCATTGACTATGTCAGTATTTTGTACATACTCGTTTCTGAATAC
Organism: Channa striata; assembly: GCA_033026295.1. Lineage (NCBI taxonomy): Eukaryota > Metazoa > Chordata > Actinopteri > Anabantiformes > Channidae > Channa > Channa striata. Next base: position 28,471,293 of record CM065168.1, on the reverse strand, counting down.
AAAGGCGGGTGTCAATGTTTCTACTAGTTAGTTTTTCCAGGAGGATGGATTACTGAAATCTCTCCTCACCACTCTCCATGCTTTCATAGTGCTGAAAGTGACAGTCTTTTTAATCACAGTTTAAAATTAGATTTAACTCATGCAGACTAATGAAAAAACATAAATAAATGCAAGCTAATTCAATGCGAGTTTACACACATTTAGTTTCATTATTTTGATCTATCTGATGACGCTCTTTTTTCCTGACTTCATGATTTTACCCTACAGATGAAAAAATGAATTCAGAAATTACAGAAAACCCAGGGGGAATTGATAATAATCCTTTCTACTGGCGAGTGCCTCGGATACAAGATGTTAGAAAACCACTGCTTCATACAGCTGCTCACACGCACCTATAGGTCCTGATTATCATGAGTAAACTGACATTGTATTTGCGGGAAACATTAAAAAAGTCCAAAAAAGTGAAATATTCACCAAAAAAGAAATCTAAAAAGTGCCAAAATCAGTCCACAACCAGTAACGCGGTGCAACCTAATATACAATAAACGGTTTAAAAATTTCTCCGGAGCAGGGATGGTGGGTAAAACAGAAGAGAAAAACAAGGGCTAATGAATCCCCCAACTGCCGTCTGTGCCTGCACCAGCAGCAGCAGCAGCAGCTGTGCAGTGGTTAGAATTTACCGAGCAAAGCAAACAAACAGCAGAAATAAACGGGTAAACACTTATTGTGGGTCTACAGGGGTGTGTGAATGTGGGTGTGTGTCTCAGAGCATCTGAGCATTCCAGCCTTCATACGCCGTGTATTTCGCGTGCACCGCCGTCTTTTGCCTTTCACAGCTGCTAGTGCAATGAATGCCTGTCGTGTCTGTGCATCTTGGAGGCAAAAAGTAGACCTCTGCTATTTTACTACGAGCTGGCAAAATGCTGCAATACTTCAAACAGAGCCCATGCTGTGTTGGCCTAGATACTGTAACTCCTCCTCATGCAGCACACATGGCACTGGCTACAGCCAGCATGGCACAGTTTGGCTGAGCTTGGGGTTTGTTTGGCATGGATTGGAATTATTTTGTATGTCATTACAAAATTCGAACAATTCTCAGTTTGCAACTTTAGAAAAGTGATAAAGAGTGCGGCCTTAGTTTTCTCTGTCTTACTTAGTATTGCGAGAAAAAAGCTCTACACAGGGACAAGGCTCAAACTGCACATAAAACGCTGCTTTCTTTATGTCGAACATGCCTAGTGAAGGATGCTCCACTGTATCTACTGTTTTCTTAACGAAAAACAAAGGTTTGAAGTGTTTGAATTCATCAATTGCCTGTTAACCTCCCTCTCAACTCACAGGGTCGGCTGGGTGAGTGTTGAGTGCTGAGATTCTCCTCTCTCGACACACACTAGCTTAGTGCTCACGGTATCTCTTTCTCATTCACACACAGCTGCACATGCATGTATTTACATGATGAATTCATTCAGGTGTCTGTTTACCTCGTCTCCGGCAGCGTAATTAAAATATGCAAATGATATGATAAAGTGTATTTCACTCTGATGGGGACAATGGCAGTTACTCTGAACGCCGTCAGTGTTTAAAGGTTGTTGGCTGAAATGAAGCTCGTGTGTTTGTGTGTGCCCAATCGCCGTCTTAGCTTTGCGTCCTGACTCCTGCATCAAAAGTGTGTGGACAACTTCCAAAATCCCTTTCGATGGCCAGCCCCACAAAAAACTCTACGCAACCCCCTCATTCGCTTAGCACTGCTTTTCATTATTTGACCTTTTACTTGCATGTATGCTGGGTAAACAATTTAGATAAACCACGCGAAGGAAACTCCGGGCAGTGGCATTGCCTGCACTGTGAGTGTGTCTAGGATTGTGTGTTGGTAGGTGAGAAGGTCAGTTTTGCACAGCGCTGACAGGCTCAAACTGTGGCTGACCAATAAAGCACACACAGATACTGTACAATATATCAGCTACTTCATTTTTTTAATGAACTGAAGGAAACCTTTTAGGGGTGAAGGAAATGTTTCTACATCTTGCAAAAAAAAAAAAAAGTCCATTTGGTGTTTTTATAATTCACATCATGACAGATCTTCACTCAGGGTTATAAGTAATTAATGATAATAAGAACAAAATAGTACTCATTAATAATACATTCACATTTATGAAAGTTTTAGTTTAACTGCAAATCTCCACAATCAGGACACAATTTCTTACCAAGCTCCCAAAGCTTAATCTACAAATAATTTACAAAAGATTATTACATCTACAAAAAGCAGATGTAATAATATGACAATAAAAAAATAAACCTTTATCGAAAAAAGTAACTAACTGTTTTATACATTTTATGGAGGCTACTTTTAATTGAATAGTAATTTGAACTTCACATATTTGCTCTGAGTGACTAAACATCAGTAAATTTACATTTTATCAGAAAAACTAAAATCTTGGTTGGAGTGTGACATTAACAGGAACCTGAACCAGAACCTAAAACCTCCTGAGCAATCTTCAGCCATTTTAGAAAGCAATAAACGACAAACAAATAACTGTGCAGAAGGCTTTTGTCAGAGGTGGTGTTTTCTCTTACACCATCATGGAATCACTGCTCCCATGTGCAGAGGCTGATAACACTGTTTGTCAGGCCACTCATTGTGCTGAATGCATGCAAGTAATGGCCTGAATGAAATCAGGAAGGCCGCACTCACAGTACGCTCAGCTCGCAAGAGGTGAAGCCAGTCTGTGAAATCTGTAATTCCAATTGCAGGGCTCAGATTTATCAGCAGACAGAACACAAAGGGACCGTCTGCACGAGCGGTATCACCACTTAGTGTCTGCACCACTTTCAAAATGTATTTCACACATAATGCAAGTATGAGCTTCAACTGGCTAGTTGCACAAGCCATCGTCAGCATCTCTGTGTTACCACTAAAAGTGAAATGTACTTTTAGATTTTTCCTTTTTGTATTTAAAGTGGGAATGCTTAAGCATAGTCAGCCACAACAACCTGATATAGTTGAAACTATGATGTGTAAGGATGAATCTAAGCCTGCAACTAGCAATAATTTCTACAGATCATTTTTGCAATTAGTTGACTATTTATTTTGAACAATTCTATCAATTTTTTGACTGATCCTTTTGACTAATGGTTTAGTTTACTTACCAATAAACAATTAGTTCCGTCAGAAAGGTTTGTGCATTTATCATTCATTTCATTCAATTAATTAACCACGTTTAAAGTCTTATGATACTAGTCATCGCTAAAGTTAAAATGTGCCACACTTGAATTTATTTAGTCAATGCATAGCTTTTCACCACAAAATTGCATGAATAATTTTAAACACGCAGTGGGAGCTGCCATAATTTAGGATGAAATGCAAAAATGCAAATGTTGCAATGCATTGTTCCAACACTGCGTGAATCCCATACGGAGCTGAAACTGAAACTGGGTTATTCTTACACTTTGTTGATGAACTCTGATAAAAATATAATGAGCTGCACTGGTCACCATGTCCACACAACAACAAAAAAAAGCAAAAAGCTAAATGTAAGCAGCAAATTCAATCAAAACAAATGTGTCTTAATGTTCTCACTGCAAACAGACTACAAAAAAAAAACAATGAATACCTATCAGGCTCAGAATTTCTCCTCAGTGTTCTTGTTATATAGAAAACTGTTTCTTGCCTCTGTGTTTCTCTTTATTTCAGCCAGCTGTACCTGGAGGAACCCGCAACATTCAGCGTGTGTGTGTGTGTGTTTGTGTGAGCCAATGCTCTGTCCGTTGTTGTGGTATTTCAGAGACAGTCCCTCACCAATATCACATCTTTTAGCGACACAAATCTCCTCTGTCCATCACAACACAACACAAATATGCTGCACTAGAAAACTCTGTTCCCATGTAAATCAAAATCAATTCATTGTACAGACACAATAACTTAAAACCACAGTTTTGTTTTATAGCTCTTTCTTTGACTGCTTGTATTTTTTTTGGTGTGTTGGACAATTTTCCTGACTAAATATATTACACTTGAGTTTGATAACAGTCAACAAGTACAAAACATGCATTTATTATCCTGCTCTGACATTCCAAATGTTTCAACTACATAGAGGAAAAATAAAAAAAAAAAGATTTGAAACTTTTCTTGTTTAAAGTCTGAATAAAACAGCATTTTTAAGAAGACAAACTTTCATTCATTTTTAACAAATAGAAAGAGTGTTTTTCTGAGTCCAAACACTCTCAGGTTTTATTCTCAGTTCAATTCATTTAAACTCTCAGATGAATCTTTCTTTTTGAGGTTTCTCTGAGTGTTTTTTCGTTCATACTCAACTGCGACCAACCCAGTATACAGTGGTAGGTAGGCACAGTTTCATTAGTGCCACGGCTCTCTCCATTGTGAAATTACAGCTTAAGCTGGTGCAAAGGGATCCTGCTGATAATAATTTGTGTGTCTGCATTAGAGATTAATGCTTCTATTCAACAGGAGGCAACAGGAAGAGAGAGAGAGAAAGATGGGGAGAGCTTGAGAAACGTAAACTCTACCCTAAGAGAGTGAGATATATAGAGAGAGGTCAGTGTTTATGTGTGTGTATACTGTGAACCATTAAATATGTTGGTATGAATGATGTCCACGTCCTTGGTGGATCATTGATACAGCATCATAAATACAAGCAATGCAACCTAGACATCTGTCACAGAGAAAAATGTATTACCATTTTTTTTAGTCATCATCATAATATTTAATGCAAACTGAACTAGTACAAATGTTTCTTCACCAGGAATTATAATTAAATTCTAATTAAATAATCAAGGGGAAAATTACCTTTTATAATTTTCATTATTTTAATATAACTAATATATGTTTATATTTATTACTTCTAATGATAAAAGAACATTTGAACTAGTTGAATGGACATTGCTATTATGTGGGGTTTAGGGTAAAGTTTAGAACCCTTTACACTGAATTTGCATGTATGTGGATGCAAACTTAACCCTAAACTCCTCGAGTAAATTCATCAAAAACTAACTTTAATTAATTTCTGAAGATAGAACAGTTGTACTAGTTCAATGTTCACTATTATCACAGTGGATTAAAAAAATCAGCTCCTTTTTACAAAGTTTGGCAACGCAAACTTTTGCCCTCAACGTAGTAGATTATGAATCAATAAAAATTATTCATCAGATGCCGAGCATAAAAAATAAACAAATTAGCAAAGGTGCAGCAACAGATGTCAGTCTGCTGCTCTTGAGCTTTTTTTTTTTACACGTCTTTACACTTTGGCACAGAGAAGACGGATTAAATCTTCTGACCCATCCAAAGTCAAAGTTTGGCCAATCAATTTGCTTTTCCGTGCCTGGTGAAAGTGTTTGCCGACAAAGATTGGCAGTGACATTACCTCTGCTGGACTACGACGTGAATGATGGTTGTAAATAAGCGCTATCTTTTGCCTCGGCACAGAGGCTGCTCCGCGTTAAACGTACACCGAGGTGGCGTCCAATCTCCTCTTTCTTTCTGTGCGGATTCTTCCTGCGTCTGGGTTGGGCCACGTTTTGTTTGAACAGTCAGCAGACACAAAAAGGCCCATAATGTTTCTTGTTTCCGTCTCCTTCCTTCCTTCCTCACTACCTTTTCCTTCTTCTTAACCTCCATCCCGTAGCTAAAAGCAAAACCATCAGTCCTTCAGGCAAGCCACAGTCTATCACCCTCCCACAGCATGGGACTATTAGACTTATCTTAGCCAGAGTTGCTCCTAATTTGGCAGCCTCACAGCGGTGGGTGTAATGTGTTGAAAGTTATCAGAGTGAGGCCAGCTCCCTATTTGGCAGGCAGAGGGGCAGTGCCACCACTGACTCTCTGCCAGGTTGATTAATAAGTAGTGGCAGAGCGGCTACGCTAACAGACTGGCCTGCCTGGACGCTTCCAGAGCTCTGCTAAATTAATGACACGCAAACAAACACACACGACATGTTTACCTGCATAACTACACACACTCCTCCTCTCTCCCACAAACACACAACCATCAACATATGTATACACACACAACCACGGGCAATAATAAAGCACAATCAATGTTTGCTGATATCCCAGAACAGACACAGTGAGTTAGCAAAACTATGACAGAACACACACACACACACACACGTCTTTCATTGTTTTGAGATGCCTCACCCTAATCCTTTACTATTAAATAACTAATGCCAACATAACCCTAAACCTAATTGTAACCTTAATTCAAAAACGTGTCTTAAACATTGTCTTCACTTTCCAAAATGTCCTCACTTGGTACGATAATACTTGTTTTGGTCCTCACTATGTAGCAGGTTCAAGAAGACACACACACACACACTTTTAGACGCCTGTCTGGCATCTAATCAAAGCTGCATTATCGTATTATTGTGAAAGCCCCATTTCTCTTAAGCAGAGAAACAGTCAGGAGAGCACGAGTGTAACATATGACAGCAGACATAAAACAGAAGGATTTCAGTGAAATGAAGCTGTTATTAGTTTTTAGTTTGGTTTTGTTTGCTTGTGTTTCCTTCGATGACTGTTGTCTGTTGGTTTATCCATTCATCAGTCACATGCACAGACACCCCTGAATTAATGAAATGTGTGAAAGAAATGATGCATTTCAGGGCTGTTTTCCAGCATTCAAAATATTACAGGTCAGAAAAATTTGACGTATTGGTAAATGACTGGTGACTGCAGGGGAGAAGATCATTAATTCTCAGGATGACATCCATGCCTTGTTCATTTTTCTTGTGGCTTTCATTCAAGGCATTATCACAGTTCTACGTCCTTGCGAATAAGAACGAAAGAGTAAGCACAGCTAAGAACAGAAAAGAAAAATGTCCAACAGCTGGCCGATAAGCAGGCTGGATATATATTTTAAATTCTCAATGTACAATTTTACAGCCTCCATCGAAAAAGTGTCTGCTTGTTTTTACTGATGTGCACTGTTATGAAGAGTGTGTGTGGAGACTGATGTCAGACGGCTGGTTTTAGGTTTCAAAATTAAAGACATGTACACACAAGCAAGACACCAAAATTTGTTTTTAAGTCAATCATGCTCCAATATCCTCTCTTACCTAAGTGGGATGCGCCTAAAATGCACATACTGTGCACTGAGAATGGATTTTTCAGTGAAGTAGGTGGTACCTTTTAAATAGGAGTCCCGTAACAGTTCAAGATTCATAGATTTTGAATTTTTTAGGATTAGGAAGAGTAAAAGTAGTCGTACAATTTTTAAGAGAATAAATTATTATTCGAGGCAGAGCAAGTTTATATTATGCCTTGTGTCTAATGGGATGTGATGCAAACCACATCAAAATCATATTCTGATGTTTCCTTTATCTTTTTTTCCTTTTACATAAAGAAAAAAAAATCCCCAAATCTACGCCTTCCCTTTTACACTTTAGTATTTATTTGTGAAAATTTTGATCTTTAGAAACTGGTCACAAACACTGTGTTTTATTATATATCCAAAATAGCTGCCCACTCCAGCTTTTAGATTCTAGCTCTAACATTACTGAAATAGGGGCTAAGCTAGTGAGAATGGTCCACAAAGCCAACAGAAGAGTTCATCTACAAACTTTTACAGATAAAAAATTTAAATTAAATATCACATTAAATTAATCATTGTTATTCAATTGAAAATACACTGTGCTGAAATGTTGACAAAATGTTTTTTAAAGATGTTCCAGTTCTTTCACATTCCGTCTATTTATGTCTATTTCTCGTCTCTGCTATTCTATTCATACACAGCACAGGGGTCTTTTTTTCTTCGCTCACACTGTTCATGTTCCCCGTCTGTATCAGTGCTAGCATTACCATAAGCTACAGGTGTAAGCAGTGGTGGGTCTCCGCCGAGGTGTTCGTTTGGGGACTCAGACGGAGCAAAATACCAGTAGGTGGGCTCACATGTGGTGGGATGCACAGACACTCACTCATTCATGGACACAGCATGAGACAGTCCCCACTAACACCCACAGTCTTGAGCCTGGATCCACAGATTGTGTGTTTTAGTGTTAAAATGCACCAGCGTGAACCACTCCGGCAGGGCCCTACGGCAGCACAGTAACACACCACCCTTCCAGGCTGTTCCACCACTGGTAAAAGATGAGTGCCCTTGTGTTGACCTTGTGAGCATTGAAGGGGAAAGTTGTTTGACACTGTCTACACACAATTCATTGCTGCGACAGGAGAGCCACATTAACTCATTCTCAGCTGTTGTCAAGAACACCGTTGCCTGGCAACTGGCCAAAGGTAGACCATCACCGCAGATGACGAGGGGAAAGCTGACCTGTCTGTCGGTGTCCACTTTGAATGTCTATTCTATTATTAGACAGCTGTTTCCTCACCAGGATGATGTTTTTCAGACCCCAACTATGAAATTCTAACCCATTAATTTTAGATTTTGTTTTCAAATTAAGTGTAGTTCACTTTAGAATTTCTAGTTTTTATTCTTAGAACTTCAATTTCAAGTCTATTACATACAGGTGTATGTAGTTTCTTTAGTAGAGCTAATTCAAGATTGCAAATCAGTCGTCTCTGCTCAGCCTCTCCCTGCTATGGTGCAGCTTTATGTTCCACCATGCTCTGCAAAGCCCTTCAGGTCATAGTCATAGATATCAAACTACAATAACTAGGCATGGTAATAACCTTAAGAATCTAGCAGATATCATTGCTCTTCTCTGATTGATCAGAAGCGTGAGCCTTACTCAAAAAGTTTTAGAAGCAAATATCGCTGTACTGCTGCCAGTGCTGTTTTGTGGGTCTCTGTCATGGGAGGCTTCCATTGCACCTCACTGTAGTAAGATAAGCACTGGAGCATACTTTTATTAAAAATATGTGAAAAATGTTGCACACTGCAGAGAGTTCACTCAAATCATTTAATTACGCTAATAAAAGAATAACACTGGCAGACTTTACAGCATGGATGGTTTGAGAGATAAAGCTCTGTAAGTATTGTGCTTTGGTAAATTAATGAAACCATTCATACTGGAAACACACTTCATAGTATCTTTAATAAATGTTAAATTAGGTCATGGTTGATTAGTTTCGCAACATGATGGCTTTGCACTGACTCTAGTACAATGTGGTTCCAATAGGATCAAGCTCAACACGCTGACTGCATAGCGTCATATTTGAAGAGGGTCCAACACTCACTCTCGTTTTTTTCTACTTTGACACAGGTTTATGATCGTTCAGAGTTAATCAGAAAACAACAAGGGATTTGTCAAATGCCAGGACTGCAACTTTTACCTAATTAATTTCAAAACTTTCTACATCTTGTGTTACTAATTAAACAAAATCTCAGACTGTGAAAACTGTGAGACCTGTCAGACCCTTTTCCCACCAGTAAACACAAAGAAATTTCTCTCTTTTAAAGTCTCAAAATTTAAACTTTTCTTTGTCAAAAGTTTGCTTGCCTCTCCTGCATTGTCAAACACAACCCTCTTTAACCTGCTTCATGCTCCATTTCCTTTTTCTCTACTTCCAAAACCCAGATGTTACCAGGTGTTACCATCCTACCATTCTTTATCCTTGTTCCATCTCTTTTTCTGTTCTCCCACCCTCCTTTTTCTTGCTGTGCATAACTCCTCTTTCCTCTTTACCCCCTCCTTGTTCCTCACCACATCGTACAGACTTCACTCTCAGGATGCCTGGCTGTGTTTGCGCTGAGGGCAGCACTTTGTCATGTCCCTCATACATATGCAACACACACTCCAGGTAAGACACAGAGGGAAAGAGAGAGAGGGTGAGTAAATTCAGAGAGAGAAAGAAAACTGAAGTTAAGTAATGAGGAGCTGGAAAAGGGTAATGGAGGAAAACAAATGGAGTAATGGAAAAGAAAGGCAGGGAAGGGGCAGGCAATGTGGGGATATGTGATGGTGAAGAAGACAGAGAGGTTACGATGGGGAGAGCAAACGTTTGACTGGGACAACAAAATGGCAGGGAGTGGAAGAGGGAGAGTGAGAGAGATGGAGTGGACAGGAGTCAAAGCCATTAACCTGCAGGCCTGGTGCTGCTGTTGCTGTGTGTGTGGTTGGTAGGTAAATGGAGACACAGTTGTATCCTGCAGTCAGGCTACCCAGGCCTGTTGTCAGCCAAGTATGTGTTGCCCAGGTGAACCAGAAGGCAAAGCTCAGTGCCGAAGCGAGTGCACCCAAGCTTAGGTTTGAAGCCCACTGTTATACCATCCTCATATGTGGCTCCGCGGTCTCGCTCTCAAACTGTCTCAACAAACGGGGATAAGAGCACAAACTCTGTGAACTGTGTTCAATCACAGTGGAAAGATATACAAAACTTCAGCATCGGAGAGAGATTTATAAATGCAGTTTGAGGCCTGAACAAGAACTTTCTTTTGTGCGTACAGGTTTCAGTGCAGAGCCACAACTCAGCTCCAGCTCGCTTCCCTCTTAAGGAATTTACAATCTTCTTCTGCAGAGTGTGTATTGCCCACATGTCTGTGTCCGCCATCTTGCCCAAAGCATTTTTGCTCTTTATATTTACCTTTCTCCATATTTACTGCACTACAGAATGTGAAGCTGTTTTCTAAAAACAATATGCCATGAAATATTAATAGCTACAGAGAAAAACTGTTTTCTGTGATGATTTTTATGAAAACTCTTGATCTTTTCCTGACTTTACCAGCAACATGCAGGGTTTTGTAAGAGACGTCTTAATATTCTTTCAGTATATGTCATCTCATTTTTTATACTAGGCCCACATACCATGTTCACCTTCCTATTTACAAAGTAGAATGTGTAGTTCGCCTATTTAACATTTATTTTACTAATTATGTATTTTTTATGTGAAAGCTTTGAATTAAAATGGATCTTAAACTGTAGAGTTTTGTTTGTTTTATTCTAACAGATGAATAATACGGGGACAGTTGGACAACACGCAGGGCAGGGGACCCTGAGGGTTGAGAATCACGGCTACATAGCATCATATTTCTTGCCTAAAAGAAAAGTAGGCACAGAAAGTCTAGAAGAAGAATTAAACATTCCCACTATTCTACAGAATACAATTGTCCTTTTGTCCCACTACCACAGAATAATATTGGGCTTGCTACTGATGTATTTGCACAGAGAGCTCTCCGAAGAAGCTGATTTCCCTCCTCCTCCCCGCCTCCTCCTCCTCCCTCCTTTTTTCCCTCATCCACACAGATGAGAGATTCAAAGATCTTCCATCCGTCTCTTATTTCAGCATGTCAGGACTTGGAGTTATTAGTCTGCTAATTACCTCTCAGAATCTCTCACTTACCCCCAGAATCCAATCATTCTCTGATTATAATGAGAAAATTATGATAGACCGCATTAAAGATAGAATATGGGATTGATTGGTCTGCAACGAGACCGAGGGCGAGAAGAGAGTGGGAAGAAGTGGAGAGAATGGAAAAAGAAGCAAGGAGCAGAACATTTATAGGGAAAATAAAGGGGACGAAAAGTCAACAGAGAACAATCGAGATGTACACAATAGTTTCATTCAGGGTCATGTCCAAACTAAAAATGAGAACAAAAAATATTTTAAAATGTCTAAACACAACAGAAGTTATCTTATTATCTATTAGTCATCTTTGTTGAGCCTTTTCTTTGATCTCACACGTATAGCCTTTAGTCATTGTCTTCTTTTACATGATGGTAAGACAGCTACCTAGGTAGCCACGGATCAGACGGCTCTGAGCGCATTTATGACTGTGGCTCTCACACAGCTGCAGCTGCACCACTGGTACAGAAGGAGCTTGTGCTGCGAGATTTCCTCCTGATGAGGTCCTGACAGGATGGGGAAACCCCAGCGGGGCTGTGGGTTTCTGCTTTAGCTCTCCACTTTGGACCAAGCCAGCACTCAGCACTGTCTGTGAAGGTGCTGCCGAACGTTGGATCTGAACATTGCAACTTTTTAGATACTGTCTCACTCTGCCAAACAATTGTAGTTCTCTCTTCCGTTATCATTTGTGGCATGGTCCATATTTGAGAGAGAGGTTACTGTGAGCAATTCATCTTTCTAAATAACTGAATTGCTCTGTATGAACAATTGACCAAAATATTTGACCTATACAAACATGTGCTCTTCAATGACGTACAGCCTAACGTTTAGTCTAACACAAGCTCTGACATATATTGTAAATGAATGTTGCGGTACGTGTCCAAGGCTTGCAGATAATTGGCAGCAGACCGGTTGTGGTGATTTAATACCAGCTTCTAATTACAGAATTCACAATTACCCCTTTATCCTGGCCATTGGTGGGGCTTACAGACTTAACATATTTATGAGGAAGGGGGCTACATACGTGTTTGCATGCACACACAAAAGACGAAGAAATACACACAACCTGCCTTTATCTGATGCTCTCCGGCTAATGTTTCAAATCACTTTCTCTCACACAAACACACACACACCTCCCTAAAGTTATAGATTTCTTATTAAAGGTATAGGTCTTTCGATTCCACAATTTGTATGTGTGCGTGTGGAATGGCAGTTGTATTGTGTGTACCTACAATGGTTGCAAAGAGGAAGATAAAATTTGTGGCCTTGAGAAAACAAAACGTGTTAATGACATTGTCTATGCTCGGGAAGGCACTGATATGAAGGAGGTGATAGTGGTGTTAATGGTAAAGAAGACTTAAGAGTGTGTGTGCATATATGTCAGTGTTTGAGGGACGGAGAGACAGAAGCATCAAAAACTGTACGTTCTACATGTACAATGTGTTTTTCAGTCATATAAAGAGGACAGCTTACATCCATATTTAAATGTTCCATGCCGATTAAGAAAACTGCAAGAGCTACAATCTGCATCGATCTGCCTCTCTGCTGAAGTCACCGTGTTAACAGCTACTGATAACGACAGCCCTCCCCTACTTCAGCCTCATTCTCCAGCTCTAAAACACAGTCTCCTTGCCCTCACAGCCTCTATCACTCTCCTCTCCCCAGCTTACGATAAGCAAATCCCGAACACATCTTGACACCGCGTGGAAAACAAGAAAAACCTGCTGCCACGGACGTGCTGCCAAAAGCAGAGTTCGTAGGCAGACGGGGGAGGGAGAGGTGATGGAAGTGAGACAAGATTAAGATATTATTTTGGAGTTGTGATTACAGTGTGGGTGTTTGGATTTTCTGTTAATGGGGAAGGAGGTTAGGGTGACAGAGGTGGAAATGCTGGGTAACAAAATGCTAACAAAAGGCTTTGTGATTTCATTGTTTTCCTGACAGGGCAAACCGAGTGTCTGTGGAATGGCCGATAAGCCTAAAAACAAACAGAAAGCATCATTCCATTAAATAACACTCCTCTCCGACCACAACTGGAGGTGGTGTGTGTGTCAGTGTGTGTGTGTGTGTGCATGCATGATGAGAAAGAAAGAGAAAGATGAGAACATTAGACCATCTTAATGTTGTTGTTTTCTTCCGGGAGTTTGCACAGATACAGTGAACATCCACATTTCCGTTGGCACATAAGCAGGATTAGGTGCTGTGTGGATGGTGTGTCTGGGCTGATAAGATAACTTGACCCACATGCTTCATAGGATTACACTGCCATCAACCTTGTTTAGATAACTGCTGTGCTGTCTTGCACCTGCATCACAGTGTGTGTGCAGTTTCCTTCTCTCCCTCTCTCTCTCTCTCACACACACACACACACACACGTTTGCACCTCTATCCTTGTAAAGACACTCATAGACATAATGCAATCCCAAGCCCCTTACCCTAACCCTAACTATCACAACTAACCCTAATCAAAACCTAATTCTAACCCGCAAAAATGCCTTTTTTAGGGTCAAAATTAGTGAGGATCAGCCAAAATGTCCTCACTTGACAAAAATGTCCTCACTATTGTTAAAAAAAATGAAATTTGGTCCTCACTTAGTCGTATCTACAGGAACACACACACACATTCAGCAGGGCTCCAATTACAAACCACATGCCAAAGTGATTTCAAGGTGTGACAGACGATATATGTATTTTTTAATTTCTTGCCACGTTAAAAGACCAGATGTCGATTTGTTGCTAGGCTGTTGAAATTTGGCCCACACTATGATGGCTATCAGCAGCAGATAACCACATTTATTAAGATTTTAATGATAACTTTATTGCCATTTGCCAACAACACCACCAGCATCTGTCAAAAGCCATGCAATGCCAGAGACAGATCCTTAATCCGCAACATGTTGGGATAAAACACTTCATACGGGGTCAAGAGCGATGATCTCACTCTATGGATTGGCCCAGCTGGATGTCTTGTGATGTTGAACAAAGGAGGGAGAGGGTGCTGAGGCAACAAAAGGAAGCAAGAGCAGTCGATGGGCCATTAGTCTTGTTAATTGTTAACATATCAAGGCCTGATTTTAAACATCAGTATCTGTGTGTGTGTGTTTGACTTTGTAGCCTTCTGCGGACCAATTTTTTTGTCAATACCATTGTTGTGAGGACATTTTAGGTGGTCCACACAACTTCAAAAGGCTTTTTAAAGGTGCAGGACTTGGTTTTCGGGTCAGGGTTAGAATTAGGTTTTGGTTAGAGTTAGGGTTAGGGATTGTAAATATGTTAAGCACTGTCCTCACAAGTATACAAAGACAAACGTGTGTGTGTGTGTGTGTGGTTGTTGCATCTACAGTAAAAGGGATGCACTGTAATGTTTTTGTAAAGCAGTCATGTAAAAGGAACTCAGTACATTAATTGCAGTACTATAGTTACGGTAAATGCTACTGATGTTGGTATTTAAAGTAATTTTATTCCAGATGTGACCCTCAAAGTTTTCAGTGTTGCAATCTCAGCAATTAATGCTAATTCAACTAAATCCTAAGACTTCTGCACGACCTTGCCATCTTGTTTGATTACTGAAACTTTAACCTACACTGTGTGTTTGTGTGTGTATAAGTGCTGAAGCTTGTAGTTCATGTAAGGGAGGCAAATAACAACACTGACTGGAGCTGGTCTCTAAAGGCAGTGTACACAAGCAAGGCAAGGCCAACGGCAAACTAGCGCAGGAACTGACGGCCATTCACATACAAACCAGACATACAAAAAATAATCTAATAAGTACGCAAACTCAGTTCTCAAGTAAAAGTTTTTGCCTTAATTAATACTCAATTAATTGTTTAAAAACAATATATTTTAAACAGTATTGACAGTGATGCTGGTAATACCTTAAATGTCAAAGAAATTTTATGGTAAATAATAATAAAGGATGAAGTTACCTAGCAACTGTAATATAAAGAGCGCATTAAAGCTGACTTTAAACACTGTATGTACTCATAGGGGGTTGATCCCTAAAGATTTGTTATCATTTATTATTTATTTTAATTTTTGGGGATCAGTAAATGGGGTGACAGTGGAGCAGCAGGTATAACAATGGTTAAACTTTAGTAAACTGAGTAGGGCCTCAAAGATGGTTCTCACCAATGAAAGCGATCCTGATCCCACCCGCTGAATCAGGCGAAAGCTGCTGACTGGGGTCTGACTAGTGCCTCTGGTGCCCGACACACCACAAAAACTAGGCCGACACACACTCACCGAAGGCCTGACATTGGCTGGTGGTACTCAAGGTATGCGTTCATAAACTTTTGATATACACAAATATTTAAGGTCAGATCAGTTCCTACATACCCAAATACACACGTTTATTGCTTGTTAAATTAGGTTTTCTTTATTTTCTTTATAATTACATAAACATAAACAAAATTCACAAACGCTCACACCACTGTAAATAACCAAAGTGACTTGCAACAACGTGCAGCCGGTTGATGTGATCCGCTTTTGTTGACTTATTCCTAGCATCCAATTTCTCACCACAGGCCAATGGGGAGAGACGGGCTCTCAGGTGTCCTCTTTAAAATAACCACAACATTTAACAACGCTGTGTGTCTCAGGAGGGACAGGAAGAGAGTGAGAGGCGATCAGGCTATGAGGCTGACAAACTAGTAAAGTAAGATGAGGAGAACATGAGAGGACGAGTTACCATGTGAGGAAAAGCTTTTGCAGTTACACAGTTAAGAGACAGAAACATATACTGTGGTGGTATCTCATTAAAAGAAGCTTCATCAGATTTATGAAGAAAAGAACAAGACGTGCCTGCACACTGACGATTGTCGACCCCCAAACTCGCTTGGGATTAGAGCGTTTGGTTGGCAAAACGAAGCCTTTCAGACGCAGTACATCATGCTCATCAAAGACTGTTCAGTCTCTTTTGTTTTCAACTTTGGGAAAACATTCATGTCCAACTTGTTGCAGTTTGTTCTGGAACATTTTCACTTTTTAGAGCTAAAAAAAAAAACTGTCCTCTTTTTTAAAAATGTCTTGAGGCAGTATTTTTGTGATAGGCATCATTAAGACACAAAGCACTATTTCAAGTGATTTGATGTGATCTAGTGCTTGGTTGCAGCAAATTGATGAAATTTTGACAGATATTACAGGGCGTTTTCCACCTCACCCTGTCTGCACTCTCCGTCCTGATTATGAACTCAGTTTGCAGAGGAACACGCATGCAAAATGTAGAATGCGCACTGGGTATTACTAATGTGAAGTCTCAAGTGTGTTGATTACGCCTTTTTCTCTCTGTCATGGTATTTTGCCAGTGAATGAGTTTGCCAGTCACCTGGAGAAGGATGGACAGAAACAGAGCAACGATGAGAGAGAAGAGTTTGTCATATGCCACTCATCCAGCTTGCGGAAAGTTCTTTTTATTTCATCCCTCCATGTCCTGAAATGAAGAGGTGGGTAAAGCTGAGGGCCAAACAAATTCTACTCTCTCAGCAATATTATTATCATTGCTAATAATGTGAGATAATTATAGCTGTATACCATGTTGTACAACTTCTCTTGCCCTCCAGCACTTCCCTCATTCTACTTCTCCACTCCCCGCTCATGCTGGTTCCGACCTGAATTAATAAATGGAAAATTAGAAAGTGACGCCTCCGCGGGCGACGTCAGCAGCTCAGGAGTTTGCCAGGTCTCTCTGCCGCCTGGATGGATAGACAGTGGCTGCGGCTTCGCCACCGCTCATGCGGGGCCTGATTCATAATTAATGATGGTTATAATTGCAAAGCCAGAGCATGAGAGACAGATAGACAGAGAGCGAGAGAGAGGGAGAGATGTGGGCAATAATGAAAACTGAAAAACACACAAATACAGTACATGCACAGTTGACATTTTACACGGTTAGCCATACTTCCATTTCTAATATCATTAACATTTACACACACGCACACACACACGCTCTGTCCACAGAATGGCTAATGAAATCAGTGTCCTCTGCTCCTCTGTTTGAAGGTCTCTTAAACAATGAGTGAGGAGGTCAACCACTGAGGGCAATGTTTAAACTTTGTTCTCAAAGTGAAGTCAAACAGATAATCCACTATTCACTTTGCTCTTATGTCAGCAAAGTTTGTACTCCTAGTAAGAAATGAGCTTTGAGGGTTTTTCCTTTGCATATAGAACCATTTGTTAAAGAGATTATGTAGACTATAAGAAACCACACTCGTTTTCATAATGTTCAGTGTGAATGTGTAAGATTCAATGTAAACTTGAATCAAGTGCATGAACCCACCTGACATTAACTGTTCTTTTAAAGCCATAAGTGGGCTCCTGATCCAAACAGAGAGGCTAAGACTGAAAGGGTTTATTGAGTTTATAAGAGCCATTAGCCGTTACCGTGGTAACAGCTATTCTTTTGTGGATCCACAGACAGAAAAGGTCATAAAATAAATATTCTCAATATATCTTTGCTCGTTTCTTTGAAGACATGATATTTAAAGATCACATGCTGACACCTCGCTCGACACCAGACCTGCTCTACAATTCACGTTGTCACGAGGATACAATCTATCCATTAACTATACCGCTTATCTTGTTTTAGGGTCACAGGGGGGCTGGAGCCTATCCCAGCTGTCAGAGTGAGAAGCGGGGTAAAACCCTGGGCAAGTACTACAAAGGACCACAGGATCACACAAAGAGAAGGATGACACTTCCAGGTGTGAAGATGGGCTTGAAGTTCAGTTTCATTTTGTCAGGTATTTTTAACATTTGTATGTATATTCTTCAAATATTAATACAGAGGCATTTAAAGCAACAGCTGTCACTAGCCATGTTGTAGCTCATACAGTTACCATGGTTCCTAGTGTTCTCGTCTGTTGTGAGGTTAGTATAAAGCTGGTTAACTCAGCAGACTAATCAGGTTTTGTGGGTAATCCGGTAACTAGTTCACAAGCTATGTAATAACTAGTTAGCACAGCACAGGGAGAGAGAGAGAGACAACGCAAAATATCTGACTCAAATGAAAAAACAATGTGAAACAAGACTAATTTAAACCCCTGCAAATGACATTTAGTTTTAGTTTTATTTGGACGCTCTGCGGATTGAATTAAAAACAGGTAGGCGTTACTCCGCTTTATGATCTCTCCTTTCATTCAGACGTCCGCTGGTTGCCGTGTCTGCAACCTTTTGTCATGTTGTAAAAAACCAAATTAGAATCCTGGTTACGTCCGAGAAATCGACAGGGAAATCAGCCTTTTCCAGGAGAAATCTACCTGGGGAAATCAGGTGTGGACAGCCGTGATCTGTCCCTCTATGTTGCCGGAGAACTTGTGAGGAGTGGAGCCCGGCAGACAGAGGGACGGGATATCACAGAGGGTGTGAGAGGAGACATGAGAGAGGGCTGTGAATGAATCAAATTATATAAATGGTATTGTCTCATCCTCGCTCCTCTATTGAAAATATATCAATATACCTTAAAAAGCTTATACGCTGTCCATCCTTACAATGACAATAATAAATACACTGTGCTTAATATAAATTCATCAGCATTGGTGCTGATCCAAAACCCCTGAAACTGACTGGAGCATCCATTTAAAAAATGTTTGTTTTATACAAAATGTGCAATTCCTCATGTTAAAATGTGACAAACAGCCGGCATAAAACAAACACATTTATAGTGTAGTGTAGACTGAATAACAGCACATTTAGGTCCTGCTATACCTTGAAGGAACTAGGTTTGTTGACAAAGTAAAAGGTTTCTAATGCCCATTCTGACTGACCAGAGACAAAGGCCATAGTCACAGAAAGAAGCACAATAAATAGTAAAAATGTGGAAGATGCACAGACCTTTGCAAAGTTTTTTCTTAAAAGTGCAGTGTGCAAGATTTAGTGGTATCCAGCGAAGACCAGCAGGATGTTAATTTGCACTGATCCGGCACACAAACACACACACAAACACCCTTAGTCCAGCTGCACAACAACTTATATTTTAGGACAGATGGAGTAGCTAAGAACCAGGGCAAGGACACATCTGTCATATGGACAATAACTAGCCTTGGATTTAATGGACATGTTTGCGCAGACACTAATGAAAACATATTGATGTATATGTATACTATATTTGTTACTTCTAATTGATTCTTCTAAGTCTTACACAATGCATCTTTAAAGATGTGCATGGTGTACAAAAGCAAAGTAACATGAGGAGATGTGTGAAGAATAAAAACACAACATCTGTATGTGCCTGGTTGCTCACCTCCACATAACTGGCAAATTACTGCGTGATATGGACAAGACTGTTGTTGGACAGGCCTCACCAACACACACACCCACACACTTTGTTTAAATCCTGACGAGGCCCTTAAGACCAGTTCAGCGTGTCAGTGTGTATCAAGTAAAGGCAAAGTCTACAGATATGTCCAACTATCACTCTCAAAGAGTGAAAAGGACACAATACTTGTCTAAATATAGGAATAACAACACCTTGACAGATTTTTTGGGGGAAGCAATTCATTGTATTGCACTCAGTGGTAGATTGAAACTCAGCCATCTGAAATCACTGCAGCTCAAACCGTACTAGTAGCAGTAACATGCTGACACACTGTCATCTCAGAATCTTAGAAAAAAACTCAACTGTGAAAACATGTTAGGACAAGAACAGCGAAGGCTTTAATAATTATCACCGCTAGAGAAGGTGTCAAACAAATGTGAAGCTCCTGTTTAATCATATTTTTTAATTCTCCTAAATCTGAGCAACTGATTACTGGAACCTCGTCTTCTTTGAAAGTCAACAAACATGACTCTTCAACCTCGCTTTGTCTCCTCTTTGAGGCCGACACACTCCATTCAGATTTCCTGGTGACTCACTCTATTATCTGCAATTGTATTTACTAAATGCCAGCAGGGAGAAACCGCAGCAATAAAGCAACTTCGCTTTTCTTCACTGCTGTCACTCTCAATGAAAGAGAGGGAAACCTGTGAGTTGGAAACTGGAGAGATGTAGGACTTTGCTGAGGACATGAATTAGGTGGATTCATAATTCATTAGCAACCTTGAGAAGGGGAGATAGAGGTGAAGGAAGACATGAGAGAAATGGAGACAGAGTGAAAGACTGGGAGTGGAGAAGTGAGGAAGGCTTGAGAACATTGATTTCCATCATGTTAGGGTCAGCTGAACACGAACGTGCCTCAGCCACGGCTGATTTAACTCGCATCTCAGCCTTGTCTTTGTGATTAGAAGTCACAAGCGGAACAAGAAGCCAGAGGTAAGGATGTAGACAGGATGTGTGGGAGATACAGTTTGAGTGCTCGGTGCAGCGACGTAGATTGAGTGCCTCTCTGGGATTCCAAGACAAGGTAATCAGCAGGTACACATAATTGGGTCAATCGTGCCTCTTCATTGCACCCACTCTTAGAAAGGATGACTGAACTTTGATTAGTACGCACATGCTAATCAAATCTTTTAGATTTTAAAGCTTTAAGTTCAATTTCTACGTGGTCGAGTTAGCAGACACATGCTTACTTACATTGTTTCCAAGGCAGCAACTTGGATTGCTGTGGTTGGTTAACTTGGGCGGCCCGCGATTTGGTATTATCGCTGAATTCTATATCCGCTGTGGCTGAAAGGACTATTATGCCGTATTTGTAGTAATATTGTAAAGTAAAACATTTCCAGTTTCCATGTAACCAAGTTGAAAGGTGGATACTGAAGTTAGGCAGCATTCACAGAGTTAGGGGGTACATACAAAGCATGTTAATGTTTGGATGATTCGTCCATCCTTCCGCTTTACTGCATTGAACTGTATCTGTTTTAGGTAACGACTTACATACACAAGGGTTGCATGATTGATGGGTTTACAAAGTGGCTGGTACATGGTTCTGAGAAAGGAGTGTCACAGCATTCATTTACTGTCAACAATAACTGAACCAAGCCAAACATCCAACCCCTGTGCCATCTCAGCTCATTCCCTGGAGTGGTCTGGAGAGAGCTAGCGGAAGATATGACACTCCTTTGTATTCTTTGACGAGTGTCTTGAGCAGTTATCTTTCCGCCCTTCTACCCTTCTTCCCTCCCCTTCTCCATAGATCGATCTTTCCCCCGGGACACCTGAGGCAATCAGAAGGTGTCGATTGGTGCCCCTTTCGCTTGCCTGATCCGTCCTTTTCATTCTCGTCAACTCCGATACTTCACATACACTCAGTTGCTCTCCAAATCTCCTGCTCTCATTGCCATCCCTCATCAACACTCTTCCCTCTTTCCCTTTGCAATCACTCTGACTAATAATTCACTTCAGTGCTCTCTTCTCTCTGTATCTTTCTCTCCACTCTGGATTTCTTTATACTATTACTTAATAGTCTCTCACAACATGCTATGTCGCAGTGCTCAGGGAACTTTAAGCAATTTAGGCCTCCTGCCACAACACACCGTCCTTCTTGCATGTCCCAAGTCAATGCATTTGACTGCATACTAGACGTTTGAAACAATCTTTATCAGAAAGACTGGCAGAGAGTGGAAGACTAGAATCTTGACCACAACCAGGTCCAATCATTTTGTACCTGCCTTAAGTTATTTCCCCATAACCTGTTTTAGTAAACAATTAGTTTTGGTAAATCTAGACATTTTGACTGCTCAACAAACAAAGAAACCAACACACAACAAACAAGAAGTGATTTGTGTGGACATGCAGGTTGTGGGGCCAAATGCGTTATTCATACTGTGCAGTAAAATATGAAGGTATAATGAACCTAGAATTAGTTTTATTCTAAAGAGGCAGCAACTCAAGTGTTACCTGTTTGCATATCATATAAACAAAATCTGTTGTGTACTACTATAGTAATGGCTTGTGTTTTCATTTTACTTTGAGTGTGTTTGCTTGTGTGGGTGCATAAGCAGAGTGAAATTTGCACTGGTCCATCGTCCTCTGATTGCTTGGCTCTCCTCCACCCGCCTGCACTGTCAGTCAAAGTAATGGGAAGAGAAAGGTGGGGCTAAGCGGCTGCTAATAGAAGGTGACTAGAGAAACCTTAGGACTGTCCTAACTAACCACTAATGCAAACCAATGAAGACTGAAAACCTAGCACTGTCCCGACTGATGCTAACTGCTAATGCACAGTAATGAGGAGGGTAAACTCTGGTAACGCTAACACAAACGAGTAAAGATTCAAAAATTAACACTGTCAGAGCATATGTTACCCACTAATTTAAACCAGATCAAATGTGACATTTGTTAATACGAGTGTGCAAACTAATGGAACAGGAACGAAAGCAGTGGCAAAGTAACAAGTATTAAACAATCATAATCAGATGTGTTACTGTTTCCTCTACCGAAACTAATCTTGCCCTTTCTAACAAAAGGTCAAAGGTCAAGCTTAGAGACAAAAAAACCTTTTAGCTCTTGTTAGATGAAATTTGGGAAAGTGCTTTGATTTCTTGCCTTAGAATGAACGAAACTCAGGCCCACCAACACCTCTAAAACTGACAAATTAACAAGTTCTAGTTTAATTGTTTGATTTTTATCAAACAGTGAAGTCACAGCTTACAGTTCAAAAAATAATCCTTGCAAAATTAACCTGAGGTAAACCCCCCCCTAGGATATAGCTTCAAATTTAATTGCGATTCTGAATGGAAGCGGCATTACAACTTTTAAAAAGGAAGCAAATTGACATATTTCCATATACCCAATGTGAAACAATTCTTTAAAAATCGTATTTTTAATCACATTTTCCTGGGGGTATCATCAGCAGAAAACTTGAAAGTAGGAATTTACATTGTAATGCAACCACTGGCTTCTGTCTTCTCTCAGTCCAGTTGCTGCATTTTTCCTTAAGTGAAAATAAAAAAAACTACTCTACTTATAATGAGTTATTATAGGTTTAGCCATTATAGCCTCCACGTAAAGCATATTCCCTATAGAGCATATGTTGTGAGGTTGCAAACTGTATTAAATTAAGCTCAACACAACCTTTCCATGTAAAAGCATTCCCTTTATTGGATGTAATTATGTTGGCTAAGGCAAACAAATAATTTTTTACAAGCATTTATACCTCCTACCATTAACTGCTAAGTGCCAAGTACTTGTAGAAACCACTGATGCTTGTTAACAGTAAAAAAAAAAAACTGCACAAGTTATTAATTGGTAAATATTTCAGATAGAAATGAGTTTAATCTCAGACTGGTTTGAAGTTTGGATGAGCTAGATATAGAGACAGATAAATGATAGATAAAAGAGAGAAAGACAGGGGGAGTGCTAAGATTAATGAACAGACAGACTGCTTGTAATGCAAGAAAATGAAGATGAATGGTTCCCAGGTTCAGAAGCAACGGATCTTTTCATTAGGAAAAAGTACAAAAACAGAAGAGAAATGAAGAAAAAAGATGGAGCGAGTGACAGATGAGGGACACAAGAAGGGTATGGGTGGTGTGTGTGGTATGGTGCAAGAGGAGAGAGGATGAGACAGATGAACTGATGGAGACAGGGACAGAGGGACAGCTATTAAAGTTTGAGACATATGCATGGCAAGTAGAGAAGACAGGAAGCGCCGTTGATGGATGGAAGAGCCAACGCGGGGTTACAGGGGAGGAAGAGAGGATCATAGCAGCTGGACGGGAGCACGAGATAGAAGAGGACGAGGATGGTAAAGAGGGCAGGAGAGTGATCACAGTGAGAGTGTACGAGTGGATCAGGAAGGACTGATTGTTGAGCGGAGCTGCCTCTTCGAGAGACAGGGAGGAAGAAGGGTCAAGAGGAGGAGGGGCAGGAGAGGAGAGGAAGGTGTATTCACTTGGACAGGCTGTCATAACGGGAGCTGACTGCTCAAATTGACGTTCCGAACTGGCCTGACCCACGCTGCTGAAGACGCAGGGGGCGGTTGAATAAAAGAAAGGCACAAGGAGACGGAGATGGAGGGGAAAAGAAAGCGAGGTGGGGATGAAGAGGGGAGAGGAGGAGGTCTCACTTTGAACCAGTCCAACTTGCCTGGGTGAGGATACCACAGAGACAGAGAGACATATAGAGAGGGCTGGATGCATGAAGAAGTAGGGTGGGCTTGTCTGAACTGATTTCCTTACTTTCCGGCAGGTGGGAGATGGAGAAATGTAATGAAGAGATGAAAAAAAAGAGCGATGCTGGAAGGAGCAGTAGGCGGTTTGTGTGGCCTGACTGTTGCCAGATTCACACTTCAGAGTAAGTTACATCAAATATAACACTTATTCACTCGCTGGGAAAGAAGAGTGTTTGCAAACACGTTGAAACAAGAACATGGAAATGGGTTCAGTCACTGCTGGAGTCAAACCCAAGCATTAAATTCACATTGTTATCAGATTTAGCAAGACGATACCAATATTTATAGTAGACAGCAGTAAATGCTAACACAGATACACTTTAGAATTGTGTGTGTGTGTATATATAACAGGTTTGGATATTATGGAAGAAAAGCTAAATGTGGGACCCTGGATTAATTAGGATTATGTAGCACATGCAGTTTGAGCAAATGGGTCTCACAAAATAGTGACATTAAAGATGGAGGAGATTTTTTACTGTACAGACCTGAAACCTAAATAAAATGTAAAAATGTCATGGAACATCATGGTATTTGCTTTTCACAGCTCCTGTATTCTTACAGATTTGGAGCATAAGCTAAAATCAGAGCATAATAACAGCCATGCCAGTTAGGTTCAATGTTGCTAATTACTCTAATTATCACTAAGAGCAGTGATAGACTACTTGTTACAATACAGTGTCAGTAAAGGTCAAATTTTCAAACAGTATAAATTTTTATCTTCAAAAATAGTGAAAGGAGCTGCTTCAGTGGTTTTGACAGTGGGTTATTCACCAAATATTCTTTCAACAATTCACTGAAAACTTTGATAGTATGTTGCAGTGATATTTTCAAACAGTACAATAAAATTTTATTTAGTACCACAACTCGTCGTTAAATTAAAGTATCCTTTTTTGCTGCGAAAGCTCAATGCGGCATTAGCTGAAAGTGGAAGATGATGGTGGGGTATTGTTTTTGGATATGTCATTGCAGTGATGAACAAAGTGTAAGTACACAGTGTATTTTATTGATGTGCAATACTCACCTGATATATTTTTGATATATGCAGACTACGATATTCTTTATTCTTTAATTTTAATAAATTGTTTGCACAGCAATACTGTTATTTTTTCAAATTTTGTTTTTGTTCTTTTGTCTGTACTGCTGCTGTAACACAAGAATTTCCCCACTGTGGGATTAATATTTTATCATATTTAAACTTTCATCTGCTATTCTAGGAGGGTAAGGAGGTTGTAATCAGAAAAAAATGGCTGAACCACTTCTTAGAGCACTAACTATATTTATTTCACATTCAAAGGACATGTGAAGGAAAATAGAGGGAGGGACCAGCAGTTGAGTAACTCAGCTACAGAAGAACAGAGCAAGGACAGAGACGGGTGGAGTAAGGCGTCCGGAAACACCCCTAGGAAATCGGTCTGGGAGTGGAGATGCTCTTACAGCATTATTATGAATGCTCACTCACACACGCACACACACTCAGGTCCGACATTGGCCCGTGGGCATGTTGACGGCACAGAAGTATGGCCCGCTTGGAAAACTATTTGAATTTCCCTACAGTATATGAATAATGCTGGAGGTGTCATGCATTATCCATGGTAGTTCTAATGCATAACTGAATAGAGTGTAATACGCTGCAAGTGAAAGGAAGCAAAATGCACTGCTTATGACACGTAAATGGTTTATGCCATGTTAGATTTAGATGTGCACACATGCACACGTACATGTTTGACGCAGCTTTTTGTATACAGTAAATGGACATGCCAGTAAACTGTTCTGAATTTGAAGCAGGCAGTAAAATCTCTAAGTCTCTAATTAGCTGTCAGATATTTTTTTCAACTGCAAAGGCTGCAATTTTTGAGGATCTGCTGACTTTATACGCAGACCTTGCAAGTAAACCAATAACGGTAAAAAAAAAAAGGAAGGTATAAATAAACCAAAACTAAATCCCCTCATCTTATTCCCATATTGAGCTGAAGTGTATTTAGTTTCACTCATATTGAGGACGGAAGGTAAGAACACAGCCAAGTTGTCAGATCAGGCGCCAATTTCAATTAGCTTTTTTCACCACTCGCATCTGCTCAGAGCCCCCTCGGAGCCAGCTCATTTCCACAAAGTCACCCAGACATCTCATGTTTACATGTGTAAAGAAACACCCACTGTTTAATTCTATTTTCTAGAAGAATACAACAAATAGTCTCAGCACTTTGTTCATAGACAAGTTATCCCCCCATCCGTGCATGTTCAGACAAAACATGTTATTCATCCAATTTTCCCCATCGGTTTTATTTATTAGAAAGAGAGAAATAAAGCTCACAGGAGATGTGAGATTTATTTTTACGATGTGGGCAAAAACAATTACGATGTGTTAAAAAGTATATATTTCGAACATAACTATTAGTAAACTTATTTAAGAATTTTAATCTCAACAAAAATAAATGAATTCTCATGAATTCTACAAAGATGGAAGACACTTCTGAAAAAGGGCACAAGAGAATTAACAGAGACTCTGCAGGTGAAGGACTGAGTTCCAACTCTGACCTCTACTGATGTTCTTCAACACACACTTGCAATTATGTAACTTCATAAAGCTAATTAATGTCTAATTCCACTTGTGGGTGATGCTCGGAGAACAACTATCACACAAACTAGTATTTAACCAGTGAACATCCCAAGACGAGTACAGCTTTGCTGGATGGCTGGATCATAGATCAAGCAGTCTCCTTGGCGGTTGGACCCCAGGGTGTCGTACCACTAATGCTTCAGACAGCAGGGTATATGGATGGCCACATAGCTGCAAGCCACAGTGTCTCCGTGGACAGCTGTAAATCAAGAGAAACGTAACAGCAGTGTATACGTATGTTCACTCAACTATGGATGGGGACATAAAGTCAGGCCCTGCACACAAACACAAACTGAGAGCAAAGCTGCTTTATAAGCAGTGGGCTATTATGGACAGACTGTTACATTTAAGGCAGGAGCAGAAAAAGAAGCCACAAGATCCTAAATATGCTTGAACACATTTAAATGTATCACAGACACTTTTGCCTTCAAAAAGTGCAGTCACTGTATTTAGAGCCCTTTCAAAAGTTTATAAAAACTAATAATAAATGAATCTAAAACTGAAAACTGAAATCCCGAGACAACTCTAGAACTTGAATGGTTCACTTTTAGCAAACTGGACTGACTGGACATGTAGGAAGGTACACACCTGTGCAACTCACACTGCATGTCAATACAAAACCAATAAGTCTCTATACAGCTTAATGATCATTTTGTTGTGAAGTATGGATCAGAACACATACAAAATTAGTTCCAAAGATCCAAATGTTTCCAAATAGTTGTAAAACTCAAGATGTTTAGAACTACCAGGAGTCTCTTACAGTTACCTGGGAGGTAAACCGAGTAACCAGACCAGCAACCAGACTATGAGGACAAACCTCCTGTGATCTGTTGAACTATATTTAAAACCTTTGGGAAGAGCTCCAAGCCCTGTGTCTGGCAACCATCAGGCATGTCTGTGGTTAAGCATGGTGGAGCCAGGATCACCTTTTTCCGAGAGCATTAGACCTGAGACTAATAATACATGGTTTACGTTTTTGAACAACTATGATTAAAAGCAAATCAACACAACAGTGGAGCAACTTCAGGACACGTCTGACTGTCACTGAGAGATCCAATCGATGCCTGTGAAGACACGTAAAGATACTGGTTTTCAAACACTTCCCATTCAGACGTACAAAGAGTGAGACGGTCTGTCAGAAAGAACGCCATAAACTGTGTAGTGTGCTAAGCTTGTAGAAACATAAGTGAGAAAAGTCTGATTTGATTGCTGCCAAATTGAATTAGGAGTTTAAATACATATTTAAATCAGAGACTTTTGATTTTGATCTGAGGTTAATTTGACAAATTAAAACAAAAGTTGATCACTTTCAATTCTTTTAATTTGAAATTAATTCACAGCTCAGTAATATGTGCAAAAAGGGAAGAGGAATGAATACTAAAATTATTCTCATGTTACTCATGTTCCACAGATAATAACAATTGTTAGGCCAAAAGGCTTTGTGAGAAACTTTCAGCAGTTTTACGTTTGATGCAATGTGAAACATTATGTTCCAGAAGTGGAGAAAAAGGGCACTTTGTGACGCAGGAGCTGAGGCGTGCGGTGGCACTGCTATGGAGGTGCACCATCTGCCTCATTCAAAGCTCAACACATCACACGACTGTCTATACTCAGCCCCGGGGGTGTACAGGTACATGTTTGCATGTTTTTCCTCTTCTTTTATATGAAACACGCGTTTCCACATGACAGCGCTTGCTAAGGAACAAACATTCATGTTCATCAGCTTGTTCTTGTTGTTGGGTGTAGACACACGTTGCAGTAGCAGATAGCGAGTTGGAAAAAGACACACAGTCGGGTGCAGCCTTCCCTTTAGAATGCGGCTCGTTATGGCCCACTGATTGGCAAAGCGTTGCTTCCTTGGGATTGGCTGGTTAATTAGTTAATTAGCTCCTGAAGCTTCCTAATGAGATGCCTACACTGCTTCACCCGTGATCAGTTGAGGAGAGCTGGGGCAGCACAGGTGGATAACGCACACATACAGTCCCAGCTTGTACATATTCATTGACAGTTTCATCACAGCCTCATAAACACACCGTGTGCATAAATATGTTGAGCTGGGCAAAGTGCGAAGATGCACTTTCACACACCTCAGTAGCTGCAGAGAAATGTGGGGGAAGCTCAGTTAAAAGGCCACGTGTTAAATGTGTGTGTG
Source organism: Channa striata (assembly GCA_033026295.1). Classification (NCBI taxonomy): domain Eukaryota; kingdom Metazoa; phylum Chordata; class Actinopteri; order Anabantiformes; family Channidae; genus Channa; species Channa striata. Next base: position 28,442,230 of record CM065168.1, on the reverse strand, counting down.
TGTGTGTAGCTGTTTAGATTTTATCTCCTAAACCTGTGAACTACAGCGGACAGTCTGAACACCGGGCATCTGTGTCTGTGTGTGGGAGCTGCATAACTTGGCCTCTGTGGACAAAGCCAGGCGGAGGGGCTATGGCTTGGAGGGTGGCCATCCTGAGAGGTGGCCTGACTGGGGAAGGGGAGGGAGGCAAGAACTTTGGCTCTGTGGGTCTGGACGTGGGGCTGTGCACCAGAGAGGAGGTGGGGCAGCAGAGGAGAGCAGGTGTAGCCTGGCTCACACTGCTCGCAGCATCTGTTGTTGCGCCAGAGAGTTACTACAGCCAGTCTGTGTTTGGCATGTGCGTGTGTCTGTGCAAATGTGTGTGTGTGTGTGTGTGTGTGTGTGTGTGAGAAGAAGAGTAAACCGCACGGATGAGTGAGCTCCATTCCTCTCACTACTCACCCTCTGCTTCACCTTTGTCCAACTTTCTTTGCCTCCGTCCTCTGCTGTCTCATTTTATTGTGTGTGTACATGTAACTGTGTGTGTGTGCACTCATGTCAGGTGTCCTGTCACATTGCCATTATCATGCTCTTCCTCCTGTCAATCAAGCCTGCCCGGGCCAACCATGTGGTCAACACCAGACAGGCCTGTCCTTGACCTCGCTCTCTGCAAAAATGCTAATTACTTTTATTTACATTCACTCTGCCTGCGTCTGTGTTTTCCTGCGTGACCACAGGTAACAGAGCACACACGCTGGATGGTTGGACCCAGGTGCTGTGTTAGCCAGGCTTGATGAGTTAATGCACTGTTAATGGCAGGGTGGAGATATGGAAGAGTGAGGGTCCGGTAAAATCCAAGGGAGAAGAAGGTAGAGAGGGTGACGGTGCCCAGCTGTGCCCCGTGTTTCTGTTTGTGCGAGCGATGTGGCAGCAGAGCAGCCTGGCATGGAAAGAGACACGCTAGAGTAATGGACTGAGGAAGTGCAGGCAGTGAGTGGAACAATGAGGAAATGATGCAAGGATAAAAGGAGATATTTGCACGTTGTGGCGGAAGCGCAGCACACAAAATGCTCATGCAAGAGTTTTGCTGACATTTAATGACAAATGGCATCATGACGACATTGCAGGGTGCTGAATCTGGGACTCCCGTGGGTTTTCTCTGACTTTCATGCCGCTGGCCCAGAGTCCCACTGATGGCTGCTGAATCTTAGGGCATTTTAAAACCTCCATTTCATTCGTTCTCTTCCTGTTTGTAAATTTGTTCAGTTTACTTTATCGACAGCGAAATTCATGTGAGCCAAAATGCCTCAAAAGAAGTTGCAGGAGAATTGACTTGTCCACTTATTGGTTAAACATCTGGGGTGATAACATGAAAGTGAACAAAGGAAATGAATTATAATAATTCATAATTTGAATATTCTGTGCAAGGAACAACTGCACAATTAGCATCTGTCCATTACTATGGTGATTATCTGGGCAATAAACCAAGCAAAAAACACTGCTGCAGAAGCTAAATTTAGTTTGGAAAAACGCAAAAAAATACACCAATTAAAACTTTGTGAAGAGTATATGCTATCAGCTAGCTGTTTAGTCAAAACATTCTCACCATAGAAAACCCTGCAGAAGATATTGGTTTAGTAATTTTAGTTCTGCACGTGGCTGCAAATCAGACCTGTGCAAATCAACTGCATTAAGGGGGAAAAAAATTACCCAGAATTTGAATGTTAAAAACTCCTTAAACAACTTCACATGGAAGAAAAAAGAGCAGCAAAGCAAAAGGAGATATTTTTTAAAAGAACGTCACCCCTGTCTCCACAGTTTAAGCACTTAAAAAAGCTCTTCCTTTCCTTGTAAAAATGGCCTCCTTAAGTTCTTCCTATCAGCTGGTATCAATAAATTTACTGCAGCAAAAGCAAAGACACTGATTGTGTGACTAAACTAGGATGTATGTAAAAAAAGGCATGAAAAACGTCTGCATTTATTTAGTTGTCAAAACTCTTGCCTTGTACTTTTTTCTCCTTAACACACAGCTAACACAAAGCATTGACTGTACACTTGCTCTCTGAGGATTTTTAAGAATCGTTTGAGGAAATGCAGAATATCATTCAAGAAAGCAGAAGCAGAACCAGTGCTGAGGCACAAATGTTAAACAGCAGTACTGTAACACAACATAAAATAATCCATAATTTATAGGAGCGAAGAGTTTCAAATTAATTCATGTTCACATTTAAGTATATTTAATTCCCTGCAGAAGTAATGGAAGTGACACTGGCCAACAATAATTACTTGTGACCCAGGTTTGTCTCTTAAATTACCTGTTCAAATAATAAAAAGCCTGTTTTTAAAAAAGTTTTAGCCTTGAGGTTTTTTTCCCGTGCAAAGTGTGTAATTGTTGTTAAAAAATCAAAACCAGAGAGGTATCTATATGTGCAGAGCCACTTTGATTCAGGGAAAGTGCCAAAAACAAACCCATACACAAACATTGGGCAGGGCCAGTGCAACGAATGTAAAGGACTTGAAAAATAAAGAAGATACACAGAGCAGGCAACCCAAACAAATGCAGGTATTATAATTTTATATAACCCAACAGAAATCATTATGAGCAGAAATACAGGTGCCGGCACCACATCTGCAGGAAGAATGTGAAAATGTGAAGCAGGAAAATATCTGATCCAGACCACACAAAGTCAACTCTGAAGCAGGTTGTAGGAAGTGTCATGTCAAAGACTACACGGCTGCTTATGGAACAGACTCAGTGATCTTAAATTATGATATAACTCACGATGGTAGCAGCAGAATATAAGCCAGAGGTGGACAGAAACATTTTGTGTACAAATTTCCAGAGAAATTCATCAAAACACACCATGGAAAATTGTCGGACTGGCCAAGTCAGTGACCAGACCTTACTGTACCCAACTCAAACTAAACATAGATTTCAACTGCCGAAGACGAGGCTAAAGGAAGGACAACCCCCACAAACACACAACTGAAGGAGGCTGCAGTGAAAGTCAGAGGAGTTTAGACGAGGAACACATTGATTTGCTGATGGCAGCGATTAATGAGTTTATGCAGTTACTGCAAACTAAATATCTTCCAGTAAATCTGAGTCATGTGATATCGTCTTTATATTGTTTAAAGTAACAAAGCATAAACTCAGCCATGTTTTGATATTAAACCCAAATGTCTTGAGTGTGCAACCTAATCAAAATTGGGGATCTGTATAGTCTCGTCTTTCATATGTAAAGTGCTTTAAGATTACTGTGTTGTGAAATGGTGCTACACAAATAAAGTAGAATATTTTTTTTTTGTTGCACCTGAACATTAGTCATACACAGCAAACACACCCTTTTGAACGGGGGAACAGTAAAGACACAGATGAGAACACACACAGGGCCAACAGTACCATGGAATATTAAATACACAGCACTGTAGCATCCTGAAGCCATATGCTGTTTATTATGTACAGTCTGGCTGTTGGCTGCATGCATAAGGAGCTCAAAGGCTGTGTTAGTTTTAGTCCAGACACACAAACATCACACCACACAGCGTCACGGGTGTCAGTCTGAACGTAAAGACACATGGGATTCATTTTTGAATCTCCCAGTTAGCACTGTAAAACCACCAGATGATTCAAATAGCTGCCACCCCTACATAATGATGATCTATCCCCAGCGACTTCCAGCACATGGTTCCCAACATGCAAAGCTGATTGTTTGACAGGTGTAACATACATCAACGTAATCCATCCCACAAGTCTTTTTTTAAACACCCGCAGCAAAGCATGGGCAGGGGGTGCGAACATTAAATGAAGAAGATCGTGAGCAGGGAACAAGCATTTGAGAGCAGGAAGAAGAGATGAAGAGAGACAGGGAAACAATGACTGTGTAAAAAAGGTCCTCCACGTTATGAGTTAATAACTTTATGACAGTGGAAAATCCTCGTTATGGACTGTAATGCTTGACTTCTAGGGGCCATTGTTGATGGCTAGTACGGCGTCTTCAAGGCTATGTTATCTTTTCGGACTGCCAGACTGCCTTGAAGGTACTGAGGTATTCTTAAGGGTCCATTAGCATACACGGCCATGCATTATTCTTAGATTGCTTTTTAAGATTCAAGATCCAAGGAACTTGATTAATCCCAGAGGGAAATTGCTTGTGAGACATTGCTCTTTTTGAAAATTATCACATAAATCAAAATAACACACACATGTACAGACTGAAAAACAGACATTTAAATGTCCTGAAGAAATTCAACACTTAGGGGAAATAATTATTTAGGAGCATGGCAGGTGTAGAAATAGTTGTGGTGGTAGAGACGGTGGGAAAGGAGATGGAGGTGAGGCATGTCAGGTGAGAGAGTCGCAGCTGTCTGAATACATGCCTGTCACTGTGTTAATGTGTGTGTCTGTGCAGGAGAGGGACTGTGTGCGTTTTACCTGCCCTAAGGAAAGTGTGTCAATCTGTGCATGTGTGTGTCTGGGAGTGTGTGAGATATAGGCCAGCTGAGGTGCTAATCCCCTCTCAGGAACTAGTGGACCAGATTGTCCTCTTGTCCCCTTTCTCAAAGTCACACCCTACACCACGCAACACACACACCGAGACTCATGCACTTAAAACACCACAGTCCCACTTTCTCTAGCCTCACATAGAGTCAAGAGGACTTTGCTCATCAATTCTGCCGGGGGTTGCTATGGAGACTGGTGTGTGTGTGTGTTTGTGTGCATGCGTGTTTGGGAGAGGTGTGTGTCTTAATATCTTCTCTGGTCCTGTCAGGTTGTGTTTCACACTACTGTCTGGTCAGGACACACACACGCACGCACGCACGCACACACACACACACACACACAAAGACCCCCCCTACTGAAGCACTGAGCCGGCATTTTTCACATTCACACTCACTGAATACCAATTGACTAGTTTTAAAAAGTGTGTATCAGTCAGTGCGTGAGAGCCAGAGCCATTTTAAGGAGGATTCTCTTGTGTGTGTGGGCTTGTCTTTATAGCCTTCTGTGGACAAATTTTGTTCAGTACCATTATTACCATATACTTCAAAAAGCTTTTTGAGGCTCAGGGTTAGAATTAGCTTTTGGTTAGGCTGAGGGTAAGGGGATAGGGACTGTATTATGTCAAAGATTGTCCTCACAAGTAAAGAAAGACAAACGTACGTGTGTGTATGTGTGCGTGTGTTTGTGTGTGTGCGTGCGTGTATTCAGTCAGTGCACAGTAGAGATGCGTGGACATAATGCCAGCGTACATGTGCACACACAGCACGTACTGTGCTAGCTCTGGTGAACACTCTAAAGCAGCTCTGCAGGTGTTATTTTTAGCATCTCAGCCAAATGCAGCCCTCCCCCCCACTCCATGCCCACCACCCCCACCCTCCCTTCATCTCTCTCACACTGTCACTTCTCTCAAAATCTTTCCCTTTTCTGTGATTGTGTATCTTGGCCACAGCATGTGCAGACACACACACACACCACACTCATACTGAGTACAGTATGTCGACATAAGCGATGCAGCACCAAAAAAAGCTCAAGCTTCGTACCGCGCTGCTACACCTCTCTGCCCTCATCACCACTGTTAATGTCTCAATGAAGGCATAGTCGGACTTTCATCTCCCTTCCTTTCTGTTCTCCCTCCCAGTGTCTGACACAGGCGGCACAGGAATATGAAAAGCTCCCTGGGTGGGAGGTGACGAATGTACTGTAAGCATGTCTGTTGCTAAGGCAAAGCACAGCAAGGTCAAGTGCTCAGTGGCCCAACCAAGCCTTTCATTAGATGTTTAACTCTGTTTAACGCCAAATTCCCCGCAGAGGCCCTCGCCGGAGACAGCCTGCTGCTCCTTTCCTTCCTACACTTCCACTTCAGCCACGTCTGCTGCTGGATTGACTCGCCCATCTAAGCGTAGACAGGTAAATTTCCATCTTAGCAAACGGGTAGAGTCAGGCGTATCGTGCTGTGTGGAGTGGCGGCTGTTAAATAAGGGTGTCAGTGGAGATAGAGAGAGAAAAGATCACATCTCTCAATCAGGCAGGCAGTTAAAAAAAAGAGCAGAAAAGAGTTGATTTCTTTCGCTCAAGCACTATTACTGCTATACACGTCTTTCTCTCAAATAAGGGGAATGCATGACATATAAAGCATAAAGGACAGAGAGATTAACAGAGACTGAAGCGACTAAATGCAACCTGAACAATGTGTCTCTTTCTAATATGCTGTGTTTGCATAAAAACTTTACAAGACAACTCAATGCATGGAGCGGTGACTCCGCTGTCATTTCTTGGATTGTATTTCATGCCATTGGATGCTGTGAAGATTTTAGATCGGGTGGACTGAGCGAAGCACCGAGCAGGTAAAGGAGGTGGAGAGTCAGACCAGTTTGTATGTTTTCCTCCGTCTACAACATGTCATCTCCTTTATTTCTCACAGAAACACGTAGAAGCTGGTATTGCTTCAAAAAGAAATGTTTTCTGCACACTGGCATTCATTTGTGGCTGTGAATAAGGCTCCTTCTCTACACTCTCCTGTATTCACACGCTTTGTGCTACTCTCTATTCGATATGAAGGTCAATTCAACCAGAGAATGTGTTCATTAAAATTGTGAGCCCTTTTACTCCCAACAACCAAAATCCATTCCATTTAACACAGACTCCAGCAAAGATATCAAGTCATCCTGTAGAGATTTTCTCTCGCCTCACTCCACAGTGAGGTCGGAAGTCAGGGTCAACTACATAGAACAAATTTTGCATCATGCTCAACAGCTCCCGAACACTTTAACAGGGAGGATGCTTCCTGCCACCATAGCTCAAACAAGGGTCCTGTCTTTCTCTCTGTCCGCATCCTTTAAAATGCGATAATCAATATTTCTTTAACTAAATCCTGCAAAAAGACAAAAGCTAATTCATCATACAAGACGTACACGTAGCCAAAGCGTAATATTCCTCTGTGCCAAAACACTTAAATGTTGTCCAAAACCACTACAAATCCGAGACACTGTTGTTACTAGGGATTTCATGATACCAAAATTTCATAAATATCGTTACCAATACCACTAAAATTGTGCCATTCTCAATAGCCATTTTGAAACCATGGCAAAAAACAAGTGGTCAAAATGGCTTTTTGTTCCATGTTCTGTACCAGATAAGACTCAGTGTGTCTGTCAACTTCTACTCCATCTGCTCAACATCCTGTTCTTCAAGCAGATGCAGAGAACAGACAAAACACATCCACCCATTGCCTGTAACTGCTGGAGCCTATCACAGTTGTCATTGGACGAGAGGCAGAGTACACTCCGGAAAAGTCAGCAGTCTATCCCAGGGCCAACACACAAAGACATACACAGACAGACAACACCAACATACAAACCTACTGTTGAGTTAGAGTCATCTAACTTAAAATGTACGTCTTTGGACTGTAGGAAAAAACTCACACCAGCAGAGACTCCACACAGGAAGGCCCCTGCCAACCTTTAAGCTGTGAGGCAGCAGTGCTAGTGACTCCACCGCCATGCTGCCCACAAATAAGATCCTAATAGTGTATGTTGTAATGTATCTACAGTGTTTAGGTCCCAGCATGGTGGCCTGCCATGGCCACAAGACCCCCCGCCATGCTTACAGTGTCAATTTTTTTACATTTTAGTTTTGCGACTTACTGAAGGCTGTTGGATTTGTTCATTGCTGTCCTTAAACACACCATTTAATTGGCCCCTCCTCCTCAGGCGACAGTGAGAGCAGCTGCAGAGTTATAGTCAGTGAACAAAAGAGGGGCAGCATGAGAATAAATGCTAAAACCACACACATTGTGGAATTTGCAGCGTGCAAACACTGTGGGTACACAAACAAATTGTCTTAGCTTTTGTTAACGTTTTGTGTGGAGCATTACTATTGTACAACAAATGCCGCAGTAACACTTTTCAACAACAATATAACATTTAAAAATAAAATATCAAAAAGTCCATTGACCATTGAGTTCTTTGTTCTTTGTTTTTTTCCACAGGCTCTGACACACAATTTTTTATAGATAGCTGATGACTTAACAACATATTTCTATACGTACGATTTTTACAGCAGGCCTTTAGCTGTACCTGCTTCCCAGACACAGTACGACTAAGACATGATTTAGAAGGCCGGGCTTAAAGTCTTAATTAGTAGCAGCGGATTCAAATTAACTTAGCTCCAGCTGTAATCATTTATATGGTCAGGATTATTAAATACTCTGCAAAATTGAAAACACAGAGCGATGCAAAACCTGGTAACCCTTGCAGTAATTTATGGCAGGTTTAGAAGCCAGGATCACAAACTGTAACTTTTGCACTGCTGACTGAAGCTGTAAGAGACCATATCGGTTAACTTACAAACACAGCTATAACATCCAATATGTGCAAGATGGGTCTGACACTTCGATGCTAATCTTATGCAAAGATTACAAGCATTGCACGGAAATAACACTTGTGTCTGCACACAAACACAGACAGACACGCAACAATGAGTTTACACTTCGCATCAAGCTCCTGTATCAATAATTCCTGCACTGCCCTTCCAAATCAGCATGTCAGATCACTGAAGCAAGAACACAAACACAGTAGGATCCTTTGCAGAGCAGATATTGATATGCATGACTGCATGCAGCTACACATGTTGGAAGCACACCGACTCCAAACACACAAAAGCATATTTCTAAGGCCCTCAGTGACTCACTCTGTCAAAGAAAAAAATGCCATCCCTCTCACACGATGCATGGGGGCAAAAGATTATTCACATTTCTCAATCATGACCAAATTGCACTGGATGGCTCTCATATTTGGGAGATAGCTGCGACTTTCTCTTTGCATACAAATGACAATGTCTCTCTCTCTCACTCAATTTGCTTTCTCCATGACTCAAGGAATGTGAGGAGAGTGTCGCAGATAGGATGCTGAGAGTCCGAGAGATGCCACCGGACTACAGGAAAGCGAGATCAAAAAAGAAGAGAAACAGATATTTACAAGCGACTATAAATAAGATCCAGTCCTGCCTAATGCACATATAGTGGCAGACAACACTGACATAGCAGTAATCAGAGAGAATTTATTATGTTACTTTTATCTCTTTTTAATGGTAATATCAATTCTGTAATGATTTACAGGAGTAGCAGCTCATATTTCTGTCTCACTTTCCCCTTTTGAAAACTGAACTTCAGTAATCCACTTCTTTCTGATTCCTTCTGAACAGGATTAGTTTTATCCATCCTAAACTCGACATACTAGGCTCAAGCTTGGATAAACACTCCACTCCGAGTTGTGCCACAACACTTTGCCTTGTGATTTAGACAATTTGGTGGCAATGTGCAGTCATTACAGATTGTTCCAACTAAAATTAAACAGTCAGACAAGAAATCAGCTCTGGGAACATTGCATTAAATAATTCCCACACCCGGGAACTAAAACACAACTGGTTTCATGAAGAGTAGCGGGAGTACAGTATAGTTCATTTTTTGAGGTAGATGCACATAAATCCCTTGGTGCTGTGTGTGTTTGTTAGATTAGAACAAAATTGCCTCAAGAAAAACAGCCTTTGTTCTCTAGTCCACATTGATTTTACTGTTAACAATTTTCTCTTCAGACATGTTACAGTGATTTCAGGTATCATCAATAAGGCAAAAACAAAGCAAGATTATGTTTGAACTAATTTCCACATTTTGTTAAGGGCACTGAATTAAAAAGAAGCACAGTCTTATCATGCAGTGGTTTCCCGGGAACTTCACGGATCACTGACCACATTTGGGACTGCATTTCGATATCCATTTGTAGAAAAAAATAAGAAATAATCATAGTGACGAACTTAATAACGTGTTGAAAAGCAAACACTTTAAGGTAATTGCATGCCAACAAAAATCTGCCACCCGTATAAAGGCGATGCAAGTGCCCCGAAAAACAATGCAGCAACACCCTTTAAAAGAAGGAGCAAAACAAATCAAAGCGAGGCAGCCGATTTTTAAACAGCTTCCAGCAGCCCACTGTGTTCAGCTAATGAAATATCTAATGCACTTAGTTTCCTTTAGTTAGCACCTGCCTCCTTAGAGGCATGTACCTCCTCTTCAAGCTAAATTACTTGGTCTCAATGGAGCGAGAGAGAGTATGGTGAGTAAGAAAAAGGAGACTTTGAGTGTATTTTCAGGAAAAGGATGACGAGACGTGCTAGAGAGCTGATAGGCAGATGATGCACTTATTATTTTCCGGGATTAACTACAGCAGATCTCACAGTGACCTCAGCAGGCTGCCGGAAACGTAGTAAAGCCAACTTAATTACTTACTCGTGTCTGCTGGCAACAGCTCGAAAGTGCATCACAACCATGTCTACTGCAACCAAAACACTCCGTAAAGCTGTTTTCCTTTTAACAATTCCTACTCTTTGTTGGATGAATTATAAAGCCGTGAAATAGATATCCAGAGGTTGGAGGCGCCGGGTGAGTGCAGGCAGTTAAAATGAAGAACTGTGAGGTGCATTTTTGTGTCAGTAAAAATGCCAGATCTGTATCTGATTTGCGTCCTAGCTCCTGTTCAATCCCATAAAGGACTTTCTCACAGAAAGTTACTGTATTTAGAGTATATGGATGTGAATATGTGCTCGCTGAATTAATGTGCCTGCCAAACAAGAAGCAGATAAACACTATACGCCGTACACATGTTACTAAACTCTAAACTGTGCTCAGTGCCTGTGATACAGTAAGTAGATACTGGTAGGCATCTACTGACCTTCATCTTATTAATTTGTTTTATATTTTTTGTCTCAATGGCTGCTTTTCACGACATTATGTCACTATGCTCTACTGTTTTATCTACATTAACTGATCACCTGAATATTTAATGTTGTTCTGTGAGTGTAAGGGAGGAACGTTAATGCAGTTATTTTCTGGTGAGTTTAAAGAAAGCAAAAAAATTAAAGATCCATAAGAATGTAAACTCTGGCAATGAATGGCAACACTGGTCATCGTTAAAGTGATGAGTTCTATTGATTTCATCCACCAGTGAGTTATCAGTTGAGACCAAAAAGTACTACGAGAAACCCACTTGTAACAGAGCACACATGCTTGTTGCTTGTCGTTAGGTGTGATGGTAAGAAGCAAATAAAAAAGCATCTCTGACTTTGCCATTGCCATCCTGTTGAAACAAAGAAGATTTCCAGTTCACTTACCGAGAACACCAAGCCGGTAGTTCATGGTCACCACGATCACGTTGCCGTACGCGGCGAGGACACTGGCATCGAACATGTTTCCAGTGCCCTCCATGTAGGAGCCTCCGTGAATAAACAGCATCACTGGCTTCTTCCTGCGGTCTCGAATGTCTAAATAAACACACACAGAGGACAAAGCAGGGAACAGAGCAGAAAAGCAAAAAGTCAATAACTGTATTTATTCTTCTCATATTCTCTTTGATCACACATTGTGTTAGAACCTAATACTCTGAGAAAACAGCGGATTGCTCGGCCAGATGAAAACACAGAACTGTATTAGAGCCCAAGCACTGCCTGCAGCTAGACGGCAGCTCCTAAAAATGAGCTTGAAGTAATTTAGATTTGAGGCAATGATTCCAGCAACAGGCAATAACAAGAGCAAGAATCTAATCAAATGTTTCCTGGTGATTAAAGCAATAATGCTTCAAGATATTCACTGGCTGGTGTTGGAGATTAGAGTTAACCTCCATATTACTACCTCTGACTCTTTACTTCACACTGAAGACCGGATTGAGCAACACTGCGGGCACAAGCAGCTGATTAGTTAATATACAAGTGTGACAACCAACTGATGTGCACAGCAGCTCTTTCACTGGGAGAGTTGCTGTCACCCCGAAGAGCTCGCTGCTGTAGAGACGAGCTGTTTCCACACTGCAAACAAGCAACTGGGCAGGTAAAAAGGAAGCAGTGCGAGGAGACACATTAGAGCCGATGTCTGAAGAACATTCTGTGCACAACTCAACAGATAATAAAAGGCCACTGGTTCTTCATATATCACGTCTGTGATAAATTTCCATAATTTTCTCGTTGTATTTTGCACCTCGGAACTCTCATGAATGCTAATTGCAACTCGCCCTGAGCTGCAGTGACAACTATATCAACGTATTTTCATAGGACTATTCCCCTGCGGGTGAAAAAAAGACAGCCTTCTTCAGTCTGCTATCACTCTTGTGGTGGCAAAAAACTGTTGAGAAAATGTGGAAGGTTACACCTAAAAATGTCCTTTATGTCCTTATAGTCAAAAAAGGAAGTTTAGTATTTTTGTTTTATAAATAAGTAGAAAAACTATACAGTGGACTGGCATCATTTTACTGTTCACATAAACCTGGGGGTGCAGGTAGAGCATCAAAAATGACACTTAATTAAACTTAATGACAATTAAATTGATTCGCCAATTCAACACTGCTGAAACAAACCACCTTACTTAATGTAATGCAGCCGTGGGTTAAGAGTCTGTCACTGGCAACACACCACAACAGCTCTTTCACAGTCCAATTTCAATAACTACTGTACACGAGGACGTCATTTCAGACAAATGGATTTTAAAGTCATTCTGTAGTCTTATGGCTTTTAGTGAACAGTGGGTTGCATTCTGCAGCAGGGGTTCGGCCTTAAATCTCGCACGCATGTTTCATTGCTTTATTAAACCATCATGGCAACAACAATAATCATTTCTTAATTAATGCATGCAAATCATTTCAGAATGCACCCAGTCACTGACAGCCATGAGAGATTTCAGCATATGTCTGCTCCTGCAGCGCTGTGTGTGCATGCAGCACGGTCCTTGGTGGGCCCTCGTTGGCCTTTGAACCAGTCTCCCAGCTGACTGAGGGAAACGATACTCCTGCCTGCCAGGAGCCTACGGTAGCATATGGCACGCAAGACTTAGAACTGTGGCACTGTGACAGCCCCTGTTGGCTTGTGTGTGTGTGTGTGTGTGTGTGTGTGTGTGTGTGCATGCGTGTAGGCCTGAGGATATGAGAGAGCAGTAGTGCAGAACAACCACATAAATAACCACTACAGCATCTGCTAGAAGAAAAGACAGATAGCAGGAGTTTGGCTTCCTTGGAAACATGCTTACAACCTGTTAACATTCTATCAAAGTTTCAGACAACACACACTCTGAAACACCGGTACTACACTCGGACGTCACAAACATTCAGTTATGCATAAATGACGCTAAAAGTGGTGCATCAGTGGAGCAGACACAAACTGGGGAGAGAGAAATTTACAGACAGCTGCAATAGAAAGTCGCCATGGCAACTGCTTTACTTCAACTTGTTTCCGCCTTTCCTCTCTCTCTCTCTCTCTCTCTCTCTCTCTGCAACTCTCTCACCCTCTTTATATGAGTCACTCTCACGTGGACAAAGTCTCATTGACTGTTGCCGTGGCAACATATTGCTCTTGTGCATCTCTAAGCAATGCCCTTCGCCATGTCTCTACCTGAATCTCATTTCATTTGCAGCAAATGACCACACACACACTTTCTACACACGTGCGTGCACACAGACACACACCTATGCGTTTTCAGTCCGAAGACTGACAGTTACTGGCATCACGGGGGACAGAATGCAGATGCACGAATGTACCCACCCCCAATCCACATAAGACACAAACACACACACCAAGCAGCCTGTCACAGTTGACCTGTAGACTCTGTGTCCGTGGATCAGTTACATGGCGAATCGTTCTGGCACACTGACAGATAGGACTCAAGCCCTCCGGGGCTACAAGCTCTGCTCTCTCTCCCTCTTCTGCTGACCTGTCTCAGGCTGTTTCTGTCTCTCTCTTTTTGCCTCTGGCTTTGTTGAGTTTCTATTACACCTAAGTTCAGCATGCAACGCCGACAGATGGGCAGTGGGTGCACAGGTTTCCAAGCTCAGGATTTACATTTGATCCCCTCGTGGGACAAACTCCTTATAAAGCCTACAAAAAAACAAAAAAAAGAGCACCAAGCCACCTGGGGTTTCATCATTTATCTCTTTACAAACATGCACATATCATGTACGTAGCAGGGTAGCACAACACCTAATAACATCATCAGTGCCACAGGAAGAACCTGGAGTTCCTGCATAATATTTGGATCATTTATTTATCATGAGTTATTTTCTTCACAATACGTAAAAAACCAACAAACTGCACTGTGTGCCTTGCTCTGCACCATGGGAGCCACTTCAGGAAATGAGACAATGTCCAGAATATGCACACAAAGCCTCAGTAAATCCTACACAACCCATGGAGGATTATCTGCAGATGGTAAACACTCTAGCAGAGACGTGAGCTACTGCCGTACAAGGAAAGATGTATATATAATGGCACATGTGGGAATACGTATTAATGTCGCCATGTCTGACTAAAAGAGCAGCAGAAATACATCAACAATAATGTCGATTTTTGTTGGTAGGGACCAACAGTCGTAGTTTAATTAAAACAGTTATAGTATTAAGTCACAATAATTGGGTACATTTATTTAAATAACCTAACTCATTACATTGTTCTAGAGAAGGTACAACCTTTACTCTACATTCAATTAGCCTACACAGAGTTTTTGTATATGATATATGATTTTTCACCTGAAATCATAAGTCTTGTCTTGGCCAAATGTATATTTTTCTCACTTTGGATTTAAAAGTTGAGTTCCGCAGAATCCTCTAGCCAAACTCTAATAGTGATGACATGGACCTGCCGAAGGGGACTGCTGTGTGTGTGGTGGTGATCATTTTAACAAGGATTGTCTAGGAGACTAATAGCACAATTTTGGTAGTGCACTAATTGGAAAATTGTCATTAGTGAGTGATCGCTTTCTACCATTCCCTGACATGACCTATTCTGTTAATGTGTCAGTTGCTTTTAGGCTAGTGAGACAATATTTGTCATTTTAGTTGGAAAATGGCAAGGGTTTTATTAGCAGAGCAATGTTCACAACTTGTTTTAGAACAAGCAGCCTGTGAAAAACTGGCACAAGTGCTGGATAGTGTGGAAGTGCATTTTGTGGTAATACTGATTACACTAAAAGATTTTGATTTTCATTAAACCCACCGACAGCAGGCATCTCCCTTCTGTATCTGGCATTCAATGTTTTACGTTGTAGCTCTCTATGCAGTAGTATCTGTGCCGCTTATTGTCAATGTGTCGGGTCAGGTTTAAATCCAGATATACTGCAGATATTAAGAACACGCCCAGGAAATGCACCAGTCAAACTTCAAATGATGGAACAACTACAGAAAAGATGCAAGAATTGCATTTGTTTATTTTGTTTCCTCATCTTTTCCATGATTTATTTGCCAAGTCTGTTTTCTTTACACTTTTTTATCCACATGCCAACTACTCAACCTCAGCCAAATGTAAAAAAGTTTTTTTTTTTCCCTCCTGAATGCTTCAAGTTTTAGTTATGGCTCCACCACAGGCCTGTCTAGGGTTTTATTAAGATGCACTGTTGCTGCTGCTACAAATTAAAAGCCTTTTGTGTTGGTGCATTGTATTCCTAAACGATCAGCATACTTTTTCCACCGGTGAAAAACTGAAGTAGTTATTAGACAATCAGACAGTCGGGCTCTGTTCTTTTCAGAATTCTAACAGCACCTTGATAACAACAGAAAACTATTAAGACAAAGAATAATGATTAACTGAAAATAAAATTCAAAAAGGTGAAAAACCTAATCAACCAAACAATGCCGATGGAAAATAAAAATACACAATGGCCATGTTCAGCAAACGTAAACAACAGCACTAAAAACAAAGCGAGATGGCAGAGAGCAGCTGATGGCTGGGGTCCCGAGGAGCTTAGCATGGCTGCTGATCCTTTCAAGCAGAACGAAGACAATGAGACGATTAGGCCTGAACTTGTGTTGCGTGTTCCAGTTTAGCGCACCGCCCACCCCAGCCCTTAGAGACGTCACCCTCTGGTCCCCTAATGCATTATCAGCTGACTGATTAGCCGTGTGGATGGAGCGTGCTCTGCTGACAGGCACTAATTTTATGAGAATGATGTTTGCCGTCAGTGAACGCCGACACATCCAGCCGACAGGAGGGTTCGATACACGTTTGAGGCGGTACAGCTGATATTCAGCGGCTAGGAGGAAGGATAACTGAGATCATGCAACTCAGATTATTAATTTCTTCTTCACACATTAAATAACAGCTGAAGGTGAACCAATAATTAACCTCAACCACATCCTTCCTCACCCTGGGAAGCTACAACAGCAGGGGGACAAAGGCATGGAGGACACACTGTTTAAAAAGCTTACATTACTTCTTAACAAGTCCCTGAGTACAGGCGGAGATATCATCTTCATATACGTTAAACTGAGCATGGAGCAATGGGAGTGAAGGGCCCTCTCCTAACAGAGAGCCATAATTAAAAAGATATTGGATCACATTGTGGGTGAAACTACATCTCCAGGGGAAATAACGCAGCCCACAGAATTTTATACCTTCGCCAAATTAGCATTTCTCCTTTCTCTCATCTGGGTTGAGTTTAGTGTGTTTTTTCACCATTTCAATTTTCATTTTCATTAGTATGGGTAGGCCAGAGAGTGTGTGTGCACAAGCATGTGTGGGTGTGAGGCAGAGATAAATATTGACCTTTACACTGAGGTTCCAAGCTGTAATAATAGGGAAATTGCTCGCAGCAAATGATGAAGTGTCATGTGTGTGCAAACACACAGAGGCTCTTTGAACTAGTGATCCAATTAACAGAAATGATACAGAGTGTTGAACATATAATCACAGAGCAGAGTGTAATGGAGGAAATACTTTTGTGCATTTGTATGTATTTTGGAGTCATATCATTTTAGTCATGATGGACTGGTAGGATTACAGAAAGCTTATCCTTGGTGTGAAAGTTAAGCTGTTTAAGAAACACATGGATATACTCAATATACTGGGAGCTTCTCTTTAAATATGCAAGACATGCTCCTCATAAAAAAAAAAAGTACTCACAAACTGATGGAAAAACATTTCTCTCGCTGGAGCCTGTCACTGTCCATGTAAATGTAATTTTCTGCACAGTCAGAAGAAACTCTATTAAGAAACTCTAAAAGTATTTAACATTTTTGATGCACTAGAACTGCAGATTGTGTTAAAAACATACAGGAAGTAACCTTACGCAACTTGGCATTTCTCTCTACATTTAGATAACCTGTATAGTAGCCTATTGTAGACCTCAACATGTCAGTCTGCATGCTTTTTACTTTAATCAAGAGTAAAGCCATTAATCAGAAATGCAGACAGGGACAAACTTTGAGTCAGCTATGAGCAATCTAACATGAGCTGCATTCAGTACAGAAAATGCTTAGAAACTGTAGTCTCACATAACTTTGTGGATGTCTTACACAAATGAGATGTCTGTGTGTGTGCGTGTGTGTGTGTCAATAGGAGGTCAATGGCAGGCTGATGGGATAGAGGGTTGGAGGTGGAGACAGACGTGCAGTGATGAATGGTATGTGATGAGATGCACAGCAGCAGAGCTGGCCTGTGGGCCACGGCGCAGGGCGAAGGCTTAATCGTTAGAGCACAATGGATCAAGGCAAAGGCCATACTGATTGCATCTGGGACATGAGCGTGTGTGTCTATGCACCCGTAATATAATACTTGTGAGAACAAGTTGGGAGTTCTGAAAACAAGCAGTGAGCATTTTTAAGGAAAAGTATGAACGCTTCATTCGGTCAAACAAAGTTCGTTCTTTGATGTTTCCAGTCCACAATCAGCCGTTATCTAAAGCTCTTGTAGAATTGGTGCAAAGGCTGCAGCGGTGCTGGAGGTGGACTATACCCTGAAAAGGGCCACATTAGCATGCTTACTAGTCCCCTGTCTTCTCGTTCCCCAACTTTTCCTTGCATGGTCCCTCCCAAATAAGATAAAAGGACACTACATGACAAGAAGCATAAAGAGAGGAACCCACAGCAGGAAACAGGTCGATATAGAAATGAGACATCTTTTCTTCCAACTCATCATCTGAACATGGCGTTTGCTTTTGGTATCTGGTACTTCTCAAATTCTTGTGTTTTGTCACCCAGCCACTGCATATCAGCAGTAATCCTAACATCTTGCCTATAATAAATATGCCAGTAGGTACTCGGTGAGCTGTCCAAATGTAACTATCAGCTGATAATACTGATAACATTCAATGGCATGATAACGCTTAAATAGACTGGATAAACCAAAAAATTTTTGTGATCAGGGGCATTAACTGTGAATATGTTCACAGTTTTATTACCTATGTAGTTAATTAGGTTACAATGAGAATGTCTTAATAAATTTAATAGCACTTATTTTTCATGTCAAACTATCCTTTCTACTTGACGGACTTTCTGAATGACAAACTGCTTCTTGAGCAGAAAAAGAGAATTCATCTTGCCGTGACTGCCTCTAATCATTACAATGAAAAACAAATGACACATTCAGGCCTGTTTCTAATTTCATTACTAATTTGTTTTGTAATTAATTCATTCGCTGCCTTGAAAAATGGCTTTACGCTGCCGAACTGACGAGCTGCACTGAGACGCCGTTAAAGATATTTAACCTACTGACTTCAGATCCACACACCTGTGCATGAATGTACGAAATGCGATATGAATGCAGCTCATCATGTTACGGTATTATTGACAGTACACTTAAAAGTACTGGAGGCAGATTTTAAATAGGTTGTATTAATGTATTTTGTTATTTCATGTAATTTTAGAAATATTGATGCTTATCATTTTTGGGAACATTATACATTTTTGATCTTCTAGTGAGGCTGTAATTAAAGCAGATTAAAATAAAAAAGTACCAAAAATAAAAGAAAACATTTATGATATATAATAATCTTGAAAAATGAGAAGGAACAACGAGAATACAAATACTTTTTGAACTGTGAGAGAACTGGGGTGTCTGAGTCCCACGTAAGCACAGGGAGAGCGTATCAATGTTTTCTTAGAGTGATGAAGATGAAGAGACAGTCTCTGTGTTTTTGAACCTTTCATTTGCCTTTTTGTGAGGTTTCACGTTAAGAAGGCAGCACCATGGAGCCTTGGCCTCATATGATTGTGAGGTGTTCAGGGACAGTACAGAGCTTAGGTCAAACTTATATTGTTGCTTCAACTGCACAATTGTGAAATGCTGGAGGGACGTACTTGCATTACAAATACTCATCGATTTTATTTATCCATCCTAATATATTCTTTCTACCATTGGTCAAATATTATTGTAGCCTATAATATATTAGATACAGTATCTGACAGTATCTTTTGGTGCACTCAAGTGCACATATGAAAGTATGCTTTCAGAAAATCAAAGCCAACACACAAACAAATGACGCAAACAGGAGCATATCGTGTAGGATTTAGTGAATGTCTCGCAGTCAAAGGATGCTGCTTGGCAGTGAACAACTGAGAAACAGTCCCAGTGTACTGTGAGCCTCTTTATACCCTGATTAAAATGTGCATAATTAACAGTGATATTGCCTTGTAAAAGATTATTACATTGTCAAACCTTTGTGGATCCAACAGGTTTGTTGTAACCCTGGCAAAAATGTTTTGAGGCATTATTTGAACATATTAGACCTGATGAAGCACTTAAATACATTTGTCCACCATTTCTCATTTTGTGCATAAACAACTATTTATTGGACAGACAAATAAACACAGTTTATTGACTAATTTTACAATGTTCAATCAAAAGACCCAAAAAAGCTGTGCTGTTTCCGGCACTGTTGTGCACACACTTGAGCACACGTTTGTCGTGTGGGCACAAACCCAGCGCCGTTCCTGCTGCCGCTAGTCGTCTATCTGAGCGTATAACACTGAGGCTGCGGGGACCCGCGCAGAGTTTGGACGATCCCAGCTGCTGTACCGTTTGTACTCTGTCTACAGCAATTTGACTTGACAAACACACACCTCCCACCTCAGTGTGTTTCTAAAGAGCCAAACATGAAGTCCAAAAATAGGCAAACAGCTTCAGCTCAAAGGTTTTAATCACTTCTACGGGGTCTACTCCATCAGAATAATCATAGCCATTATGCACGTAAGAATTGCTAAAATGTATTGTTGGTGCGGCTCCCCTGGCAGACTGAGTGTGAGCCAAGAAAAAGTCGTAGAGCAAAGGAAAGCACAAAGACGAGTAGGACCACTGGGATTAAGTGGAGCCAACAACGTGCTCTTATCAGACTCAGTAACACCTCCAAAAAGCACGAGTACTTGAATGCATATCTCGCTCACTTTCTTCTCTCACCACTCACACCTCCTCGCCGCCTCTTTCTTGCCACCAGCTACTCTTACTATCTCACTTCCTGTTGCTCTCAATCTATCTCACATCCTTTATCTTTCACTCTTTACTCCCCTTGTCCAACAGTCACCGCTCTGTCCTCTCCTATCATCTCCTCTTTTCTCTCTTATGTCCATTTTTCGTTCTGATACCCCATTTCGTTTCATCTCTGGCTCATTCTCCCACTGTCTTAATCTATCACTGGCTATAGCCTCTTGCTGTGAGAGTCTATTTGTGACCTGTCTCCCATCTCGGCTAGAAGCCCAGCATGTCCAGGCTTCTTGTTTTTATTCCAAATGCAATTAGCGAACCTTCCATTCTTTATTTCTTTCTCCCTCTATCTGTATCTTTTCCTCATGTGTCTGTTGTAGATTTTTCTAGCACTTCCACTGGTAAATTATATCTCGCACACCCGCCTCTCTCCCGTCTGTGTTATAAATAGTGGTTGGATTAGGCTGACTTTTTGTTTTGCTCACTATTAGGGAGCGGATCAATTCCACAAATTGAGTGGATGGGGAAGTGAACACACATGGGCGCCCACAAACGCACACACATCCAGGCACATAGCCCCTCTGTCCTCCAGAATGCCACAGTGACAAAGACGACACAAACACAGGCATTGTCCTAGTTTTCCCACTGCTGGCTTCTCTTTTCCTCTTATAACAGTCTTCTTCTCTTCCATTTTCCACATCCTTTTCTTTCAGCCTTAAGCCTTTTGGACTTTAGTTGACCTCTATCCTCTTTCTCCTTCCCTTTCAATTCCTTTTCTCTTTAGTTCCATGGTCTTTATGCTTGATTGGTAACAAAACACCCATATTTTCATGCTGGATGTCTGTGTTTGTTTACTGTAGGTTTATATTCATTTTGAGATAACACAATTACACAGTCTTGTTTGAAGTACAGTGCGAAAGCAAAAACCCACTTAACCACACACTTGCTCATATAAATATCAATACAATAACCAAACACTTACTACTCACAGTGAATCTTAAAACCTCTAGATCCCCAAACACAAACACTGTCTTTGTATCACTTAAATACTTCCCTTGCTACCCAGACTCTACTGCTTAAACAGCTTATGTGTATAAATGTCCAAATCTATGATTATCAGTCACACTGTTCACCAAACGTCTCTCTAATGTTCAACAAGTGACATACTCCTGTGTCCTTCAGCAGCTGTTTTGAAAGCATCCAACCTTAAATTTGCATTTGTCACTGTGTAACCTACTCTGGCTATAGGCTGGAGGTGTGGCCCCGATGTTTACCGCCAGCCAATCAGAATAGAAAATGCCACATCTTTACCTTGAGTACATGTAAATGTGAATAAACATAACTGGCATCAGACAATACGTAGTGAATCTGCTGCAGCACAACTGACACTTCAACAGGGCGTTTCACAAGAGTAGGACGGTGTCAAACTTCTTCTGGCAACCTAGATAAAGCTAGCTTACAATAACTTAGCTCAGCCACGTTATATTCCTGCGGCTTGACTACAAGGAAAGAAACGGTTTTTAGGTGCTTGTTTTACACAAAATGTTTTTGGTGTTTACATCAAACTTCAAATTTTCCTGCTTTGCTTTTTATATGGCTGCAAGGCAAACTCTAAATACAGACATTTTGCAATCAAATAGCAGTGGGTTGATTCACATTCCCCAAAAATACTCTCGACTCTATCCAATACCCACTCTGAATGTCATCGCGCAATCTCATGTTGATCCGTTACCGTTACCTCTTGTTACCACAACCACAGAGTGTGTCCTTGCTCGTATACCTACGCTTACGTTTAGGCACAAAGAGAAGGTGGTTAGGGTTAGGGAAAGATCATAGTTTTAAACTGACCAAACAACACTAGTAAAAACCCTGACTTCTGGCTTCAAACAAGGAAACAAAGTGGTGAGTGTCTCTCACAGCCACTCGTGCTACTCTAGAATTAACTAGTCACTTACACCTACACTTACACCACATGTCTCTATAATACTGATGATAATCCTGGCACATAGTAGGTATCCCAGGAAACCACAACTATGAGTGTGATAATGGCTGATAACTCTCTATTCGATGGCTTGATAAGACTTGGATCAGCTGGTTGTTACTACTTTTTACTCACTCCTCGTCACCCGCTAATGTCTTTACTGCGTAAAGAATATGCTTAAGCTTTACCGATTAAAAACTATACAACTCTTGTACATCTGGGCTTTATGTGCATACAAACTATTAGAATTTCTGTAAGGGGTGAATATAGAATGAGCCTAAGAATTTGGGTGGAATACAAAATGTGCAGGTAAGCAATTGAGAGTGGAATAGGATGTAAATTTATCTTTGTCCACTTATTTTGTACAATAGGAACAAATATAAATGAACTGAACTGTACTACAAATAAAAAACTATATGAATTTTTTGTACAGCATATGCTGCATGTTATTACTGTAGGAAAAAGTATAAGTGATAAACGTCAGTGGAAGACTCTCAGGCAATCACGCATGAAGATAAATGCATGCATTTGTCTTCTTTGTGTTTGCACATATGTGTATGTTCGTGAAGGAAATGTAATCAAGCATGCTGCAAGGCTCCTGCTCGTCTGGTTTCTCGTCTGTCCTCACGCAGCCTCTCATTATCCCTGATCCACCTCCCTCTCTCTCTCTGCCTCTCTGCCCTCGCTACTTCCCTCCCTCCTCTAACGATCTGGCCATTACTGGGGCTGCTGTTCCAGCCCTGGTTTCACGGGTTGTCTGGGGTCTAATTGGGACCAAACAACTGATGTGCTGCTGTAGGTTCTCATTGACCAGGATCCAGGGGCAGGCATGTCCCTCCCCACATGGAGCTGTACTCTGAGTGATACTTAAACCATCATGTTAATTTGACCTATACGTGTTTCACACATGGGAATATGTTGCTTAGCTAAGTATGCAAATATGAACATCAAAACTTCAAAACTCTACATTTATGATATAAACATATGCTGTCCCTGATAAACAAATATATAAATGCATGGTATACAGAGTTTCTGTTTACATGACTGTCCCTTCATGTTGTGTTTAATTTTTCTTGTGTGTTTGTGTTTCTGCACGCTGTACTTACACAGATGTGGAGGGATACTTATCTAGGCCTTTTCGAGTGTAAGAGTTCGAGCAGGAGGAGCACAGAAACAATAAATTGGGTGTAGGGGTCTCCGCTGTCGTCTCCATTCCGACGCCAGCATTCCCATTAAGCAATGCTGTCAGTTCTGCCACTACCCACCGCTCTCAATTTCATACATAACAATGCCTCCTTAATTGGAATGCTATTCCGACAGTTGCAATACAATCCAGGTGAAGACACACAAACACAGCAAGTATAAAGTGAGAAAGAGACAACACACCCCTGGAAAAAGCAGAGGCTAGTCAAAATGAGTAGAACTTTAGTAACTTAAAAAAGGAACTTTGCCTGAAATGTAAGAACAGAACTGCATGTGTGTGCACTATAAGAGGCATGATTCATCTTTTCCATTGTGTTTGTCAGCACAGGACGTGAGCGTGTGCTTCCTCACGAGGCAGGTACTTTGAGTCATGATCTCTGGGATCCGCCATAAAGCAGCTTCGCGAGAAGCTTGGCTACATGTCACCATAGGGGGTGTGTTTGTGTATCGAAGTGAAAGCGTGTGCACAGTCATTCATTTGTAATCAAACATATTTACATGCATGGAGATGTTCCTGTTTGTGCTCCATGTCACCGCAGGGGGATATGGATTATCAGCAGCCACTTATCTCATCTCGTCTGTCCTGACATTTAATCTCATAGCGGAGCAGCTAAATTCCACTTATGCTCCAGAGGTGTCACACCCTCTGCTCTGATTGCTTTATGCAACTTAGCTTCACCACACCAACAGATTCCCCATATGTGCAACTACACCAAAAAGAATGCTAATGAACATCAGCACTGGTGTTTATTACATCATCTTGGCACACGACTCGTGGAAGTTTTCCACCTGCAGTCCCACATGATCACAACTTCCTCCTGTGATGAGTCAAAGTTAACTTTTTGGCTCCACTTCCGTAAAGTGGGTAAATAAAGTACCTGCCAAGAATATTTTCACTTGCTAATCTATTTATACACATCACAGATAAATAGGACACTCTGACTGTTATCTAACGTAAGATTATATTTAAATTTCAGATATGAATTCTTTGCCCGTGTTTTGTTTTCGTATGTTTAAATATGCAGCTAAGAAACATTTTTCTAAACATGATCATAAAATATATGGTCCAGTTGCTATTAGTGGATACACTGATGCATGTTATGGTTGGATGTGTGCTTAGCTGGTTGTTTATCAAATAATCTTGTATTAACATTTGTAATAAAATAGCATTTTGCCTTTATAGCATACATTACAAACAACAACAACACTAGAGAAAAGTCCTTCTCATCAATTTTTAATATTGTTATTTTGAGGCTGCCTGTTTATCCAGGAATGCAACACACATTACCTATCACACACCCCTGTGAAATAGGACAATTGTGACACGGATGTGAAATGTTAACAGAAAGAAAGTGAGTTTTAAAACCTCCTCCATCACCTCCTCTCATCTATCTATCCATGTATCCTGTCCATCCGAAAACAGGAAATACGCTCAACATTGTAGGAAATGGAGTGTGGATGTAAATAGCAGAGGGTTTACTCCTGTAGCCATTAAGAAGGTCAGCTGTCAGGAACTATTATATTCTCAATTTAAATGCTGCATTTCTCTCACTACAGTACTCCGGTACCTTGTAGGTACCACACTGAAATTCTTTGTACCCTGCCCATTTCTTGATGTGCACTTTTCGCTGGGAATTACATATTTAAATGTTCCCCTGCTCATATGCAGTACGCTTGATCGTACATTTCCACTCTTAAACTATGTATCAGCTATCTGTTAAATTAGAGCATAATCTGCAGTTCATCAGTAATATTACCGATCTGACTAGTGCCTGATGGGAGGCCTTCTCTGCCGTACAGTCTAACCATCATTTGTTTCAGTGAGCATTTTAAAGTTTATTGATTTGGATTAAATAGAGCCACAATAGCACTTGGCTAGCTCGAAGCCGGCACTGGGGTATTTACCAAGGTCCAGCCGTGGAGAGAAGATGAGCCAGCCTTCACTGTTGTTCCCCTCAGTGTCTTGTAGCCGTTGCACATTGTAATAATCTCCTGGTCTCTTCCCGTCCTATGTCTCCCTGTCTCTTCCTCAGCCTCCCTCCTTTTCTTCCCTCCTCATGTTCTTTGTCTTGTCAAAGGGTTTCAAGCTCGATAAAATACTATCTGTCAGCGTGCAATGGAGTAGGTGTATTCGACACGTTATTGACACATCCTTGACACAACGTGGGCTGAGCGCTGAGGTAATGGGGAGTCTGGGAGATTCAGCAGCAAATAATCGACAGGCCCACCGAGACGCGAAGTGATAGAGAGAGACAAGAGATTGAGTCTCTGTAGTAATGTTAAAATAAAGTTGGTTTGACAGTACAGTTGATCCTTTCCTGTAGAAGTTTCTATCACTTTCTGTGCTGGCTCTTTTGTACTGTGCCGAGCCGTGCTGTGCTACTTCATTCTTTGTCACGCAAGCGTGTGTAGTTCTCTGCACAAGGCTGCAGAAAACCACAGTGTTAGGTTGTTTTTCTCTGGATAATCACATAGAAAGCTGTTCACTTCTGCTCCTTACTCTTTCACTTTTCATAATTTTTTGCATACTACTCAATCTCATCCCTCATTCCAGTCAAAATACTCCAATAACGTGATTTGAACTCAGCATATAAGGATGTAAAAATGTTAAATAAATAATAGACTAAACACCAGCATTGATATTTTCTGTCGCTGGTTGCCCACAGTTTCCTTGTCCTTTTGTATTTAGCCGTTTAGACATTTAGCTGTTACACTGTGTATTGCACAGCACACAGAATATTACTGTCTACAGTGAAAAGCCTGCAGGAAATTAAAAGATTCTGCATGCGCGTGTCTCCCCGGATGCTCCTACTGTAGATACATGAAATAAATGAAACGTGCCAAGGCTCTGTCCTCACATGGCGCCATTTTCCCAACATGAGGGATTGTGATTGAGTGAGAGTGAGTGTTTTCCGAGTGAACGTCTATGTTGGAGTGCACGAACAGAGAAGCCGACGTGGAGAGATGCTGCATTGCCCACAGGCCAGCGTCTGCTTGCAGAGTTATAACGGCAGTGGAAATGCCACATAAGGGGGGGGGGGGATAACAGGCAAGAAAATAGGTCGAAATTGAGAAAGACTTATTCTCACAGAGAATGCACAGTCTTAGTGTTCCTGCACGTCATCTACCATCTTGCTTGCCAGTAGACAGCATCATAATAAATGTCTTCTGTTAAAGCCACTCACTGATGCCGTTCAACTAGCACAAAGCATCTAGGCACGACTTCCTCTAGTGAGGCCATCACTCTCACTAATGTCTTTTAGTTTTTCAGTCATTTCTGTCCTGTCTGTCATTTTTGCTAACATTTTTTTCTTTGTGATTCTCACATTAACGTGCAGATCCCTCCCACTACCAGAAGTCTCTGGCAGCCAGGAATTATAATTTTTTTATGGCGAATGCTCTTCGACATTCGAGTCATTTTTTTTGCTATCACGTGACATATTCAGTTAAAACTCACTCATTCAGCCAGCGAGAGAACCACTTTCTGCAGAGCCAGTGTTGCCAGCAGTTAATCAAAAGCCTGTTTGTTACAGAGCCATTGTTTTGGCTTTGAGCATTCAGTACAAAAAAAAAAAAAGGTTTTACAAGCCCTTGCTGCCTCGCTGGTACTAATTTCAGACCCATATAGCATTTACTTAAGTATTCTGTTTAAGAGTTGGGGCATTTTCTGTTTACAACATCCTGGATGAGATAAATAACTTCCTAATAATGAGATACACAAGTATGAATGCTGACAGTGCTTTACTGAGCCATAATCACTAGATCCTGGTCATTACAGTTTTATTGTGGTCCTTGTTGTTTATCCACAACGATCGGGGTCATTGGTTTTTGTGTATACAGTGATATTAAAAAGCCTGGGACGAGTTTTTAGAATATAACTTCATCATATTATATCATATATTATATTGTGTCCTAACATTGTATCTAGTGAGAGTGTAGACAGTTATTCCAGCGGCTTCTCCTTCTTTATTCTTTCTCCTCCACGCACAGTTTCCAGAGTTGTATAACTAATGCTGTGGGCTTTTGCTACTGACGCTACAGACATATTCTTACTTGATTAACATTTGATTCTGTTCTGTGACTTTATTGTGATATGCTAGAGGGATGTGACCCAAAAAACTGCCTCAAATCACAATAAACTATATAGTCCTGTTTAATTACTAATATACCTAAAGACAAAGTGTAAATCCTCCTCCTTAAAGCCAAAATTTATTTTTGTAAGAATAACAAAAAAGTAAAATGACTGATTGTTTTTACTAATAATATTGCAAATATAAAAAAATGTATAAAAGGTAATAGAAATCTAATAAATATACAGCACAATCTTTAAAATTTCACTAATAAATATCTGTGTGGCTGACATGATTTTATTTAACTTGACTTTGAGTTTCCTCTAATGTTAACTAAGTTAAAAATCTGAAATCATTTTGGATTCTATGGCCCAGAGCTCTGTCATCTTGAGGTTTTTTTTCAGTAAAAAGCACAAAATGTACAGAACCAAACAAATGACAGATAAATATAATTTACATTTATCAGTATTTACTTACTGTAAAAATGTGTAGGGATGTAGCAGTCAGAAAAGATACAGTACCATTGTCAGTTTGCAGACAAAGCCTTTAAAAAATATCTCCTTTTACAATGTAAAATGTGAAATTTACACCCACTTCTGATGTTATCATGCCACTCTTGTGTTTTCAGCAGCATAGATATGGGCTGGGAGGTTCCTGTTTCGCATTCCAGTAGGCTCAGTAGGTCATTACTCTGCCATTTCAAATGGCCAAGATATGTTGTCAGTTACAATAAAAAATGCAGAGCAACATTGTGGTTGTTGCACAAGAAGTGCATGTTTATGTTTAGGTGTTCAGGTTTATGATTGGGTTAAAGTAAAGTAACAGTAATTGATGCCTCCCTATGCACTGGAATTTGTGGCACATCTTACTACTTTTTATCAAGTGAGGGGTAATTGCGGGGAGAAAAAAACTCTTCATTCATTGTTTTCAAGTGAAGCTAACTTAAAACAATGAAGTACAGCTGCAACAAATGAGGCAGTGAAACTAATTAAACAGTGGGAGACAGAAATTCACAAAAATATGCCTAATCTTATAAACTTTTAGGGAGGTATTTACAAGGTCACAAACGTATATATTAATAGGTTAAAAGAATCATGTCGCAATTCATAAACCTAGTTCAATTGGCTATGGATCTTTTTCAGTTTTTGGAAAAACATCTGCAGACATTTGATAAGCACAGATGGACGATTGCATTTTCAAAAGTGCATTGTTCCAAATAAAATATACATGTTTATGCAGTAAAGTGTGAAGAACATTGCACATTATGTGAGACTGTTCTGAGCAGTAATGACAAAATAAGTGCTTTTATATGGAAGGGCAGGGAGGGTGGGGGTCTATCTACCCTAGTAGTACAGTATATAACACCATCACATTGTGGTAGAGTGTAGTATTTTAGGGGGAGGGGCGTGGTTCACAAATCATGACTGAAGATGACTGACCAAAGTAGTAAGTCAGGTATGACTTTTAAAGTTTGGAATATTAAAGTTGCACAAATAACCATTAATTGAACTTGTTAGAGCAATACATTTGTATTGTTAAAGCAAGTTAAACAGGCTGCTGCTACAGTGACTGCAACTCAGACTTTGAACGTTGAGGGCAATGTCATCTAAGTTAGCCCAACTTAAATAAGTGTGTCACAGCCCACGACACTCAACTTCATACGACCTTGTTTGAAATAAGAATTCTCAGTACTCCATACTGAGTTATGAGTACATCATAAGTATACTTTAAAGTATAGTACACTCTTTTTGTAGTTTTGTACACTAAATTGTAAGTGCACTACACTTAATAAGTATTTGGAAGTAGAAATATCATTCCTATTTCAGTTTACTTGTTTTTTTTCCAAGGCAATCGGTTCGCATGCTTTTTCAAGTAAGCTCAACTAATCAGAATTTACAGTGTACCTAATAGGGCTCATTTTGACCATTCCAAGTGATGATTGTACTTCAGCTTGAATCG
The DNA here is from genome assembly GCA_033026295.1 of Channa striata. Lineage (NCBI taxonomy): Eukaryota > Metazoa > Chordata > Actinopteri > Anabantiformes > Channidae > Channa > Channa striata. Next base: position 28,412,817 of record CM065168.1, on the reverse strand, counting down.
GCTTGAAATTTGTTTTTAAAAATTCAGTTTAAATCATGATTAGGAAGCATTAGAAGTCAGCATTCTTTAGTATTAATAGTCTAATCTTCTGAAAACTTTATTCAGTCAAGGCGTCTCTATAGAAATTCAAGAAGGATACGTTTAATCAATAAACTTTTTATCTTAGTGTTTCAGGTTCCTGTGGTAGTAGAAAGCTTTATGCAACGTAAAATTAAAACTATAAAAATGTCTGATTCGATCGGCCCTTTGATCAACTGTACTGCTATCTGAAAAATGCAGTATTGAAGGCAAATCTAAACCTTTCACTACTTTGTATGATTAATGATACTCAATATCATACTGTAATTAAATACCCAGTTGGATGATTCATAGTGCTATCATCACTGGTCATGAAGAAAATCGACTACATTATTGGAGAAAGCTACAGCTCCCTCTGATCAGTCACATAATTTGCATGCCTGATGTTAAAAAAAAAGCAACATTTAGCCTTGAAAAGAAAATAAACATTTCAAACAAGTATGAGGCACAGAAAGAAGTCAGCGTCATAATAGAAATATTTGCAGCTGCAAAAAATTCATTCACTCATTCATTTCTTTTCTCCATCCTTTTTGTTTTTGTTGGCTTCTGATATATGCTTCAAAGACCAAAACACCAGGGCAAAGTTACTGTCAGAATGCATCATCTGTGGCTTCTACTGCAATCTATTGGCAGCTGATCTCAGGACTTAAAAGCGACCGACTGCAGAATGCTGCTGCAGAAAGACCTTCTGCATAATGCTGGCTTGTCAAATACTAGCCTCCTGTAGCTCCTCACTTTTAATTTAAATCATAGGAATGTACAGTATGTAATTTTTTAAAATGCTAAGTGTTGGTAGTTTATTCCGGTTTTGCACTGCATATGCTGTTTGATTAAAATTGTTAAGTCATCACCTCTAGTAATCTGGGTCTGTCAATTTGTTTTACCGTGCGCTCCCTTTCAACGGCTTTGTATTTTGCTTCTGTTTATATTACTGTGCATATGTGAGAGAGAGAGAGAGTGTAAGCGAGAGAGGGATCGAGAGAGAGAGAGAGAGAGAGAGAGAGAGAGAGAGAGGGAGGGAGGAAGGGAGGGAGGAAGGGAGTACTGTATGTCACAGAGGGGTGATGCTGTTCCTGGCAGAAATATGTTCCAGGTTTGGGGCTCAGGTGGCTTTGGTTTGTCTCTGATCACAGCTGACACACAGCACGGCATAGTAACACACTCTCTCTGTCTCTTTCTTGATTTAGTTCAATCTCATTCTGGTTTGTAATTCTCTCCTCTCCATGCGCGCACACACACACTAATGCAGGACTCTAAGTTCTATCAATCTTTCTGAACATCGACACTGAGCAACAACGCGGTCCAATGGGCTTCGCTCCCTTACACCTGATGCAGAAGCAAGATTGCTGCTGCCGAATGAAGCCATCTAGCTGGGTAAAGGATGCTGCCTTCGTTTCTTGTTGCTCTTCACGAGTGTGCAGTATGTGTTTTTTCCTTTTTTCCTTGAATAGAACAGCTTGTGAATAGGCCTAAAATATGGCATGGCCTAAAATATACAGCTTCAAAGCTGCCAATTTAAAAAGGCTGTTGATTCACGGCTGAAAGAATGAGGACAAAATGGTGGCCGGAACGATTGTGTGTGCTGTGGCTTTTATCAAGTAAAAGAGATCGCCATGATGTTTAAGGATTCTCTCACTAAAGAGCATACAACCTCTAAACGAGGTTACTTGTTGGTCAGAACAGTCGTCGTTAGGTAGCCAGCCGAGAATGGTTTATGACAGGTTAACGTAAGAGAACGAGGATATAGTCTTTATTTGTGATACAGCAATGCAGGTCTGTCACAGTACTACCGTTTTGCCTTGAGGTAAAGGTTTGCACAGGTCTGATTTAGCAGCGGCTTGGAGGACTACATGCATTACAATCTTGAGAATGTGTAAATCCTCGGCTTCAGAGAAGGTGTAACCACAAGGACATACACACTCTGTTGCATTACTTTCTTTCGTATTGTTTCTAAATAAATGATGTACTTTTCTGTCCCCAATCTAGTCTTTCACTGATGTTGCAGGTTATAACTAACATTCTTTTGACTACTTTATTGAGACACTCTATTGGTTGAACAGCCGAGCCGCACCCTTAATGCCCTTCAGGAATTTCAAAAACCTGAAGCGTATATATTCTACAGTAAAGCTGCTACATATTTTTAGACTAAATATTCCTAATCATCCTCCACAGACATGTTTTAAGACAAGTCTTCTGCATGAGATAATATTGTGTCAGATTTTCCACAAAAAAGTTACATTTCCTTGAGTATATTCCATATAATTTTGTTTTGTCTAGTTAAATCAAATTCTAAATGTACAGATATTGGAAATGTTTAATGATTTAATACAATGAAGATTTGTATTATAATGACAACTCTTCCCACAGACATATACTGTATTATCAAACTCAGAAAAGTAAAGTGTTTTTTTCAGGTGAAGAGGGACTTTACATACTACAATATATGAAAATGCAGTGGAGGGATTCAATATACGTTCATTAGAATTATGTGTAGGGAGTGTGGATAAGAACTAAGGCAATTAGGAAGTCATGAGAGGAGATAATCTAAGGGAATACAGTGTGTGTGAACAGTCGAATGAATGAAAAATGAAGCTGTTCTGGGGGAGATTTGGACTCATGACCTCTTGAGTATTTCCAAAATCCTGGCCACGGCCCTTGTTACCAGTGTAACTAATGTGACTGTACTGGAGCTAAATTCCGTTGGGAAATGGTTTAATTCTTCCCAGCCTTGTGTATCTGTGGCCTTATCCAAAGGCGATTATCCGCAACTGTATTGTTATACACTTCGTCTGTTTATTTGTTGCCTGTATCAGTATTCCTATGCGAGGTCTGTCTCTATGCTTGAAAATTATTTTTAGGATCCGAAGTTGTATCTTGTTGGATTTATTTCCAGTAACCGAGCTCCAGTTTCCCCCTTGCACCTGAGATGGATTTTTCTTTGCTGAGGTGGTGCAATGGAATTAACTTCTCCCAATGAAAATGGGGTAAACTGCATGTTGTGATGACAGAAAAAAGAAATATATAAAGGTCTGAAGGTGGGGGGTTGGCGTGTCTTGACTGGGCTTCAAATTATTGTTGCTCAAAAAGTTGTGTCTGTGCCAGCATTTTTGATCACCAAGAAAATCTTCTTGTGTCAAACTTTCTCTCTGACTTCCAACTTCAAAAAACAAAGAATAAAAAAAAAAAAAAAAAAAAAAAACAAATCAAAGAGCATTACGGAGCAAGAAAAAGACTCACCCGAACAACCCTCAAAACAGTGTAAAGAGAATATGTATCAAAATATCATCAGTCATCTTTTTCTCCAAGAAACATGTACAAAAGAACAAGGAAAAGAGTGGTGGAGGTGGATGAAAGTGCAGATAAAATCACCTCCACAGAATATGTGCTGCAGGTAGGAGATAAATTAACAGCTCCTGTGGCTCCTGTGTCCTTATTTCAGTAGCCGATTAGACCCAAATCTTACAGCGGGAGCATGAGTGTCCTTGGATGTCCCGAAATTTTTTGCCTTGATGTGATGTTATCATCACTGACTAGGAATAGGTCTAGCCTAATATTTGTGTAGGTCTCTACTCAATAGCAATTTCATTCTGAGCTGGGGATTGAGGCGCAATATTAATGCGCCTCATTGTGTCTGGTCTCAATAGGTGCTTTGTTGCTCAAAATCCTGACAACGATTTGGTTTCGGGGACAATGCCGTTAGCTGGCCAATGGATTTTCAAGGGCACAATAGTGATGATGATGATGTCTGAGGCTCTCTGTCATTTGAGAGAGAGATAAGGACCTCTGGAAAACACGCATAGCTGCTTGTACATGGCTTTATAATGAACAGTCTCTGGGTTTTTTTTTTTACCCAGGCATTATGATCATCCAAGGATACATAAGGTTGATGGTTTGCATAGGTAACACAGCTTTTAGTCAGCACATACACTTACACCAACACATCAGTATTCATCTGTTATCCAAAGTCCCACTTAAGAAATGTTTGACTTTTGTGTGTGTGTGTGTGTGTGTGTGTGTGTGTGTGTGTGTGTGTGTGTGTGTGTGTGTGTGTGTGTGTGTGTATGTATCATCAGTGTGCATGTGTGTTTTCCACTCTACTGTATGTGTACACATCCCCCAAAAAGACTTCAAAACAAGAAAAAAGGAAAAACATGCAACAAAAATACCTTCGTCTCGAGGCTTGTTCATTGAAGATTCATCGTGTTTTTTTGTGAGCGGACCTAGGGTTAAGAAAAAAAGGGGGGAAAAAGAGAAAAGAGAAAATTCAAAAAAGATTACTGGCAAAAACGGAAAAAAAAGAATATCAAAAAAAGAAAAGAAGCAAGAGCAAAAAGGACAAATGAGCAAGAGTTCATGTTTGCTTATTGTTTTTTTTGTTTTCTGAAAAAGAGTACAAAAACAAAAACAAAAGGCATCACAGACACAGATTTATCACAAGAAAAGACACAAGATCAAAGAAAACTGGCTTTGGGTTCCTTCTCTTCCCCCTGCAGGAGAAAATGGCTGCCACTGTAATGTCCCCTCTTGCTTTTTCTCTCTTTCCTTTAAACCTTGTTTGTTCCCCGAGTCTAACTTTTGTGGCAGCTGGGTGGGTGGTGGGCTGAAGGTGCAGAGTGGAGGTGTTGGTGTTGGTGGTAAAGAAGGGGGGGGTGGATATGGAGAGCCTTGTTTGGTTTTGGTTTGAAGAACAGGACCCAGCCTTTTCCTTCCACCATATAACCAGAAAAAAATACACTTTAAAAAGAAGAAGAAGAAAAGGCAAAGAAGAGGACACTTCTAGGAAGGATTTGGGTCCTGATGCTCAAACCCCCAAATTTTAACTGACACAGAAAATGTTGCACATCAGTTATTTAAACCTCATTTTTGGATAGACACAAGAAACACAAAGATACCTTTAATTACACAATCACTAGTAAGCAGATAGACAATGACCCTGTAACGGTAAAAGTCACATTAAACATGTTAAATAAAATAGGGCACGGGAGCTTTGTGTTTTAGGGTGTGTGTTTGTCATTAGTTAGTGTTAAACCGGAGAACTATTCCCCAGGCAGGTAAATAATTACACAGCACAACGGCAGCGTGTCAATTTAAAATGACAAGAAAGTGTGACGCTAATTGCACAGAGGAGTGCAGGTAAAAGGTGAATGTAATTTGATTCCCATTTGCCCATTGGCTGTTTTTGGTAGGTTAGTAAGAGCGATGTGGAGAAAGAGAGGGGAAACAAAAGCGAAAAGAAAAGGTGCATGTAGAGGGAACACACAAAAAAATACCTATTTGCTCCATCATCATTGTCTCTTTTATTTGATGATAAATTGCTCTTTTTCGTTTAAGGAAGCTCATTTTGACCAATCAGCTTCTTTGTCAACAACTTTCAAGTGTTCATAGACTACTCATTCAGCCATAATCAGGAAGTGGGGTATTTATGAAAAAAACACTTCTATACTGCTTTGATTTTAGTCTTGTCTCATCAAATCACACTTGGAATGGTCCACCTATGAGCAGATATCACAGAAAAGAGAGAGGAATCACCTTTTTTTGTGTATTTGTGTATAGTATTTGTGCAGTTCAGCTTGTCTTTAAGGAGGTGAATGCTAGTGGATAATACTCTTCACCTCTGCTTTTAGAAAGTAAGTACTACAACAAAAATACTCTTCACCTTTCAGCGCTTTAACTTTCATCCGATAAATCAACTTTAGGAACTTGATGTTTAGCAAAGAACCTGGAGTTTTTCAGTTGAATTTGTAAAGGAAAATAAAAACTACTTATATAACACTCAGTGACTTAGTGGAGAAGTTTGTTCAATTATGCTGTAAGATGTCTTACAGAATAGGTAAAAGCTTAACATACACAGCACACACAAGCTGAACATTTTTAATTACCCACCAAGTGTTAACAGGAATAGGAAACCTGTGAAAGACGTACAAGGCAGGATGCAGTGGTCACAGTAGGATATGTAATACCAGCTATGTGAAGACACACAACCCTTTAGTGTACTCCCAAATCTTGCAAGTTTATGTATACAGAATGGGCGTCCCAGCTTTCTCCGGCATGAGGGACAGGGCAGCGTGGTAGAGATCCACAGCCCTTCACACTGACAGAGGCAGAGTTGAAATTAAGAGGTATCAGACAATGTCAAGGTATCTGCAGCTGGACAACAGATATAATTGTCAGTATTTGCTATTTGATTTGGTTCATAAAAAATTATGTTACCATTTCATTAAGGTTGATGCATAACTTTCCTGGACCAGAACAAGGAGAAAAGCACAAATCATCAAAAATGAGCACAGGCTTATAAGATTCCCTCTACATGTTGTCAATCTTTACTATTGTAGGTGGTAATATTTCAACCTTGCAACATTAGTCAGCTGTTGATGACAAGTTAATACATTTTTTTTCCATTCTAGATAACTAGGCCCACCATGTTTTGTTAAAATCAAAAATGACTATATAGTTTGTCAAATTCAGTTAGTTGGCCAGGTTTTGGTTTGTGTACGAGGCAAAGAAAATCGGCAGAGACCAGTGACCAGTGGTGTGTTGGTGGCACCTAAATCCAATACAACATCACATTCCCCCTGCCCCAAAAATAAGGACATAAAGACATTCTTGGTAAGGACAACCTGAGCAAAGTATTTACTGAAGAAGACTTAACTGTAGTATCCAAGTCTTTAAGTGGCTAGTAAGTTGTCCATGAGCTGAGCTTTTATTTTTGTCAATAAGATGCAGAAATTCTAAATTAACATTTCACACACTGTCCCTTTTAAGAGTAGACATTTTGGAACTTACACAGTACCTCACACATAGAGCAAAACAACTAAGCATAAGCGTTATTAATTGATGCACATCAATAAGTGGTATAAAAGTTTAAATATTAAACTGCTTATAAAAGAAACTAACTTTTTTGAGAGGGAGGGGAAATGGGAAAAGCAACAATCAAGCAACCATTACTGACCTGGCAACACGCTGAGAAAAAGTGTAAAAACTGAGCTTGATTGACATCTTTTTGCAAGGAGTGGGCAAGGAGCCTAGCGGTGTGAATCAAGCTGAGTGAAAGAAAAAAATAACTGGTTTTCTTGACATTTTAAGACTTTTTCCCAATCAAAGGAGCTGAGGCAACAGGAGCATGTGCATTTCGATAGAGACCCACACCCCAAGTCTTTCAACCCCTTCACACCTGACACACACACGTAGACGACAGAAATTACAGGAAATACAATTATTATAAAGCCAGAACAGACTGTACAAATTGGCATTTAGTTTGGTACTTCAAGGTTAGAAAAAAGACATTTAGCAAAATATGATATTTTTAGAACTAAGAAAGGCTGATATAGCTTATTTCCTGTTTGAAACCTATGGCCATCATTATTTCCCTCATAACCTTTCTGTAACCATTAAAACAAAATTCTTCTAAACCTAATAAAGAATCTATTTTATCAAAGGGTAAGCAACTAATGATTCAGGTTAACACCTAATTTTACAGTCTGGTTTTTACTGAGTAACTGCCAAATAAGTACAAAAAAAGTAAGAACTAGGTTAATTACTTGCTTAAGAAATACCAAGGGCTGAAAGAAGAGTCAGAAAGGATGTGGAAGGTGAAGGCACAAGTGGTACCTGTGGTGATAGGAACTGTAGGGGCTGTGACCCCCAAACTGGGAGAGTGGCTCCAGCAGATTTCAGGAACAACATCTGAGATCTCCGTCCAGAAGAGTGCAGTGCAAGATACTGTGCAGGACCCTCAAGTTCCCAGGCCTCTGGTAGAGGACCTGAGCTTAAAGGAAGGAATAAGACCACCCCAAAGAACGGACGAGATAATATATGTACAAACACGTACATATGTTTAGCATAACCAGGTTTCTAATCTGCTCTCCACAGTGCGTGTGCTTAACAAAATGTTACAGAGTGGGCAAGTAACTGAGTGAAAGGCTGATGAGAACGTCTGACTTCATTTTTAACAAAACTTTTCTTCTCATAGAAGTCTAAATAAGTTCCTTTCGTCTACTAATTTTTGTTTTTCCTGTAGATAATTGGGGTCTCTTTTTTCTTCTTTTTCACTTGTCGCTAACGCTGTCAATGTGCTCTTCTATTGACCAGACACAAGCACAAAAAAGTCAGAATTTGCTGCCACTGTTATGTAAATGCTACGAAAATAAGTCTAAGGTGAAAGAAATACTATTATTCATCTCTTGCGTGTATACACAGATTTCCAGTAACCAGGTTACTTGCAGCCTAAACATCCAATAGAGCTGGGGAATGAATAAACAGTGTGGCGCAGGGCCCATGGTCATTTGTGGGGGTATAATGGAAATTATGGGGGTATCTTTATAACTTTATTACCAACAAGGCTGCAGCCAACATTTACATGTCTAATAAGTCATTTGCCAGACGTTTTTATGTAAACGACTTACAAGTGGGGTACAAGGCACGCAAAAATATAGGTTAAGTAGAAATCATGTAGGAAATGTGCTATGATAATAAATGTTTCCCTTTCATGACATGCAAGTCCAAGAAAAAGTTGCAGTAGAATTGAGCTGAAGAGTTTGGCTTGGTATCTTTGGTGTGGTGATGGGACCACTATACGCTGTTTGTTGGCAGGGCAGAGTGGGCCAAGGGGGTTGTAGACCTGAACAACAGAGGTGACGTAAGCAGTGCTGTAGAGTTGACCACTCTTTAGGCAAAAGTCAGAGCTTTATACCTGATCCAGGTAGCTGAAGAAGCTAATGAGTTGTGTGACGTGTCCTTTTTGGCTGATTAAAAATTAGTTGTTGAGCTGTGCTAATGCTACTAGAGGTTTAGAGCTGGTTAAACTTCCTCTTCTAAAAACATTTTCTAAAAATGTAAATGAACCCACTCATTGCTTTAGTCACACCCTAGACCTTGTCCTTAAATACGGCATTGAAATTGATAAATTAACAGTATTTCCGTATAAGTCTGTTCTCTCTGACCATTTTCTAATAACATTTGAATTTAATCTAATTTATTATACAGCAGCTAGAAAAACGTTGCGCTTCAGTAGGTGTTTATCTGAAAACACTGAACAAATTTAAGGAAATGATCCCTTCATCATTTTTTTCAACATGTAGCCTCATTAACTGTACTAGGGTACAAGTTGATTACCTGACTGATAATTATGCAGCATCTTCACGTTCAATACTTGATACTGGTACCCCTCTAAAAAAGTAGGCAGTAAATCTGAACAGGTGATCTCCATGGTATTCAATTCAATTAAATTCAACTTTATTTATATAGCGCCAATTTACAACAAGATCATCTCAGGGCACTTTACATAATAAAGTCAAGACTATACAAAAATGTAGAGAAAACCCAACAAATCCCCCTTGAGCAAGCCATAGGCAACAGTGGAGAGGAAAAACTCCCTTTAACGGAAGAAACCTCCAGCAGAACCAGGCTCAGGGTGGACGGCCATCTGCCTTGACCGGTTGGGCAGAGTGGAAAGTGGAGAGAGAAAAGAATAGAGCAACAAAAGCAGCAACAAATCATTGAGCAGGTTAATAGGACCAGTAGCTGCACACTGGAGGATACACAGGGCCAAATCCAGGGACACCTGAAGACAGGGAGAGAGAGAGGGGGAAAGAGAGGGAGAGAGACGACTACGGGACAAAGAAGACACAGAGTTAATGTCATACAGTGGTGACATTATAGATGTGGGGTGAGAGGAGAGAATGAAGACAAGAGGAAGTGGCACAGTGCAGAGTCCCCCAGCAGTCTAAGCCTATAGCAGCATGACTATAACCAACTATAAGCTTTATGGAAGAGGAAGGTTTTGAGCCTAGTCTTAAAAGTAGAGAGGGTGTCTGCTTCCCGAATCTGGACTGGGAGCTGGTTCTACAGGAGAGGAGCATGATAGCTAAAGGCTCTGCCTCCCATTCTATTTTTGGAAATTCTGGGAACCACAAGTAGGCCTGCATTTTGGGGCCGAAGTGGTCTAGTAGGATGATATGGTTCTAGGAGATCTTTTACATATGATGGACTTTTACAGTTTAGAGCTTTATTGGTAAAAAGAAGGGTTTTAAATTCTATTCTGCATTTAATGGGAAGCCAATGGAGAGAAGCTAATGAAGGTGAAATATGATCTCTCTTACCAATCCCAGTCAGTAATCTTGCTGCAGTATTTTGGATTAATTGGAGGCTTTTTAGAGAGTTACTGGGGCAGCCTGAAAGTAGAGAATTACAATAGTCCAATCTAGAAGTAACAAATGCATGAACCAATTTTTCAGCATCGCTTTGGGATAGGATGCTCCTAATTTTGGCAATGTTCTGTAGGTGGAAGAAGGCTGTTCTAGAGATTTGCTTTATGTGTGAGGTAAATGACAAATCCTGGTAAAAAATGACTCCAAGATTCCTTGCAGTACTACTGGGGGCAAGAGTTGTGTCATCTAAAGTAGCAATATGGTTAGAAAACATGTCTCTTAGACTTTTAGGCCCAAATACAATAAATTCAGTTTTATTTGAGTTTAGAAGAAGAAAATTATATGTCATCCAGTCCCTTATGTCTTTAAGACATGCTTGTAGTTTGATTAATTTATTTGTTTCATCAGGTTTCATAGATAGATATAACTGCGTGTCATCAGCGTAGCAGTGAAAATTTACAGAGTGTTTTCTAATAATGTTGCCAAGCGGAGACATATATAGAGTAAAGAGTATTGGTCCTAATAGAGAGCCTTGTGGAATTCCATAACTAACTTTTGTGTATGTCGAAGATTCATCATTAACATGAGTAAATTGGAATTTATCTGATAGATTTAAACCAATTTAGTGCTGTTCCTTTAATTCCAATTACATGTTCTAGTCTCTGTAATAATATTCTGTGATCAATGGTGTCAAATGCAGCACTAAGATCTAGCAGAACTAGTATAGAGACAAGTCCGTTATCTGAAGCCAGAAGAAGATAGTTGGTGACTTTAATCAGTGCTGTTTCTGTGCTATGATGAACTCTAAATCCTGACTGAAATTCTTCAAACAAGTCGTTTCTGCACAGGTGGTCACATAATTGCTTTACAACTACTTTTTCAAGTATTTTAGAAATAAAGGGGAGATTGGATATTGGTCTGTAATTGGCTAAGACATCTGGATCCCGACTAGGTTTTTTAAGTAGAGGTTTGATTACAGCTACCTTATAAGCCTTTGGTACATATCCTGTTTGTAAGGATAGATTAATGATATCTAATACGAACGTGTCTCATAAGGGTAGAGCATCTTTGAGCAGTCTAACTGGAATAGGGTCTAGCAGACATGTTGTTGGTTTAGATGCCATAATAGTTGAAGTTAATTCAGCAGGGTCTATGGGCACAAAGCAGTCTAAAAGGGACTGAGGACTTACTGATGATTCTAATTCTGTTGTATTTGTGGGGAGGCTCTGGTGAATTTTATTTCTAATAGCTATGACTTTGTTTGTGAAGAAGGTCATGAAGTCATTGCTACATAGCGTTGAGGGAATACTAGTCTCAACTGAACTATGGCTCTTAGTCAGCCTGGCTGAAAACAGTGCTGAAAAGAAACCGGGGGTTGTTCTTGTTTTCCTCTATTAGTGATGAATAATAAGCTGTTCTGGCTTTACGGAGTGCTAATTTGTATAAGTATAAACTCTTTTTGCAGGCTAGGCGTGATTCTTGTGAATGAGTGGAACGCCACTTCCTTTCTAGTCTTCGTGACGTTGGTATAGCTCGTAAACACGCAATTTAAAGCATGACATAGCTCTGGCCCCGGGATTTGTCATTTACCTCACACATAAAACAAATCTCTACTGGTTCATGCATTCGTTTCGTCTAGATTGGACTACTGCAGTTCTCTACTTTCAGGCTGCCCCAGTAACTCTCTAAAAAGGCTCCAATTAATCCAAAATGCTGCAGCAAGATTACTGACTGGGATTGGTAAGAGAGATCATATTTCACCTTCATTAGCTTCTCTCCATTGGCTTCCTATTAAATGTAGAATAGAATTTAAAACCCTTCTTTTTACCAATAAAGCTCTAAACTGTAAAAGTCCATCATATGTAAAAGATCTCCTAGAACCATATCATCCTACTAGACCACTTCGGCCCCAAAATGCAGGCCTACTTGTGGTTCCCAGAATTTCCAAAAATAGAATGGGAGACAGAGCCTTTAGCTATCAAGCTCCTCTCCTGTGGAACCAGCTCCCAGTCCAGATTCGGGAAGCAGACACCCTCTCTACTTTTAAGACTAGGCTCAAAACCTTCCTCTTCGATAAAGCTTATAGTTGGTTATAGTCATGCTGCTATAGGCTTAGACTGCTGGGGGACTCTGCACTGAGCCACTTTCCTCTTGTCTTCATTCTCTCCTCTAAACCCACATCTATAATGTCACCACTGTATGACATTAACTCTGTGTCTTCTTTGTCCCGTAGTCGTCTTTCTCCCTCTCTGTCCCCGTCTCTCAGTCCCTGTCCTCAGGTGTCCCCGGATTTGGCGCTGTGTGTCCTCCAGTGCGCAGCTACTGGTCCTACTAACCTGCCCAATGTTTTGTTGTTGCTTTTGTTGCTCTGTTCTTTTCTCTCTCCACTTTCCACTCAGCCCAAACGGTCAAGGCAGATGTCTGTCCACCCTGAGCCTGGTTCTGCTGGAGGTTTCTTCCGTTAAAGGGAGTTTTTCCTTTCCACTGTTGCCTATAGCTGCTCAAGGGGGATTTGTTGAGTTTTCTCTGAATGTTTGTATAGTCTTGACTTTATTATGTAAAGTGCCTTGAGATGACTTTGTTGCAAATTGGCGCTATATAAATAAAGTTGAATTGAATTGAATTGAATTAAAAACCAGTTTGGTTTCAACAGGCTGGACAGCAAAGACAGAGCCAAGTAATTATATATGTATATATCTCTGCTTTTACAGAAATGCTAGTGTCAACACGAAACAGCAACGGCAGAATACAACTTCAAAACAACAATCCAGTCCTACCACTGCTGATTCAGTATTCTATTATGTTATTTTAATTGACTGGAAAGAGATATTTAGTTTGAGAGTGACACTGTTCGTATGTTTGTGTTTTTAACATGATGGTGCAAAAAAGTAAAAACTACGAGTAGAAAAACAAAGCTATGAAACGATGCTGCTAAATAAACTCAGACTCTTCCTGCTTTAAACTTGACTAGAGTCATATACAGTAGTAAGAGCTGGAGTCCTGAATACTCTGTTATCTGCTTCTGTTGCAGATAGGCAACAGAAAAAGGGGGGCCACTGAGAGCTGGCTGGAGACTAGCTGAAAACAAGCTGAAAACTGGCTGTCAGTGGGATGAGGTCAACAATTCTGAACTGCTACATTACCACTACTAACTGCTACTCCTATCATTCATTTTGAGCTGTTACCAACCTAATCCCCAAATAAATGCAATTGTAACTTCAACTAGTGAGTAGAGAAGGGGTTTCTAGCAACACCATTTACATATTTTCTAATTCACGATTTTCATAATTTCTAGGAAGTACACAATTAAATTAGTACCAACCTAAATTTGTCACAACTTCAAGGTAAAAGGCAATTGGTAAAAGTGAAGGTCATTCTTACTATTTCAGCTGTAGTTTCACTGCATTTACATTGTTATTACTCGTTGTAATTACCATAGGTAGTATTATAATTTATCACATTCACACCAGGATTTATCAGTAATTATTAAACTATAGTTACTTTAGATCAGAGAACTTCTTGAATCAAACACCTGTGCTACATTTGCCATGCAGAAAGTAGCTGCTAAAGAATATTTTCTACTTATTCCTCTCCGAGGTTTCTTTCTTTTATGCTTCTCTGAGAGAAAAAGTTTTCCTTCTCTCCCTGCATTCTGCTGTGCCTGTGTTGAAGAGTAGATGCAGGCTGGCTGACTACAGCTCACTTTGAACCTGGTTATGTAAGGACTCACTTCAGCTCCACTACTCCCGATGGCCATACACACTCACACATGAACGTCAGACTTACGCATCCACTTACAGTGTTTCTTCATGATGAACAGACACACAAGATACAGTAGTAAGCATGTGCATATAGTGTGGAGATATATACATTACACACACTACATGCAAGAAACTTAATGGCAAAAAGGCAGTACATGTGATATTTTGTGTAATGTACCTAACACACTGTATTTGTGTAGTTTTGTCCTATGGCTCCTTGTCAGTTCTTGGTGGTTGCAAATTGTAAAAGCTCAAAAAAAAAAAAAAATCTACAATTTACAAAAATATTTTGACTCTTAATTTAGTGGTGTATAGAAGCTCATTCTGCAGCAATAACAGCTTCAAGTCTTTTAGGGTAAGTCTCTACAAGCTTCTTACACCTGGATTTAGGCAGTTTATCCCATTCTTCCTGACTGATCCTCTCAAGTTCCATCAGTCTGGTTAGAAAGTGTCTGAACTGTCATCTTCAGGTCTCTTCACAAATCTTCAATGGGACTTAAGTCTGGGCTTTGGCTGGGCTACTCAAGGGCAGGGCAGGTCAGAGACCTGTCCCACAATGATTCCAGTAATGTAATGACACCAGCATTATTGCAAAGGCAATGTTTTCCCCTCATCTGAAAGGCTTTTTCAGTTCTGCTGCAATGTTTTCGGTGTGTCTTGACAGGCTAGAGAATCTGTTTCCCCGTCCTCTCAGACTACCCTAAATGCTGTTTGGGAAATTTCTCGTTTTTTACTTAATATGACATCTTTTTAAGTGGTTTACCATAAAGGTCTAATTTATGAAGTGTTATGGAGAGAGCTGCCCATCTTCCTGGTTCTCTCATCTCTAGTTAGAATGACAGTTGAGTTCTTTCAGGACCAAGACCCTGCTTGTCTGTGTATTATGTCTGTTCAGACAGACAACTCAGAGAAGACTCCAGGTGGTTCTGAAATTCTTTAATTTCTAAATTACTGAGGCCACTCCGATATTCCAGAGCTTTAGAAAGGCTTTTATACACTTGCCCTGATCAATACCTGAACACACAGTTATTGTGGAGATCAAATACCCATTTTACACAACAAACTAAGTGGTACTTCTGTGTGTTTGCTACTGTATTGGAGGTTCGGTGTTGGTTCAACTTGTCTTCTCTCACCCAGTGACAGCTGGGAAAGGTTCAAGGCCCCAACAACCCTCAACACAATAAGCAGTTAGGAATAAGGGATAGATGGATCACAGGATGAGCTGATTTTAATGTGCTGACAAGTGGTTAAAGCAAAATGAGGAAACAGAACTCATTCATTTTTTCATTAAATAATTGTATTTTAGTAAAAGGCATATATCATTTTTATATTAAAAACCACCAAATACGGTTAATGTTGTGGTTGACTGATGCAATCTTTTATTTATTTAATTGTAATTGGTTATCCTGACATGATCACAGTTTGCACTGCTTTGGTGAAGGGTCTGAGTCCTTTGGTTATTTGAGAGATTTCAATAGTTTCTGTTGATAAATCAGAAAAAAAAAAGGCTTTCACATTATCAGTGAGAATAGACTTATGTTCAAATATTTACATTTTTTCCATTTAAAGAAGGTCTTCAGCAGGAAAACGTAGTAGACTGTATACTGTTGTTATTTAGCCTATAAAAATCTGTAATGTATGTACACTGCATATTCCTTTCCTGTACATTTATATTGTACATCCTGTACATTGATAAATGTACATATATATACGTTTTTTTATAAGTACTTTTATATACAAAAAGTCTTTTGTAAGTGTGTGTTTGTTGGTAATAAATGTTTATATGGGGCAGAGTAAGAATAAGAAGGTGTTGAGTAGCTCATTTAGGCAATGTGTGCCACTTCAGCCTGATGTACGAGGACATGGAACCTTGTTTGACGGCTTGTGAGCGAGCGTCGGCCATGACTGATGGACACTCAGCTGGAGCTGTACAAAGGACTATGTGTGTTTTTGATGGTGTTTGTGAGAGAAAAAAGATGGGGACATTGTCATTGTCCTGGAGCTAAAATACTGCGGCGGGTTTGCAGTGAATAGCTCAAAAAGATTTGTGCACAAGTGTGTGTGTGTTTGTGTGTATAGGAGAGCAAGTTGTCAATGTGTAATTAGGATGAGTGAGATGCAACTTCCCCTCTGAGAGTCACTCACCCACATATACAGTCTATTTCACGCATTGTAAGTAGATGTTCTTGTGTGTGTGTGTGTGTGTGTTACAGTACTTAGACGTACAGACAATCAAGCAGGCAGGCAGATGCATTTTACTGCCAATCTTCTGCTTCGTTATCACACCACTGCTTCTCTCTCACTGGTGTTGTGTGTATGTGTGTGTTTGTGTGTGAGCAGCAAGTGTGCAGGTCACAGATGAGTAGCCAAGATGAGTAAGTTGTGACTAACCTACAAACAACTGGGAAGTCCACTTTCAGATGAATAGGAGTTAAAATAGGTCCTGTCAGGTGATGTTCAATATTCACCCTTCAGAAAAACTGCAAATGGATTTATATAGTCATCATCAGTCAACCTGTCACAATTAGTTTTCTGCTGCTCGCGTGTCATTAAGTCTTAATTCACTTCTGTCAATTAAATGGCGTGATTTGCCTGACTATTCCAATACTGCTAGAGTGGAATACAAAATATGTGAATTACTGTATATCAAGCTAAGCCACCACAAGATAAATACATAAATACTGACAATTCAAAATTTAAATTTAAAGACAATTCAACAGGAAAAGAAAATACATAATTTTTAAAGATGTTTTTCATAGTAGAAGAACCTACTTCACTGTTTAAGAGTCGCAACATTTCCAGCCACTTGGTAAAATGTTAAAATCCCAGACTATATGGGCTGTAAAGGTTTGGTGGAGTTGACACGTCTCACTTTGAAAAGCTGCAGAGCTTTGGTCATCAAATTTCCTATTTTAAGGCAAAACTTTGAACCTGTTTGAGTTTACAAGTTAGTTTCTTGGTGACATTTAAAGTCATTTTAATGCAGTACAGTGTGTTTTATTAATGGCAAAAAAGAAGGAACTGTTAACTATGGCACATCAGTACTGCTGTGGCAGTTTCATATAAAATACTCAAGGAAAAAGTTCAGTCAGCTTCTTTTAAGTGCAGCTTTTTGGTCTTTCAGAGAGGAGACGTTTAAAGAATGTGTGTCAACACAACTTTCCATTCTGTTTTGACAAAAATAGCATCAATTTGCGCAAAATAATCAATCTGCAGTTTCAAAATGTGAAAAAATGTGAAATACATTATGTGCCACATTTACAAGTTGTTAGTTTGACTGTCAGGCTGCAGTTTGTGTTTCAAAAAGTTGTTGAAGGACACTTAAAGATGTTTATTATTGTCATATTATTATGACAAGCAAAACAGGGTGAACACATTTACAGCATTAATGCTTCATGAAGTTATCATGACGTTCGTAAATGGGTAGGACGCCACCAAACTAAAAACAAAATGACACCTTAAGATGGAACACACCATTTCCATTGAAATTCGTTTTTCACCTATTTAAACAGTTACAGAAATGGAAAAGCCATTTGTGTCGATCAGTGCAGCTGTTTGTTTGCTGATTGCAAACCACCATATTTATTTTTCATTGATTTGGCAGCTTCGTGGTGCCTTCCACTTTCGTTGCAAGAACATAGAGTTTACTTGCACCAGGCAAGTGGGCAAACATCAATGTTGAGCCCTGGACTGTACATGTATTCCTCTACTCTTTCCATTCCAGTGCTCCAGCTTACCTTCTCCTTCTGTTGAGTAATAAGATTTTCTTTATGATGACCAGAGGGAATTTTCTCCTTCCCTCCTGCCCATCTCACTTACTGCACGCTAACCTTGCCTGTAGCAGCATTAGATGAAAAATAGGCTTTTTGGAAATTCCAAAGTTATAGGACAAAGACAGATGCAGCTGTCTTGATGCTGTCCCAGGCTGTTTGAGGTGACAACAGCTAGAAAATGAGCACGGCACACAAAGCTTCACCATCCTATCAGGTCCTAACAGGGCAACAAAGGCATCACAGCAGCTAAGTGGCTAATGAAAGTATGAACCTATACATTTTGATTTATCACTTTCTGTGGGCTTTGTCTCGTATTGCCTTACTGGACTTAAAGTTTTGGCTCTAATCCGTCACTGTTTTGACAGCCAATTTCCACATTTTGGAGGGAGTTTTAAAAGAGGAAAAATACAGTTAGGGGCTGAAATAGAGATGAAGCTGCAGTTGATTAAATCTACATATTTTAGAAGTGCTTGATAACTTGGGATTATGCTGCCCATCTCCTAATTTCCAGTGTTTGAATTATTTATTAGACAAATGCAAACTCAGTTCTGCTTACTTTCCACCCTTGTTTGGCCTATAAGAAGCAGATGTGTTGTGTTTGAGCTGGTCTTGGCCTGCTTTAATTTCCCTCTACATTCTTCTATAGAGAGAAAATGCACATAAATAAAAGGATCAATTAAATATGTTTGAAAGGTTCTCCTAATTTATTAGATTTGTTTATATCTGTTTACCACAATGTTTCTTTCCAAGGCATCAACAGTATAAACAGCAGCTAAAAAACTGGCAGCTACGTACAATAACGGAAGTATTTTTGGAGAGCCAACGGACAAAAGCGGTTATAGATGAGCTACATTTCATGTGAATGCACAAAGATGTTGATATTAAGAAGATGCGTCTATTTACAGCACAACATGTTTAAAAAAAGGTCAAAATGACTATTGGCCCCCCCTAGTCTACCACACACTTTGCCCCCCAGCACCACTAAAGTCACTGGCGACTGCTCTGTTCACATATTTAGTCACAGTACAATTATGAGACATGGTTTATTTACTCTTAGTCAGTGTTTGCCTATGTTTTATAGTCCATTTTTGTCACTTTATGGTCATTTTATGTTACTTTTTTTCATTGGTCTCTTTTTGTTCTCTTTTTTCAAAAATATTTTTGGTTTGTTTGTTAGTTTTTTGTCTTTTTGTTGTCGAGGTGTATAATACCTGCTCGAGCCAAGTTTCAAACAAGAAACACTCAAACACTCACTTTACAGAGGAGACCTCTTTGGCCCCTGGGCCAGTGTTGTTAGGCCCATCCAGCAATCTGCCATCAGTCTATTGTTGCCAGAGCAGGAATTACAGTATTTTAGTCAGTATTATAAACACACATTATGTTTTTAATTGACATTCAGAGACTTTTTAGTGTCACTTATCTGTCAAAGTCTGTGAAGCACAAAGGGGGAATGCTTCAGTTTTCCATCTGCTAAAGATAGGATGAAATGTTGTAGTACAGTAATTAAAACAAGTAGAGCCACGAGGCATCTGTCACCCCATTAATAATAAAAGAGCTGCTAATAGCTATTCAGGATGCATGTAAAATGTAAAACACTATATCAGCAACTCTAAACATCACTGGATATCTGACTACTGCAGATCAAAGAGATGCTCAGCTCAAAATGCACACTGGAGGCATGACGGGGTACTGACGCACTGGAAATGTGACGTGTATGGCTACGCGCTATCCTACTACAATATACTCATACTCAAATCTCACGAATAACCCACTGATGCTGTGTAGCTCACAGAGTCTGGGGCATTGAGGCTGTTGCTATGATACAGAAAAAAAAATCGATAAATGAGGCTAAGTAATGCCAATATCTGGTAGCTGTGCTTTAATATGTGATATTTATAGTTAATAGAACATCTGTCAGCCAAACAACACAAAGTCAGAATGCCAGAATTGTTTGATTCCGTTGTGATCAAAATGTTTTGAACCTCACTTCTCTTTCTTTCTTTCCCTTTCAGTTTTACTTTAAATTTGTTTCCCTACTCCCTTTTTGCACAACAATTTTTCTCTGTCTTTGTCAACTCGCTCTCCCTTTTCAGGCTCTTGGTGCCTCATTCTCAAGACTCATTCTGAGAGCCTGAGAAATATTGATCCAACCCGAAAGAAAAGACGAAAAAAAGAGAAAAAGGGATGGAGAGGGATGCTGACATAGGTTTTCCAAATAATGTGCGTACAACAGAGACAAAAAGAAATGTCTATGTATGTGGGAGGAGAGTACACTGTGAAAGAGAGGGAAGAAAAAGAAAGTGTGGCCGGAGGGGAGGTATTTTTAACGTCAGAGGAATCAGAGGTGAAAACAACATGGTTGAAAGAGAGTTTACAGTGAGAGAAAAGAACTAGAGGAAAGAGAGGCAGAACTGTATAATGTATATAAAGAAAAAAGAAGATTAAAATTTGACAGGGAGAACGAGAAAGAGATAAAGAGAACATGTGGAGCAGAGAGAAAGAGAGAGGTAAACAGAGACATAGAGAGTGGCAGGGAGGCAGATGGAGTGACATTTACGCAGTGATGAAGATCGAGTAGGCATGAAGGTTAAAGCCATTTTCTCCCCATGCAGCCAGACACAGGCACACACATACACACACACACACACACACACACACACACACACACACACACACACACACGTAGGTTCATCTGTTCATGTGTTCATGCATAAACTACAAACTCTAAATGTGCTTTAGAGTTTAATCTCCAGTCTGAATGTGTAAAATACACACTATTACAGATTTATTATATACAGTCACTGCCTGCTTCTAATTCAGCTATTCTAATTCAGCTATTCTTGCTATTCTCAAGCAAGAATAACGGAAATAATTAGAAACACTGAGCTTCTGCATTAACTTTTCATGAGGTCACGGAATACAGAAAACAAATCCAATAGTTACATTACTTTATATGTCGAGTTGAATCTCCAGAGAAAACACCGTGCACATTTTTTTTATAAACTATACCCCTTGTTCAACATACTGATTTATATGTGGCATAGTAGGAGTTTAAATGTATTCAGAAAAATTACAATGAGATATTTCTTTGTTTACACCAACAAGTGTAATGTGTGTTTTGTGTGCACAGAGCCAGTCGATTCCCTGCCCTGCAGATGACAGACTGCTCACTCCATCTCCCACAATACAATCTGTTTGTCAGAGCAGTTCCTGGTGTTTGTCTCTTCGTGTAACAGATAAGGGGTACGTTCGTAAAACACCTGCTTTTTAACCATTTTGACATTTGCGGTTTTTTCGGTGGAGCTGTGTGAGCTCTTCATTAGGCTAACCTTTGAAGAGCAGAGTTTTTATGTTGTCTGACATATGGAGAAGGTGGAGGAGGTAAAGGAAAACAAGAAAAAAAAAAAAAGATGGCGGGAGGTTATGTTGAGTTATCAAAATGCCGACAGGCTCAGCTACACTGATGCCATTTCATGTAGTATTTCATCTCTGAAGTCATCTCTGCGGTATATTGTCTTGACTTCCTTTTGTCCGTGAAAAAACCCAAAGGAACCAGTCTGCGTTTGTGTGGCTGAACAGTAGTTCAACCCCCGGGGCTAGATCCGCCCTAAACAAAGGCTCGTTGGTGATCTGGGCAATAACCCTCCACTGTGATCTCAGATCACTTTGGCTGATCGGAACTTGTGTTGAACACCAAAGCAGTTTCCATCACGTGTAACACTTTAACATATTATTATTCCAATGGTGTCACAAAATAAACAGGTGTGAGACTTAAAGAATCGCCCAGTTTTAAAATGTCAGTCAGTGATAAAGAGAGAAAAAAAATGAAGGAAAATCGATGAAATTAAACAAACTTCCACTGATGCTTTCGTTTTACAGTACGCATTGAAACTGTAATGCCTGGGAGCCAACCTGCCTTACCTTTTTAATATCATAAAAATGTGAAAGGCTCTGCTTTTGACCTGACAGCAAAACAAATTTAAAATCTGGATATAACTCAAAAATCCTCACAGGTAATGCTGATTAGAGTCCACGCAATATTTGCCGAACAGTGATAACATCCAAAAATGCCACGTGGGTAATTGTCCCATTTTATTCTTTATAGTCAGCGACTTTAAATGCATCAACAACTGAGAACGGACCACAAATACAAGTGTTTGTGTTACATGTTTAATAAAAGTGTCACAAGATTAAACAACGTGACCATCATGAGTGAAGGATGCACTCAGCAATGGCACAGCACTATACGGGATATTTAAAGTTACCTAACATTAGCCACTAGAGGCCAGTGGTCACAGACCAAGAAAAACAGTAGCAGCCAAAACGCACACATCAACAAAAAAAAAAAAAAAGACTCAGTGTTATTGCTCAATAGAAATGTTTATGTGCTTTTCTTTTTATTGTTACATATTGTCACTTTAAATATAAACTATGGTCACACGGTAAGCTGCAGACTATTTGGAGCTGTCAGCTTCTGTAAATGTTTAAAATGTAAAAGACAATGTGCTTGATAAATTATCTCCAAACAGTTTCTCGCTCAACATGGGCGCAGTCAAAGCACACAGCAGCATGTCTTTTGAAGTCTGCGCTGAGAACACGCACACAAGGAAGTGAAACACAAAGCCTGTTTGGGCCTGACTTCTGCGATCCTGTCCAAACCCATCTCCTCGTCCCACAGAAGGCATTGTAAGAGCTTATTCCACCACAGGCTGCAGCACTGGGACATTACTAACCAGTGAGCGGATAAGGCACAGCTCCTAATGCTGACAGAGTGGGACACTGAGGGAGCGCCAAGACGAAGCAAGAGGGGTAATTTAGGTCAACGGGCCCAGCAGGAACGCCAACTGCAGACACATGCACATTTACTGTCTATCTTTTGAACATTCTCTACATCGTCTTTTTAAGTTTCATTTGTTCCTACCCTTCTGTATGCAAGCTGTGCATATGCCACTAAAGGAAAATCCCTTTCCTGTTATATCTTTCCATCTACAGTAATTTGTGCCACTATTGTTTTTTTTAAAATGTGTCACAATGCTGTTAAAACTTTAACGTAAAGATAAAGGAGACCCCCGGGACATAAGGCAAAGTCGACAGCAGTAATATAGCATGATGCATGTTTTGTTCATGTTTTTGAACTGTTGAACTGCCGACTCTCTCAAGCCACGTCATCTGCCCGTGCTACATCCCGACAAAACGCCTAAAGTGTAATGCGCTGTGTCACCCAGAGACTAGAGCTAGAGCTGCTGCATTTAGAGTCAGCTGGGAGCCAGCTCAGTAAACTCTGTGGTAAGATTCTAGATTGGACATTTACATAATAAAAGAAACTTGAATAACAACGAAAAGTTTCACAGACATAACATCTAAGTAAAAAGTTGTGTGCTCAAGGTTATGTCCCTAAGTCTGAAATATGCAGCAAGAAATTGAGGCATGAGGGATCAGTGGATGAAGACAGGTAAAGGAGCAAGGCTTTGGTCAAGTCCAAAAATGAATGTCGGGTAGTAATTATGCTCTTGGCAAGACCTTGAAACATGGTCCATGGTCAACATGGATTCGTATGTCTCCATGGTGTGACCAAATCAACATTGTTGATGTTTGTGGGCGGTGACGCTGCCCATGGTTCTGAAATGAGTGGGCGGTAACAGTGCTGCATACGGTTGTTACTAATTCTGTTTGTGGCCTAACTGGCTGTCAGATTGGAAGGAATAACTGCACATAATAATTAGTTCTTACTTAGAAATCATCAGATGTTGTGATTTGATTTATGACTCATTTGAATGCAAATTTCTGGAAAGTTGAGTCAACTTTTAACTGGACATTTACATTATATATATTATATTAGTTTTAAATGTTTCACAATTCCTTTAAGTAGCTTCTTCTATCTAAAGAAAGTTGATAAGGAAAGTCAAATCCTCAAGCGGAGTCTTGTTTTTTAGCTGACCTCACTAAGCTTGTAAGGTGGACAAAAGAAAGGGTGTAAGTAGCATGTGAGAGTCATTAAGCTCTACAGGCTGTGACACACGAAAGCCGATGTCAAAGAATAAGACCAATGGCTGCATCAGCTGATGTTGGCTTCATCTGGACCAACAAGTGGCACTAGAACACATCATAAATCTGAGATCCGGCAATCAGGTAACGCTGAATGTTTTGCGTTTGCGTGAGCTCGCTCACCAAAAATAACATAAGTAAAACACTATGGTTATTTCACCATCTGTTTTGCCTTTATGCCCTATATCCTTATCCGGTCTCATGTTCACACTTTACAGACTGGATGAAAAGGTTCCGGTTTAGGGAAAGAGAGTCATTGTTTCAGTTTTAACAAACAGCTAAAAGTGAGAGAGAAGGACACAGTTACAGATGTTCCTGACTTGGGCTTATAATCTAGAGAAGGGTGAATTAGGACTTCTCACTCAAACCTCGATGGTTTCATTCACGGCTTTCTCCATATACATCTCTTCCCAAATATGGTTTGGATCCATTATGGGGATACAAAGGCGGTACAGTATAAACTATGATCATTAAATCCTAACAACTCACCTTTCCTAACGAGAGACAATACGACCCTGGAGGATAAATTCGGAGTGCCTTACGAACTTTCCTCAGACTGAAGAAGCTAGTTGCACTAATTGCACAAAAGTGCAATGTTTTAAAATAACACAACACCGTAAAACAAAATGGAAAACTGGAGTCTGCTTTTGCTGATTCTCCATTATAGTCGAGTCAGTGGTAAATTCAGCACACCACCTTCTCTGTAGTTCACCGTTTACATCCTTTCTTTTTGTCCAGATGGAATTTATACTGCATGTCACTCTATATGTGGCCCGATGTGTTTGTGTGAGCAACTTAAATATTAGCGTATCGCATACACATCTATAAGCATGGAATAAACTTGACCTTCTGTCATCAGTTCTCACTGTCAGTTTGAACCCATCAGCTGCCCCAGTAGCTGAAGAATATCACTAACTTTCATCCACGTGAACATATCAACACGCTTGTTTTACCAGGGGAGGAGGCCTTACCTCTGGATAACCTCATGCTCTTTCAGTCTGTCCATTCATCCCTCCTTTCGTTCAATCCATCTCTTTTCTCTCTCATTCTCTCTGCTCTCACCATTCAGTGTTGTGGGAGGCGCTGAGAGCAGCGGGACCTGGCAAGAGGAGCTCTGTGTGGGAGTGTGTGCGTGCGAACATGTGTGCGTTTCAGTGTGTCTGTGCAGAAGGGGTAATTTGCATTCACCGCCACTGGCCACCTCAGCTTTAGAAGCCCTGAAGAGATGGTCCTTTGAGTTGCATTAAAAGAGATGGAGTCTGTGTGTGTGTGTGTGTGTGTGTGTGTCTGTGTGCCTGCGCTTGTGTGTGAGTGAATAAAAAAAAAAAAAAACTGAAGCGGATGGGAGGTGGGTAAAGAGTGGGAAAAAGCAAAACAGCCTATATTGCACAAAGAGCGGTGCATGTATCTGTGTATGTGTGTTTCTCTTTTTGTGCAGGAATAAATGTGTGTCCTTACCAACAAGTGTTTGTGTGTGTTTGCATACATGTGCGTCTTCTGTAACTCAGCCACGAGGCAAGCCACAGCCATCATTAATCCCCAGACAGCTGAATTCTGCTTTTTGCTGTGTGCCTCAAAGGTTACCAGGCTCTTTGAACTTCCTATATCTTATTTCTCAAGGTTACTTTAATAACAAGCCTCTGAGTGGTTGGGGAACAGAAACAGTTTCTATTTTCTAGTGTTGCAGTAAACAAAGGTAGATCAGATACTGGGAAAGGTCCAGGTTGTTATACATTACAAACAGGCTTTAATACAGGATTTACTTCTTGACCCAAGCACTTCTTCCACTGAAGTGAAAATGGTTTTTATTTCAGTATAAATAAGAAAAAAAAAATTCTTATTTAAAAATGATAATTATTTCAACTCAGTTGAATAGTACAGTTCACTAAATTCTTGCAAGACTGCAATAACCTGGTTCTGCAGCTTATCTCAGTTTCACAGCATTGCTTACAAATGTACAAATGCTGTTTGGCCTCAACAACAACACAGTAAGAGGATAGCTGACCATGCTGCCCTGGAATGGCAGGCTCAGGCACTTCGAAAGGTAACCGGCATTAGCAAGCGGAAGGACCATTTTAAAAAAAGGCAAATACAAAGAGAACTGAGGACAAGTTTGGAGTTCTTCTACACATAGCATGTATGAAAAACCTGAATCCTGGTCACGCAGTGATGGGAAACATCACGCCACAGCACAAGTGTACAACAATACCAATGCAATGCACCAGTAAAAGTTATCCCAATAAACCACCAGCTATTAAACATAATAGTATAAATTCATTTTTAAAGATAAATTTGTATTTAAAGTTGCCGCTCTTACATTCTGCACGCTCACTGTATAAGAAACATCATCGAGGTTCTTGTGTTAAATGTCTGCAGTACAGCAGGTTTTTTTTTTGTTTGTTTGTTTCTGATGTGAAGGATATCAGTAATAAAAATGCCAGTAAAGCAATGAATATGTAGAAATGTTTTGTTTGCCATAACCAACGAAATCCTTCGATATTCCTGCAACAGAGGCAATGCACAAAAATAAGGCATGGCAAAAAAACCAAAACAACCCGGTCAGCAAAGACAACTAGACCAACTGATGATGGAGGCAATGTGAGTAATACATTAGCAGAAATAAATGTATTACAAAAAGGTGCAAACAAGACGCTGATCCAAAACACACACCAACCCAACAAAGGACTTCATCAGAGGGAAAAACTAGAGGAAGGTTTTGGATTGGCTAAATCCTTAACCAGCTGAACATACATTTCACCTGCCAGAGAGAAGACTACCCTGAGAAACCCCAAAAAAACAACCGTAGAAGGGTTTAGTAAAAGCCTGGAAAATGTAACAGAAAATAGTTATTGTAAATAAGAAATTTGTAATCAAGTAATAAATATGGGTCACCTGAAAAAAAAACGTTATATAGGCTATATTTTATGCTCCAACATACATATATACACACAAATCAGGCAAATATCGCTCAACAATATGACCGCCTGTGCAATTTAATGCAGTACAATACAGTGGATCTGCCATGAATCCTACTTTTACAAGATAATTTAGGTTAATTTAGGTTTTAATTTAGGTTGAAACAGTCACAACAGTGATAATTGTTCTATATGTTTATTACTGAGGTCAAAGTGGAGTCGTACTGGAGTGTATTATAAGAAGAGGTGGTTCTAATGTTTTGGCCACCTCATTTATGTTAAATAGGGTGGCCTAAACATGAGAACCACTTCTAAAGTGGAATGTTTCAGCACATTTCCACTTTAAAGAAAAGTTGCAATTGGAATAGCAAGTTCAAAAAGTATCTTTGGCTGGAAGCCTGGGCCACACATTTCTCAGATCAACACCACCTGTGGATGGAAGTTTATTTTTAATTGAAAATGCAACGGAAAGGACAAAGTACATCAGACTTTATCAAATCCCATTACATGTACTTTATCAATCCCCGAGTTAATTCAGTTGATATCCCAGATTGTGCTGGAGCGTTTCTACAGAAGCCAAGCCAAAAGAACATGGATAGTCAAAGCCTGCAGCTTATTATTTAAGTACGGTTGTAAAGTCTATTCACTCTCTTGAGGCTAAAAAGATCATTTAAATGGACTGTCTACAGCTAAATCCTATTTCTGCCTTCATTGCTCATCCAAAGCATATGGTGATAACTAGGAGCTGTGAGAATTTCAGGCAGGAGGTGAGGAATATGCCTAGGAGAGAAAGGAAGGAGGGAGGGAGGGTGGAGGCCAGAGAGGCAAAATGGTGGGAATGCAAAGGGAAGGAGCGGGTAGATGAAAAGACTTGCAATGCATGAGAAAGAGAGATAATAAGAGCTGAATAACTACAGGGAACCTCCACAGTTAACCAGTTTGATGCAGGGCTTTAGTTCTACCCTCCCACATGCGCTAACGCTGCCTGGTAAGATTTTTGCGTTGCACATGGATTCCATGAGCAGAGGGTTTTCCACTATCAATATGTATCTCTGAGTACTGCTACTGCCTAGACTGAAGCAGTTCTGCATCACAGCGTTACAAATGACCGCAGAAAGGAGGAAGAAGCACGAGGTGGAACTCAGGAAGCCTGATCAAACCCACATCACATGTCAACGCAACAAAATGCTAAGTAAGACCACAGAGACTTTCACGTGATGTGCGCACACATGTGAACGCACACCCACTGATATTAAAACCCACCCATGCACCCACTCCCTCCTCACATGCGCACTCGTTCTCTCCATCCCTCTGGCTTACAGGCTATAAATAGCTAGAACTGAGCCCCTGCTAATTCCTTCATTCAGAGTCTAGTGGGAAGGCAAAATGCACACGGCCTACGATGCATGCCGTGACAGAATGATACAGGAAGTGGCGGATGGTTGCCAAGACAACCCCTCTGCCCCATTTCACCCCCTCTTGTGTCTTCCATCTAAATTTTGCACTGCTTGTACCTCCCTCCTTTTTCGGTTACTTCCCTCTGTTGGTTTCAGTTTCTACCTAAATTGCTGTTTTCTACCTAAAGGACATGGAGGATTTTATTAATAGTAGCTACATTTGTATTGTTCTGTTTGTTCAGCTGACCATGACAGCTAATAATGTTGCGCATTATTATCAAATAACATTTGAGAGCTACACTATCCTTGGATCAGGAAACCAGCGGTGGTGTAGTCAGCTTTCACGTCGTGGGCAGAAATGTGATAATGGTGCACTACAGCTCCAAAAAAATCCGTCTCAGCTGAATTGCTGACCACCTCAAATGACATAAGCTACACCCTTTAATGGAGTAAAAGCCTAGTCCAAGACTCAGATTTCACAAGTTTTTCAAAACCATATCCAATTATAAAATTGGGCTGCATCCCACACACCAGGAGACATTTCACAGATAATCTGCTCTTAAAAGCTCTCTCTTCCTCTTTCACACTCGTAGACAAACACTTTGCCTTCCTGCCGTCCTCGCGCCTGAAACAGGATCTCCAAAGCTTCTCTCTCTTTGTCTGTACAGATTTGTCTTGTAAGATATGTTAGTGTGAGTGGTGCTGGACACATTTCTAATAACCTTCCCTCCATTTCAACAGTCCATCAATCCTTCAGGCTACACCAGCTTAGCAGTCAGCAATTTAGAAAATCCTTTCCTCAGCTCATGTCTCACATTGGATATTGTCGGTTAGTGCTGAAAGGAGCGATTTTACCTTTAAACACAGATAGAATTTGTCATCCCTAGGGGACTGTCTTTACATATTTACTGACATGTTGAATGCTTTCTGTCTCTAAATAAAACTCCACAATCTTCTGTTTTTTCCCCGCATCTAATGTATCAAAGGAAAAATTAATACCTTAGAGTATATCCCAAGGTACCACATCAAAGGCAACTAGATTTGCTGTTTAAGTCTTGAAGGTGTTTTTGCCACTCATCCAAGATGCTTCATCAATTCCCACGGGTGTATGTAATCTGATTATCTAGGCTTAACATCAAGTCAATTATATGTCATACTTACTCCTCAAGCCTGCCCGTCACGAATAAAAATGCTCCACTATGACAAAGCAAACAGGATCTTTTGCTTTAAAATACAGTGTCATCAGAACCGTTACGCGGATACTGTGTACACACATTTCTATCAACACTGCAAACCACAAACGCACATTATGATCTATGTATAGCAACAAGCAATCAACAACCTCATAAACGGTTTTTTACAGGTTTCTAAGATAACAACTAATGCTTTTCACAGTGTAAAACCGTTGTGCTCCCTAGAATTCGAGGCCAACTAAAGATGCTAAAACTGAAGGGAAATAGTTACAAATAGAAGGGAAGCTATGAAAGTGGCTTCAATAAAGCACGTGATTAACACAAGTCAGCCAGGTTTGACATTCTGTATCTGTACAAAACAGGACAAATACTGTGTTTACATATACTTGATTTTTTTAAGTATCAAAAGTGCAGATGTTATCGATAGGCCAAGTAAAACCAGGGTTATCATAAATGGTTCAGGTGTGTTCACTTGAGCAGGTTAGGAAGCATCTAGCGGCGCTTTGTGTCTTTTGCTGCAACACAAAATATAACTTGTTTTATGAATTACTGCACATCATTTACGGTTATAACAGTATTAGTACTTAGTGGAGCCCTTTTACTTTTTTACCTAAATGAGGATAATCTGACTGGTAGTCTTAGTACACAACCTTTGAAGTGCAGTTTTTTCAGACACGCACTACACTCACACAGTGCTTCGCTTATTGCTGAGTAGTGGCCATGCTGACCATGCTGACCCTTGTTCTCCATGACATTGTGGTAATGTTCTAGTCAATTTGAGTACTGTATATTTTCACTGTAGGTCTAAGGTAATATTGAGACTGATTCTATTCATTCAGCCTGACACTGTACTCGTGTTTGCCCATGTATTTGTTAGAAGAATGTTTTTTGTAAAGACATATCATCTACAACCTACAATACTTGATGCTGAGAGTGGTTAATATTTTTTTATGCTAATAAAAAGGTTCTAGTTTTTTCTGTAATGCATCTTTAATGCATTTAGTAAGTGTTGTAGCTAGGTAACCACTTGATGATTGATAAAATGACTTAAATTAGGTTGAGAAATGTTATAATTTAATCAGATACAGTAGTATCAGAATAACACGTGAATGGAAGCAGAAAAAACTGTTGTTTTTTTTATTATTGGATATTCTGGATACTGTAGCTTTCCGTGTCCTCTTCCAGATACTGGACAATCCTAGAGGGATAAACGGAAAGAGTTCAAAGTGAATAGCCAACCCTGGCTGATCTGATTCTCTCCTCACCCTCGCCACCTCCAAGAGTAAGACAAAGCCTTTGACAGATCAGGCCAGTCTCTGTCGGCTCCACTCTGCCTCTGGATAAAGCGCGGAGCAGAAAGGAGCAGATTGAACAAAGGAGAGGGAGAGGCGGCGAGGTGAAACATGAGAGGAGGTGCAAAAGGGAAAGATGGACTCTGTCAGATTTGGTTTGTAAGGGCTAGACCACAGGCTGGATAGGGCCTTGTGTTCTGACCTCCATCTTCCATAAAATGACAACTACCTAGAGATGCCTTATTTCAACTCTGACTCTGCTCCTCACTGTGTCCTTGTCTTTTTATTAAAGGCTATGTTTTGTCTCCCTCAGTTCTCGAGAGCACACTCACATCAAAGAAAACTCTTGGGTATGTGATGAAGAGTGTGCGTGTGTCTCTGTGTGCGTGAGGAAGAGGGGGAAAAAAATTGATATTTCTCGAGTCCCCTGAGAGCTAAAGGCACCCATACTGTATGTAACAGCAATTGTTCATTCTAGGGGAAGTGCATTGTGCTTGCAGAAAGATGGTGATCTATTTTTCTACATCATCCTTTTTTTTTCTCCCATTTTGTTCTTTAGATGGTATCAAGTGGGGCTGGCAAGAGGAAGAGACTTAAAGAAAGAGATGGAGCAGAATAATCAAGGTTTTTCTGGCTTCAGATACAATATATATCATATTTCCACTGCTGCATGCTGGCACCACGTGTCTCTCTGTCTCTCTCTCCCTTTCAATTATTTATCTGTTTGTTTTTACCTCTTTTATTTATTCATCTCAAGTCCTTTGGTGATGCCGATGTGGCAGCGCAGTCCTCGCTTGCCCCATGCATTATTGTGTTAGTATCGAACCTGTATTGACGAATCTCCTCAGAAAATTGAAATATTGCAGAATGGGGAGATGTGGGAGTTTGAGTTTGATGCATGGAGATAGATGAAGTATCGGACGGAATAATTTATAAGGCTCCGAACTGAACCCAACAAGCACAACGCTGACAAGGCTGAGGTTAGTGGTTCAAATCTCTGGGGATTATCTGGCAAAACCAATGCATACCCTTGTTAAGTAACACTAATTGCCAAGAACTAGCAGCTTAAAAGGCATTTTGCACTCTTTAGCATAGTCAAACTCCAGCCTACCACCAAAAAAGGTGCAAAAACGACACTTCTCTTTAGGAAATAATATGTCTCGAGTTTGTTTTTCCTGCTGGTAATTAACAAGGGTAAAATATGGAAACAATGGGGTTAAAGTGGTAAAATACCTGAGTGAGGAGTACTGACTAATACATTTGGAATTAGATTACACTCTATCTGCAGTGGCTATAGACACTGCCAGAACCAGCCTCTACTAACCTGTTTCTGCTAACAATGGTTATTCAGGAGATTAGGTGTGTGTAATCATCTACAGTAAGTTTCCATTTGTCGGGTGCTGAGTCCAGCTACTCTGACTTATTCTCCATGAAGTCTTCCTCTTTGTTAACGGCTGCTGACTGCTGAGGGAAGCATGTGGTTTGTCTGTGGGCCTTGGGCAGCAATGGATTGGTCCTTTCCTCCCTTTCCATCGTCCATCGATCCAGCGTGACTCTGCAGGAGCCAGATGAAAACGTCTCGCTATGATTTATGGAATGTGATCTCCATGAGAACACTCCCTTCTTGTGTTAGGTAACGGAGAAAACAGCTGGAGGTCAAAACCAGTCCCCCTGGGTTTTTTTGGCCTGATATGGTTTCATATTGATGGACAGGGAACAGAGCTTTTTTTATAGTAAACACTCTACATTATAGTGGTTTTCCAATGACCACCAATTGACTCCAGTAGAGGTGCTAG
This sequence comes from Channa striata, assembly GCA_033026295.1. Taxonomy (NCBI): domain Eukaryota; kingdom Metazoa; phylum Chordata; class Actinopteri; order Anabantiformes; family Channidae; genus Channa; species Channa striata. The sequence continues at coordinate 28,380,422 of CM065168.1, read as the reverse complement.
CAAAGAAAAGCCAGGCCCACCTGTCATTTTCACTACTCGACAGCAGTAGCAGTTGTTTTATAAGTCAGTCAGTGGGATAGGGCACAGTATACAGTGTACTTGCATGTGTAAAGTGTAAAAATGGGTCTTGTTTAGTATAATGTCAATAACCACCCTTGACTGAAAAATGTGAAAAGTTGATGCTAAAGGAACGAAGAAATAACTGTGCAATTTCATTTTTGAACTGAAAGATAATTTGTTTCATTTCACGGTTTCTAAACTATTACAATGTCAGAAGCACATGTAGTAATGAGTGCAACGGAATTAATGAAAAAATGACAACACATGGCGAGATTTACAACTTACTAAGTACTTAAGTATGAATTAAGAAGCAATGAGTAACTGCCAAATGTTAGTGTAATTGTTTATCTACAAATAAACACACACATTCATGTCAGTGTCCCACTTTCTTCCATTTGCACTGATGGCAGCATTAAGAAGTAATTCTGCAGGATTAATCCACTTAAAATTAGAGTTTTTTTTAAGGATTCAGTCTTAAGGGTGCACTAAAGAGGATACAAGGAAAAGGCCTCGGGAGACTCACAGATGCAGTGTCCAAATGTAAAAAAGAATACAAGCGGGATTTTTAGCAGATGGTCACTGCATATAAGTCTGACAATGGGATGGTGAGGTGATGCCTTTTCAACAAGTGAGGCCTTTTACTTCCGCTGCTCAAAAGCTCTCTCTCTCTTTTCCTGCCCCAGTTTCTTCTCCCCCCCCAGTTTTTATCTTTACCTCCTGCTCTCCTCTTCTTCACCCTCCTCTCTCTTCTCCTGTTTGACTGCAGTGCTATAAAAAAATGACTTAAAATCAATGCAGAAGGAGAAGCAGGGGAAAGGATGAGCACAGAGAGACAGCCCATGGGGCCACTACAGAGTGCTGAGGCTAGCAATGTCATGCCTGACTTGACCACCATAAATACTGGTTTTTAAAATATGTCAGAAAAGTGGCTATATATCTAATAGATATACGCAATATCAACAGAATGAAATAATGATGAAAATAATGAAGTGTGTGTTTGTGTGGATTGCATGCTCACAAAGCCATACACCTATGGAACGGGTGGAGGGGGTGTGAGCAAGTCACGTGACTGTTAAATGACTGCAGATCTGACGTAGTGCTCTACAGCAGGTGTGCATGACGAGCAGGTATAAGTGGCAGCGACAGGCTTGTTGAGAGCTGAGGATGCATCGTTTGAGTGGAAATTTAAAAAATTAATCCAGTTATAATAGTGCTGAAAGTGAGCGTAATGTGTTAGAGTGAATCACCTGACTGACACACACTAACAACAGTAAGAAAAACATCGATCAACACACACATACAAACGCTGTAGGCACAAACCCTGGTGCAGACATTGTCAAAGCTGATGATGATGCACACTCACTTATCTCATTTTTATTTGTGAACATATTTCAGATCCGTTGTGTCACACGTAACTAACTCTGTAGGTTTTGTGTTTGCAACTGACACCAAGACAAATTTATAGTACTGTTAAGTGTTCTAAGATGTGCCTGGCAAAAAACTGTTTTCTGATTCTGATCTCTTTCTAATTTCGGATTACATTTCTGCAACTATCTCCATGAAAGTGTCTTTGTGAATCTCTCCACTGGTCTATGAGGTCAAATCAAGTCCATATTTATATGTAGATGTTTATATATATATATTATATGTGTGTGTGTGTGTGTGTGTATATTTATAAAATAAGCAAAACCTGCCAAGATAATTCTTACAGCCTTGCCTCTATGAAAGGTACAGGCTTTGAGCAGCTTATATTAGAGCTATACAGTAGAAATGAAAAGACAAATGTGAAACACATCTTACAATACCTTGGGCAAGGAGCGAGAGAGAGAAATTGTGTGTGTGTGTGTGTGCGTGGGGGGGGTGATGGAAGTCTCTACTCTTCATATCACACCTGCCGACAAAATGGAAATATTTCTCTTTTATTGCTCACACACCTAATAGTGCCCGGGCAGACAAAAACCTCTGCCGCATGATCTGGGAAGAGAGAAGTGGGCTCTTGATGAAAAAAAAAACGCAAGAAAAGTCAAATGTCACCTAATCCTTTTCTTGTAAAGCACCTTCCATCCTGGCCATTGCCCTCTTGCTTTATAACACCTTGAATGGGATGTACTGTACAACTGGAGAATGGTAATTGAAAAGTTCTTTAACCCTCCATGGGATATTTTGAATATTGGTTCTTTTTCCACACACCGCACATCCTTCAACTCACAGTTTTTCTTTGACCAGAAGCATATGGAATATATACAGCATGGTGTTGGAAAGTGCATGAACCTCACATAAGAACTACAATGTTGAGTTTCATACATCAAGTGTATCCCCGAGCTCTTCGTCATTGTTCTTCTTCATTCGCTAAACCCTCCCCTGACTGCAACTGCCCATCACACCTGACCAAGTGCCAGTTGCCATGAGAGGCCTATCAACTTATAGATTCCTCTAATATGTTGAAACAATGTGTATGAGACAGCAGTAAGACAGATGATCATATAAAAAAAATGTAAGTTTCTTTTTTTATACTTGTATGAACATAAATACAGGCACAAAAATGATGTCTGATTTTCTAGATCGTTAACTGGAGCAGTAAATTAAAGAGACCATGTTATGCACGTTGTTTTTCTTCTGGGGCTCTATTGAAACAGTTTTGAACAATTTACAACCATATGAGTGCTTATTTTTATAGTAATGGGTCTCTGAGCAGTTGTACTTCTTCACACCTGTATGAAACTGATCATTTTAGCTGCTTTTAAGGGCCCCTCACTGGGAGCCTGCTCAGATTGGAGTGACCCGTTTTGTGAAGGGGTGGGCCGAGCAGAGGGGTGAGCAATCGATGTAATCTGAGAGAGAGTGGGCGCAACTGGGTATGCTGTGGATGAGAAGATCCACACCTAAGACCCGTTTATAGAATGACGATTTTAGAATAAAGTTTATGAAACTGTTATTGTTTAATAAGGACACCCATCCTCACAGTGAGCGTTAAGTTACAACAAAAATATGAAAAAAACCATCATATGGCCCTTTAAACTCCAAACACAGCATCTGATGAAAAAACCAACTTCCAAACTCACCCCTCAACCTTTAGGGAACTTTCTCTGTGTTAATATTGACAGTGACACATTTGGTTTGCTTATTTAAAAGCATATAATCTAACATCTTGTCCAAGATATTCCTAAAATAAGTCATTATTTTTTCCAACAAGCTGTTAGACTACAAAATTATTGCATCTATATCTGGGTCCATGTTTTGCAGACATGAATTTTTGGTGGTGTTAGATGCACAAAGCATGTACCTGTGTGAGAACACAAAGCTTGACAGGCACTGCAGCAGTAACCAAAGGGGACAGGCTTGGCGAATAGAAAACAACATGTTTTCACTCCTACCCACTACATTTGTCATCTCCCACCCTCCACCAAGTCCTTTATCTAATACGGTCTACTCACCATCCTCCGTGGGCACGTAGACGTTGAGGTAGAGACAGTCCTCACTCTGGTTCTGGATGTAACCTGCTGCCACGTCCAGATTGTCTGTGAACCACACGGGCAGCATTATCTCTGGCAGCACTCCGTGGACATTCTGTGGGCACACAGGAGCAAACTGGGTGGCGTTGCGGATCTCCTGCCAGGATCCCGGGGCTTCGGGTGGCTGAAAGCGGCGGTCACCTATAGGTGCCGTGGCATAGGGGACACCCAGGTACTGCTCTACAGGGCCCAGGATCTCATTGTTTAGGTCTTTCTTGATGCCTCGAAGTTTGCCATAGTTGGTGGTGACTATGGGGTGTTTGGAAGGGTCCATCTTCTGGCTCGAGGCCAGGCTGAAGAGCAGGATGAGGCCCAGGGCACCCATCAGGCACCAGTCTGTCACAAAAGTAAGGGGGCGTGTCCTGGACAACAAACCCTGTCGACTCTGTTTACTCAGAGGAAGTGGAAGGGGGTACATGACTGGATTCATACTGTTCTGCCACCTGCTTCTGGGCTGTTTCGTAGTTACGTCTGCCTTTATGTGAATGTTGATTATAGCAAACGGTCTGGAAGCTAAAGCACAGACGGAGCTTTTCTGAACGTTTGATCAAGGCCAGGAGTGCTGAGTGAAGGGGAGATGGAGGACAAAGCAGTTGTCGGGGGAAAGAAGAGTCGTCAGGGTGCTGGAGAAAGAGGTGAGACCTTCGCGTGGGTGCTGGGTCAGTGGTGGTTCGGAGCAATGGCTATCCGAAACTCTTCCTCAGCTATGGATCTGTTGCGTTCCATCCCTATTGGTCTTCTGTCATCCAGATAATTTGACTGATGTTTCCACAGCCACCGAATTCTGCAGAATGACACAGAAAGGGATATTTTAAAGGACAGTGATACACAAAGCGAAGAACAGAAAGAGAGAGAAGAAGTTGGGGGGTGGGATAACTGATATTACATTTTAACTGAAACAGACATATGTTCTATTAAACGCTGTCAACATTTTCCGTTCAACTGTTGCCAAGACAGAACTATATCCTGAAATGAAAGCAGTGGAAATAAAAATCACACTAAATTTAGAGCCAGTATTGTTGAGATCAACTCAATGGCTTTCATTTTGGGAACAGTTTATGTAGTGATCAGCGTCTTTTGCTTCACTTCATTATCTTGCAGGCTGGAAAATGCAGCTCCTCAGCATGCAGCAAAAGGAACTCAAACCTTTTGCTTTTTGCTTCATAATCTGTGCACTCTACTGTATGTTAAGTGCATATTTCTGCACCATGCTCCACACCTATTATGGATAGAATCGCTAAATTGAACTTTTCTATTGGATTCATCCAATCCTGGTCTGACCTGCATGAGGACAGGCACCAAATCCCTCCCGGTGACATGTGTTTGCCTTGCCAGTTTACTCATGCACCATGCAGACATCTCTGCACTAATGTGTAGCTAACAGCAGCTAATGCAGCCAGGCCACTTCAACAGTCTTTGCCTAACAACACCATGACAAATGACCCAATTTTTATGGGCATTTTTTTAAAGGCTTGATTGCTGCTTCTAGAAAATAAGGGGACAGTAGACAGTGCAGATGAGGAGCAGAGCTTGGAGATTAGGGTGGGCCTTTCACTGCCCAGTAAGGTCAAAGGTCACAATAATACATGTCTGTAAGCAGCTTATAACAGCCTTTCTGGCTACATGCAGAGTACAAAGATGCACGCATGGTCACAGTAAGCCTTAACTGACCCACACATGAATGAGCGCCCACACACTGTACAGTCATTCATGTAATCTACTGCACAAATTTGCAAATCCTCATGTAAAAGACCCAGAGTGAGGAATGCAGGAGGCATGGAGGAGATTATAGCGTCATAACATTGTCGGCGGATGTTACGTAATGTAAAGAACAATGGACTTAACAGTAATGAAGTCAGAAAAAAAAGGAAGTATCCTTTATTCACACACACACACACACACACACACACACACACACACACTTAACTTCGGTCTAATCAGATTTCACACTTTCTCACTTTCACGCTTTTTTGCGTTATCACCATGCCATAATTGTCCCATTTAAAGTCATCATTAACTGTGCTGGAAAAAGTGCCTGAATTTCTGTTGTGCCCTCCCATCCCACCAAACCCCCCCACCACTGCCAATAAAGCCGTCTGAATTTGAAAGTATGGGACTTGAGTGTCTTCAGGCAAGACGACAGATAATTAGAGTCTATAGACTGATGAGAAGTCTCATTCACACTGATGTAAGACATGCTAATAAGGAGACTCATTCTTGTAATTTTTTTCGTGCCCCTCTTTGAAGACAGCACTTACTGCAGCCCGTGTGTGAAAATGTATGGTGAAAACAGATTTGTGTTCTTTCAAAGAATGGTAATTGGAAGTGAGACCATATAGCATTCGCAATGACTCATTGTCTTCTTTTGGTTCAGTGCATTTAGCCTAAATATACTGGTGCCTGCCTTTGTTCCTCTCGGTATAGACTTTGTTGTTCTACCCACACACCCATGTGTGCGTCTGGGTGCACATCCTCTCAGAGAGAAGCGAGCAGCAAGATGCGTGCTCTAATTAAACCATGGAGAGTCTAGAGGCCAGCCTGTTTTCCACTGCGCACAGGGACGAGTCCTCCACCTACACACACACCACATCTACCATTAAACTTTCATCCTCCAAAATGTATAAAAGAGACTGTGAGATAGAGAGGTAGAGATGAAGAGGGAGCGGGGAAAAAAAGGAGCACGGATGGTGAAATAAAAATGAGAGATGAAAAGTGAGAATGTAAATAGAGACGAAACGGGCCTGGTGTTAATGAAAAGCTTCTCGCTGGTCAGAAGAGACCCTTCACAGCTCTTGAGTAAAAGCGACACAAGGTGCTGCTTTACTGAACCTGGGGTCTTTCAGAGAAGTGGAAATCTAATAGACCATCTGTTTTTTTCCTAAGCTTACACCTCAAGCCTGAGGAGCAAACACCCACACAATCAAGACCTTGGTAAGAAATACAAGGCCCTCGCTAGTGATCTTGTGCCTGGAGGGACCTCCAGAATTTTGGGATGCATCTGAGTGTTTAATTGCTAATTGGTTCAATTATAGAGCCTGATTGGTCCAGCTTTGCTGTGAGCAGCGGGAGAGCTTAAGTGATTGATGAAGCAAAGAGGAGGACTGGTGGGAAGAGAGCTGAGCGTGACAACAGAGCCTTATAGTGTATGACATCTCCACAGCAGTGTACTTGGAATGCGGGTAACACACATTATGACACTTTCCCCAAAATATGTTATCTGTGTGCATGCACAAAGCACTATCTCACATACGCACGCATACATACAAGCAGTCATGCGTGTCATCCATGATTCATGTCGTAAGGAGGTTCTCCCTCAAGAAGAGGCAGAGAGAAGCTGGCAAACTACACAGTGGCAGGTCGTTCAGTGGCAGACCCTCAGTATGAGCCTCATCTTTCCCTGCACCTTACCCTCATCTTCCACCCTGTCCCACTTGGCTTTTTTAATTTCCATTCGCACCCCTGAGGAACTTCTAGAGGACAATACAATACTGAAGAGAAAGTCTGTTTCAATTCTTTGTAAGCTTTTCTTACTGCGGGCTGCATTGCTACAGGCCTGTGTGAGTATCACTAAGGAAGCTAGAATCAAAGCCACCTTATCAAAACACTAATCTGACCCACAAATCTGTAAGATCTGTACTTTTGTTGCTCAGTTTCTTGACCTGAAATGTCTTGCCAAATGACAACTGATGATCCCATTATGATTATCAGAGCCCCGGCCACGCTATAATGATGTCACTATTGCTCTGTATAGTCAATATCCCTGCCGCTGTGGAAAACAGAAAAGCCAACAATGAATTTTTAACGTACAACATAGGATGGACAGCCAAATACTTTTCACTAAGAGAGAGAAGAAAGCAGATTGACTGATCTGTCAGGAGCTTTGTAAGGTGCAACATCACACACATTTTGTTCTGAAAGAACTGTCTTAAAAGTAAAAGAGAAATGGGGTTGCTCAATGTCTCACCAGCTTGCAAGCTCAGCAAGATAATGCATGTTTACGAAGCAATGTACAATTCTGAAGAAGGTAAACAAATCCTAGTTTGTCTCACAAGATTGCAAATCACAGCAAACCACTCACTAAAGGGACATTTAAACAGAACGGATCAATTCATCGCCACGCGCTGGCTTAGAGACAAGCAAAGCTTTTCTGAAGCTGAACTTTCATTTAAAGGAACACTACAACATTACAGAAAAGTCTTTCGTGCAAAGAGTTAAATGGAAAGACTGAGACTCAAAACCTCTTTCTACGCAGTTTCCCCATTTCCTCTCACGACGTATTAAGTAAACCAAAGGTAAAATGATGACACCTTGGGTTCACGACTGCATGTAAACTCCTTCTGCTCAATGGATTCTCAGACTCACTAACAATCTCCCAATATTGCTTATTTTACAAATAATTTGGCCCTTTATTCAGTGCTTCCTCTTCTGCTCTTGTCTCTTTAGGGTCCCAAACACCACACTGTTTCTACTGGCCAGCATAAACAAGCCTCCGGGTAGGTTGAGCATATCAGTCAGCCACGAATGTATGTGTTAAGGTACTAGTTAAAAATACATAATATGGCCTCTAAGTATGTGAATATGAAAGACACTGCTCAATATAATACTCAATTAACTTTGCCTGTTATAAAAGAGGAAGCCATTACTGTGAGGTTAATTATGCAGGGTTAGATTTATTTGACACGGCTTGGAAAAGGTGAGTTCACTGGGGGGTAATGTGATAACAAATGGTTCACCAAACCAATTAGAACAATATCACCTACTGATCAAAACACAAGACAGTATAACAAAGACAACCTGAGTGTTTTTAACTGGTAATAATCAGGGAACATTGACCAATGTTGCTGTGCATTTACTATATGCCGAAGTTCCGACATGTTATCAAACACTGTATATATATTTCAATTAGATACATAATGATGAATTATGACTTTAACATCTAGTTGTCAGACACAGATAATTAGATTGCGTTCGACTTTGCAGGCGTTCTTATTGTCTTTCACTTGCATGTGCATACAACTGTTCTCTGTTGTTAATTACGGCAAGTTTCCCCAGGGATCTTATTTCACATTATTAGTTGTCCTGTATTCTGCAGATCGCTTCTGCAAAACTGACACCAAACTCTGATGTTGTTGCCATGAGGAGCAGAGCTGCTTCACTGCTCGCATTAAGACAAGAATTACAAAAAAGTGCTGGAGCTTTTGTGTTTTCAACTGCAACCCTACTTTGTTATCTTTAATTGCTGTGGGGAGTGTTTGGCGAGACGTTATGGGATGTGACAAAGGTTTCCTTTCAATTAACGTGCTTTTTAATTGTCCACATGAATGGTGAATGATGTGTGATCAGTGGACGGGATTGAATTTCTACCTCATTTGGGAGAAAATGAGCAATATTCTTTTATGCTTGTAGTCTGGTTTGGGATTTGAATTGGTTGTAACTGACTTATGTATGAACAAAATAGCAAATAGTGAATTGAGGAGCCTGGCTTAATGCTACAGGCATTTTACACACTGTACTACTTAAAGATTCAGGTTCTAAGGTTGGTTCGCCCTGAGTGATTTACACATTACAAAGCTGGTGATAATCTGAGAAATTCTATATTTTTAGAACTGCAGACAATATTTAGACTATATTTTTAGAACTGCAGACAATCATGCTCCCTTCAAATAGCAAAACAAAACATTTTTTAAACAATTTTACTACCAAGTAATATTTTTCTAGTAATTTCCAGGCAAATTTGCAAAATTTCCCAACAATACGACGTTAAACTTTTTTAAACCTTTGAGTAGCTGGTTCGGAAAAACAACTCAGAACACTTGAGTGCTCTGAAATGAACAGTCCCACTAATGCAAATTTCTAAAGGATGAAAGTGCATTAGACTTTTGTATCTGTTTCTATGATATTAAGCTTTTACAAGGTTTCATGAACAAAATGTGATGCATTAGCAGAAACTTTTTCAAAGTTTTCTGGCAGTGGTCAAATCAGCCTGGAAATCACACACTCAGAATCGACTCCATCACCATTCTGGCACATAGCTTACCCAGCACAATCTAAATTCCACTAAAACCAATTCCAGCCAATTCTACTCCGATACAGCTGCAGAACCACCCACTTCAACCTGCCCTGTAATTGCTTGCCACCTCTGCTTCAGTCAGTCTGTCAGTACTACGGGTTGTACACAGGTGAATTCACAAATGTAAAGAAATATATACACTACATTTACCACGTTAGTGTGCAGAAATGAATGAACTCATTAATGCATATACTTGAGCCTTTCAGTATGAGAGTCTCTGAATTGGCACGGTCTCATTTGTTTTCACATCTGATTAATACATCAGCGCTGAGACAGGGAAACTGGATGGGTAGATATCAAAAACTGAGGCTGTGTATTTGTCCATACAAACATTTATCTGGTTTACATATTTTGCAAAAATGTTTCTCTTGAATGTCAGTGTATGTGTTTTTAACCTGCGTGACAGCAGCTTGATGTGTTGATCACGAAGTAATTTTGAGGCCATGGTAGAGTGGATGCTAAGTGGTAGAACAGAAAAGGACCGTTTCATCTCTACAGATGCCACATTAATACCATGGGGTAGACTTAAGTATATGTGTGTTTTTATGTTTTCCATTTTGCTGACAGCGTCCGTGTAGGCTCGGAATGGAAAAGAGGTGGCAGGCAGGTCGGTGCTCGCTCAGGCTGCTGTCAAGTCCATATTTCTATTATTTTCCATCCCCCCCATTTCTCTCTGTGTAGTGAAGATAGAATCCGAAGTTCAGACCAGAGTTCACAGTTATAGTTAAAGGGACTCTTACAATAGGAAGCTGAAGGAATTCAAAGAATGGAACAATCAACTAGTGTTTAGCTCTTCAGTCAAATTATAATAAGGAACAAAAAACAATACAGGTCACAGAAGTGATCTGAATTTAGAGAAAGTCATTGAAAAGCACTGGACTGACGATAACACAGTACATAGCTCATCTTTCTGAATGCATGCCGCCATTTCTTTTCATCTATTAATAAAACACTTCTTGTACATGATACTTAAATTGACTTTTCTGCAACATTTTTCATAAATTCAGAGAGCAAAAAGAAACACTCTTTCATATCATCCACATGGTGAATTCGAAGCTGCTCTGTAGGTGCTTAAAACTTTTTTATTTAAATTTTTATGACTATAAACTTTTATGACAACAAACATTTTTTCAATCAAAATCAAATCAATGGGCACCTGATGACTCAATTGAGCATTGGAATCGGGCCGGCCCACCAGGTGTGGCACCGCCCAGTCATCAAGTGCCACCTTGGTGGCGGTTCAAAGCCTGGATAAAATGGGAGGACATCAGAAGTAAAAAAACAAAAAAAACAAATGCCAAATCAATGTGCAGAACACGTCCGCTGTGGTGACCCCTGAAGGGACAAGCGGAAAGCCATTTACTTTGAATCAATCTTAAAGTACTTTTCAACCAGCAAACATAACTGCACAGGATTTGTAGATTCATGGCGATAAACATACTGTTCATCTTGAAATGATTTCATTGAGCAGAAATGAATAAATTCATGAATGTTGGGGCCAAGGTGGTGGAGTGGTTAACGCTGAATGCTCAAAGCTAGAAGGTCCTTGGATCAAACCCCGGCTTTTTTGTGTAGAGTTTCATGATCTCCCTGTGCTCACATGGGTTCCAGTTGTTAGTCTATTTTCCTCTCACCGTCCAAAGACAATTAGGTGTTAGGGTAATCGGTGACTCTAAATTGCCCGTGAGCATGAGTGTCTCTCTTTTTTGGCCCCAAAATAGATTGATGACCTGTCCAGGGTGTATCACAGCACTATAACAGTTATTACAGATAATAGTTTGATGGGTATTTACTGGGCTACAATATATTTTTATTGATCCAGATGACATAAAAGATGTTTAAAAAAAGATTCTTCATGACTATATTTCAACAAAACAGGGCCACAGGGCATTGAAAGGTGGTTCAAGGGGTCAATTGCTTATATTGGATTTAATTGATTGCAGTCAATATGTACAGAGGATGATGTCTGCAAATACCATGTGGACCAAACATTTTCCACCATATCAAAGAAACTGTTTTAAGACAGCCGTGTTTCCATCCCACATTCCACTATCTTTATACATTGTGCATTGTCTTCTCCCCATCCACAGACTCCATTCACTCAGCCTGGAGACTCCACTGGTCTGACAGTGGTAAGAATGGGCCGATAGACTGACACATACAATATAGACAGAATATGAGAATGGAGAGATGGGGGAGGAGGGTCAAGACAGAGGAGTAGAGTGTAGAGCTGCCAGGTAAAGTTCTTGCAACATGAATGTACACCCAAACACACAGGTGGGCAGTGCTAGTATGAGCACGACGTGTGTATTTGTGGAGGAGGGGGTGTCGAGGTTGCAGACCACCGGAGCGCAAAATTGGAAACAATGTGTCTGCAAGAGTTAAAAGCAAATATTTACAGGGCTTTAATTTGAGTTGGGAGCAGTGAGTTTCCGGTGTGGGTCAGCGCATCTACAGCAGAAGTGAGGAGCACGGAGGGGCATGGGTGGTAATTAGACAGACAGCGGTAGATTAATCATAGGCCGACAGCACTGCCTCAAAGCCACACACACGTTCACACAACAGATTCATAAGTATTACACAGCCCGTCACTTAGTCGGACTCGAAGGGTGTATCCGGCTTTGATGAGTTTCCTGTATTCTCTCTTATTTTCTGCTGTTTTTTATAATAGCACAGACACTCTTACAAAATCACTGCCCTGCCATCATGCTCTGATTACCTGCTGCTCCCTCTTGCCCCGTCTCCTCTATAAATCACTAGCTCTAAATCTCCCTCCCTCCCTTCGCTAAAAGGCAGCTCCTGCACTACCCCGCCCCACTCCACCCTGTCCAGATTGTCCAGTGGGAGCACCCGGCAGAGGCAGAGGACACTGTGGTCCTTGCCCAGGGGAAGAGCTCCTGTACAGGCTGGAGGACAGTGCCACTGCTCAGTGAAATGTAGGAGAGGAGGAGATATAGCAGTTGGCTGAGAGAAGCCATTAAACACGTTCCATTTATCATAAATATTTTACCATCTTCTAAGTGCTTTTGACCTTGGATCAAAGTACTGTAGGTTATACCACCATATGGAAAAAACATGGGCAGAGCTTTAAAACTCATAAGAGTTTCTAAAAGTGGTAATTAAAATTAGTTGAAATCTGTCTTTCAAAGGTCGTGCATGTGATCAAATAGCTACTTTACCTTCACATTGTTACCTTTAGTTTTACTAAGAAGGTCTACAGGCCGTTATACAGGACGCTTATACAGCTGTGTGGTCAAGAAAGGGATTCTTGTGATGAGAAATTCCCAGAATGATAAACATATCAGAAAACATTACACTAAGTTGCAAAAGAGTTTAATTTTCAACAACTATTTTGTTTGGTTTGTAAAAATTCTAACACATCACAGGCGCTTTGAACGATTCTCCTTAGTGTGTGTTAAACATTTCTTTTTCCTTTGTGTCTGTGTATTTTAGATCACTGTGTATGACAGTCTTGACAGTGGTGACTTTTTAACGGGATGAGAAAGTCCCAAAATCCAGCATCCAAAAGATACTGGACCTACCCGACTCACATTTATTTTAAAACTCTGAATATTAACAGATCCAAAAAATAGAAACATGTGAAAGACAAAGGATAGGAGAAAATTGTGCTAAAATGGCTTTTTATTAAACTGCATAGACTTTTTCCGAACTCATCAGTGAACAAAAAAATAAACACAGTGTCTGCAGTATATGATTCTAGTTGTGATATGCAGCGGTGATGTATGAATTCATCATTTTATCCAGTACCTGCTCGTATTGTAGACCAATGGCAGGACGAGGGCTAAATGTAGGGTCGCTTCTTTAACCGGGTGACTGGGGCACCACTGGGGAGCATTTAGCACAAGACACCACAGGCCACAAATGCAGTAAACAGCTACGCTCTGTTTCTGAGCCAGAGTGGATGGAGTTTAATTGAGCAAACGAATGCTGCTGAAGGGAAACTGACACATGGAGAGCAGCAGCCACAGAACAGAGGGCACATAAGGACAGAGTGTGTGGGATACAAAATACTGATCCCCAAGCCAGGCTGAAGTATAGCTGATGAATGTCAGTCGCAGCTCGCAGCTGCTCACTTGACAAGCAGAAAGGAACTTGGACTTTGTTGGCAGACAAGGACACACGACCTGGGACGGATAAAAGCTTTCTATTAAAATGCTTACTTAGAGGATTAGGAAGGTAAAAGAAGTTGTGTAAAGTGACACAAATCTGCAATTTGCCAAGTGAGATCCAATTAGGTCTCTAGAGCAGACATATTAAGCCATCGACATCCTAATTGAAGTCGAACTGAAGTTTATCTTAATTTGTAGAGTACAATAACACAAATATGTTTATTCACACCGCTGATCATGCTTTCAACAGTAATAATTGTTCCTTTATTAGTGATGTGGGAATGCAAGGAACTCTCTGTGTGCAAGCCTATAAGGTTTTCATTTTGCAGTCATCAGTCATGAAACTTAAGGATCATTTGAACAACTTTAACGCCACTTATTTAAAAATTAATTCACTGAAGTATGACTAATGTAGGCAGACGTACCTTTAGCAATACCTCTTGCTACTGACAGTTTCTAGATGCCATTGAGAAACTGTGATTGGTGTAAAAGTAGGATGGCAGGGACCAACCGAGGATATGATTGTCCGTGAGAAATGAAGTCCGTGCCATTTGGCTGGTAATGACCAGCTATGAACCTTGAGTGAAAGTGATATACATTAGAAAGAACGCCACAGACTGTGTGAGGGACAGAAAGATGGAGAAGAACCATGAGACACTGGCACAGCGCCAGCCTGATCTGGCTGTCCCTGACAGATGGCGAGTGAGACACACACGCAGCCGATGTGTGCGATTGTCTGCTTCTCAAACGAGACAACAAGTCAACAGTTCCCTCTCTACCTGTTGTTGTCCTCAATTCTCCACCGCCTCCATTTTGGTCTTTAATTAATGCAATTCGATGCAGATTCAGACTTTGTGTTGCATCCTTCTAAAGCCACGGAGAGGTCGACTAATAAATATTAAAGGAAAGGCCATGACGCGCGTAATCCACAGATTATAATTAGTGTTATTAATAACAAGTTGCAGCGGCTAAACACTCTCTCGCTCTTCCCCAGATCTTCCTCCCTCTTGATTTCTCTCTCCCTCGCCTACGCCATTGGTTATTAACATGAGCGATTAATATTCAGCCACTACTTTAATCTATAGCTGAGCTCATCTAGAAGAGCCATGTTTGTTTTATAACTGTGGAGAGCTGGAGGAGGAGGATGTGCTCAGAAAAACAATGTACATGATTAGCATACTAATATGGAATACACTTGGCTGTGAACGCTGTGGAAGACATGGGGCTACAGCCCTTGCGTTGTAGGAATGATGAGGGAAAAAATGCATCAGACTGTTATTACACGTGCTTAGTTTACCACCTTTTGTCCACTTTATGCACTAATTTAAGCAGTTTCAGAATGAGAGCTAAATGCAAATGCAATGCGCGTCATCACAATTACTGGGTTCGATGTAGGTGTGAACTTCCTCAAAGATTTGGCATGTAATTAAAGTTGAACCTTATGTGTTTTTGGTTTCAAAAGAGACACCATCAGAGACTTCTTACTGGGCCAATTTGTCTATCCGCAGGTTTGAATGGCTTAATAAGGTCTACTGACTTTTCAGCTGCTGCAAAAACTGTCACTCTATTTCTGCTCCTGTGTCTTTTTCAGCGCTTTCCCACTGCGGATGCCGTCTTTTCAGCTCAAGCTTTCTCCTGCTTCGGTTCCATCTCACGCAGTTTGTCTTTTTCCTCCTTGCCGTGGTACGACTATAATCTGTTCCCTCCCTTTCTTCGTCCTTCCTCTTCTCCTGCTACTGTACATCAATCTTTGTGTATGAGAGTCTGAGGCCTGTTTGAGGCGCTACAGCAGGATGGTGCAGCACAGCGAGATATTGAATGCCTCTATCTCTTCAGCACAGTTTTCTTTCTATCTCAGCATCTAAGGAATCAGGAGCCTTTGCTCCTATGGCTCCCAAGGAAACAATGAGGTGCCAGCGGAGAGTGGCAACTCCCACCACTGAACGGAAAACTGAACATAGACTGACGAGAGAGGGGGAGCCGCGATGAGAGATCCAGTGTAGGTTGGCAGGCAACACCAAGTGGTCATTGCAGATTCCATTCAATCTTTGGTGATGTTTTGCTACGGGATATTAGGGGTGAGGGTGTGTGCATGTTGACACGTGTCCCCATTTCCATTTCGTGTGATTTCTTAGGTTGTATGCAGTCATCCAGTGCACCAACTGAAGCAATTACAAGTTAAATGTTTGTGTGTGCACGTGTGTGTGCCACTTGTTAAGTTTCTACGGTGTGGAGAAAAAAGTAGGTTACTCTGGTTTATAGTTTTTCGTTCGCTCCCTCAGCTTCTCGGTTTTGTTGCCTCTCACAGTGTCTCTCCTTTGCCTGGTACAGCGGCATGAAAAATGAATAAGACAGTGATGCTTGTTTGATGTGCTCTCGCAGCCTGTGCCATAATTTGAGATGGAGGGTGGAGGACGTCTTAGAGTGGGGGAGTAGTCGTGGGGGTAAAATGAGTAGGACTACAGAGCCTCTTTTAAAAGACGATGCAAATCGAGGCACGGCAAAACGCAACCTACAACTCCCCACTGCCTCCCTCTATTTTTCTCCTAAATTTGTCCCACTTCTTCTCTGTCTTCGTTTTAGCTGCCTGTTTTGCCTTCTCTTTAGCCCTCACTCCCTCTATTCTTTCTCCCGTGGGTGCAATTTTCACCAAGATTTATTCCATGCTCAATACGCCTCTGCTGTTCTGCTAAGTCTTGGCGCCTGTGTGTGTAGTGTGAGTCCCTTTAAGTGTGTGGGAAGACCGTCTTCTGACCACAAGGACAGTACAAATCCCCTGCTCATAAACCCATAATCTTTACAGCTCAACACAAGAGTAAGTGGCCTTTCAGTCGGTGTTATTTCTGACAATAAAGGGGGATTCTCATATTTATTCCATAGGTTGAATCATAAAGGGAAAAAGTTATTTAATATAAAGTGTAAGCAAAGCTTGCCATTCTAAGCTTGGATTTGTCTGCAGAATTCAGGAACATGACACTAAAGGTTAAACTGCAGTGTCTGACTAAACATAAGTGTGTCCTCATGGCCTGTCAGAGTGAGATAACCCTGTCCTATGTACAGCAGCCGCACCGGCACAGTTCGAAAAGTCGAATGACACCGCTGAAGTTGAGGAGTGACCCTGAATTACGGCTGCCGGCTGCTCTGAGGCTCTGTAATTAATTACAGCAGCCAATAATAATTAGGGCTGGGCACCAGTGAGCAGTCTCCAAGCAGAATGTGGAAAACTGGCAGTTGATCTGGTGTCTGTCTGCGGCCTCCGAGCCCTATGGGCACTGCCGTGTCATGCCAGCACCTGCTCTCAAACTGCGGCAGCTAACAGCTTTCAGCGCGCGTGGGTGCGTGGGGTTGGCAAGGGAGCTGGGTGACACAGGCTGTTAGGAGAGGGAGGGAAGAGGGGGCACCGTGAACTCAGACAGGGTGGTTGATTCACAACAATACACCACCGTCAGCCACCAGCCTCTTGGGCTTACTGAACTGTGGAGCAGTGATTCATCGGCTTTATTCCACTGTAGCTGGTTTGCTTTGTGACTCGAACAGTGGGGCTCCCTCAAACACACGTGTCTTGTGAACAGGTGTGTGAACAAACAGCGCATACGCAAGGGCACAATAGCACAGACTACGTACAGTTTCTTGTTCGAAAAGAAACACACTATTATTGTTCATGCCTAGCTGTAGACACACACGACAAACATCAGCATTCAGGCTGCAGGTTCACACCAAGATGTGAGTTTGCTACGATGAAAACTCTGGCACCATGACTTGAGACTTTTAGTTTAATAGGGAGCTTCACCAGTTTTCAAACCGCTACACATAGCTCTAGTTTGAGGGGTGAATGCACACGAAGAGTAATAAATTCCCTTTTCTTAAAGCATCTATCTCCTATTTGCTAAAATATCGCCCCTGATGATATCATCTCGAGAGATCATAAGGAGGAGATCAGAAGATCAGTTGAGACCAAGACTCAACCTCCACAGCATGAGCACGTTATTTCAGCCAAAAGTCGGGATAACTTTGTATAGGCAATGCATTTGTTTACTTATAGTCCCCAAACTGGCATCATAGAAAGCAAGTGAAATTGGAGAAAATACCCTTTAAGAAGATGCGTTTGTAGAAATGGACATATTCTGTTTTAATATTCAGAATTTCAGGCATAGTAGACAATACAATGAAGTTATTTTAGAATGTTTTAGTCCTCCGTCAGGACAGCAAAGTGTTAATGTAGCTCACTATACAGTCTTCAAATCTGCACACACATCTGTTGATTCATATAATTTCATCTGTACTGCTTATTCTACAAAGCGTCACTAAAGCACAATTGCACATTTGCTTGTAAACCTTCACTACTAAGCTTCTTCTGCATTCTTTGACAGTTTTCATTTCTAAATACACAGTTGGCCCTCTTCCACTTTCTTCAAACACTTGAGTGTTATCCTCATATATTTAAAAAAAATAGTTAGGGATCAAAAAAAAAGTCAGTCATCAATGACTAGCGATCAATCAGCAATGTATTTAAGATTATGTTTCCCTAAATTTACAACAGTGAGATGTGTCAACCCCTGTGCCAGTTTCCTAACAGGGAAATCCCACCTGTGATTTGGAGGTGCTTACATCCACATGGTCCAAAAAAACTTTTATCATCGCTTGTGCTACATTAGGAAAGAGCGACTGGCTTAGCGCTTCCCTATAAATGTACCTTTTGCACCGCATGCCAAGCTGATGCAACTGCCAAAATATTCAGCGCTAATCACAGCACATTTAAAAACTCTCCTCCCCTGCTCCTCTTTTTTCCTGCCTCCCTCTGTGAGCTCGCCTTTACAATCCACCCGTCAGGTCGGACTCCCCGGCATCCTAACATCTGGCACGCTTGCTCAAAAGCACACGAAGCACTCATCTGCATATCGCTCGCCTGATGTGTTTGCAGTCGCGAGGGTGCTCATTTGTTTTGCCAAATTAGGAGCTTTTTTTTTTTTTTTTTAAACTGCTTGGATTTCTGTTTTTAGCTTTGGGAATTCCCCTCCCTTTAGTTGTGACGCTGCTATGGTACACCATGTGAGAGAGAGAAAGATAGAGAAGCAGGCCCAGAGACATTTGGAAGGTTTGGTTCGCTCTGTGAATGATGGAGAAATCCTAATAATGTTTAAAATGTGACAGCCAGGCCTGGCCAGAATATAACCCAGGGAGGAGAGCTTTTCCCTGGGTTAATAGACAGACACATGGGCCCTGGAGAAATTCTAATAATGGTTAAAAATGCCATTGCACAATAGCAGGCTTTAGATGCCATAACAGCATGTGTGTGTGTGTGTGTGTGTGTGTGTACATCTGTGGGAGCAATTTGCCATCACCCCACCCACTCACATATGGCTACGTTCTGCTCCAAATAATGCAGCCAGGACTCAGCTTCATGTTAACATATAGCCATAAATGCCTGCTCTTTGTAAACAATGTAGCTCCATTCAGCACGCATTTGACGACAGCTTTAATTAATATACATAAACAAAGCCAGAGGGCAAAAGACATTCAAAGCTGCTCCACTATAAATACATACTAGTCTGGATGAGTCATGGCTAAGAAAAATATTATTTCAAGTAAAACACTCAAGCGAATCCATCCATCCATCATCCTATTTGTTGTCAGTTCAGTCAGAGCAGCTATTGCAATTACACTCAAACAGTGTATGGTACTCAGACCGCCAATATATCAGAATATATGTCAGAAATAATAAAAGAAATAAAACTAATTTTACAAAGACATACATGACCTTTTAAAAAGTTTGTGGTCAGTAGAGAGCAGTAATCAAAGCAAAAGGTGCGAATCCATTTTGAAGAATCCAAAATATATGTTTGGAGTAATTTCACCCTTTTTTCTTCACTACATAATTCCATATGTGTTCATTTACAGTTCTGATGCCTTCAGTGGGAATCTACAATGTAAATAGTAATGAAAATAAGGTAAACCCCCTAATGAAAAGGTGTGTCCAAACGTTTGACTGGTAGTGTATACACTGTCTTTTAAATAAAAATGGGAGTTTGGGGGAAAAGTGTGACATCGTCTCTAGACTCAATGTGGTTTCCTTCACGAAACGCAGATGTTATGGTAATCTCCTCCTCAACAAGAACAATTGTTCTGTCAAACTTGGGGTTGGCTGCAGGCAGTTTTGTTGCAGCTGCTCACGGAGCTTTTAGGTAATTTCTACTAATTTTAAATGTGAAACCATCATGTTCCACCCTGTTCCCCTGGGAAACAATACATCTTTGACACAAGCAAATGAACTACCTAGTATAACATTAACCTAGATTCCAGATATTAGCATAATATTCAGAAGAATTATTAAAGCAGCTAAGCCTTGGAGTTCAAAGTGCAGCATAAATTCTGTTAAAGTCGGATATCATATGCACCAAAACGTGACTTTTCTTTATATGACGTAGATAATATTTACTAATAGAATTTTGTGGTAAAACCTAGACGTGGCTCGATTAAGTTTGTTTTGGTCCCAATACAGTTCTGATACCAATTCTAGAGTAATCATCTATTACAAAAGGCAGAGGTAGAGCAACAATCAGCTGATTGGTTGTAGTGAACTGGCATTTCACAGTGAGCCATCTTTCATCACAAATACTCTTTATTTGGCTCCGTGCAGAAACCAGCTCGAGAGAGAAGTTTAACCCGTCAGTTACTTACATGTGCCCAGTAGGTATAAGCAGTCAGAATAAAACAAGCTGCTAGCAAAATGTCAGTGTACACAGATTGATGCTTACTCAATTAAATACAATTTAGCAAATCCTTGTTTGCACTTTTCACACACAGGCTCTCGTTTTTATTTTCCTGTGCACCAGAGAACAGCACTGTGGAGGTTGAGACAGAAAAGACATAGTCCCTTAAGTAAAGCTTAGCTTCGAACGAGCTGTATTTGCACCAGTCCTAATTGGATCAGTACACCGACTTAATACAGACAATAGGAAATATAAAGTTGGACATATGAATATGTAATATGAATTTTAACAATACTGAGGGATTCAATTAATATAAATAAATAATAAAACTGAACAAAAGTTTTACCAAAAATTTATTTCTGGTGAGGAATAACTCAGGACTTCCCGCATTTATTACCACTTAAAATGTCTAAAACCACACACAGGTGTATCACAAGAGCTTCAAATGATTAAAACATAATTTTAATCCACAAAGACCAGGACTTCTGGAATATTGTTCTTTGGACAGATGATATTAAAACGTTATTATCTAGATGCCAGAACAGTAAACAAACAAAGCATTCCATGGAAAACAACCTTATACCAACTGTAAGGTGGAAGTGTCATGGTTTGGGGATGCTTTGCTGCAGCCGGATGTTGCCAGCTCATCAACAGATTCAGATTTGGATTCATATCGGTTGATTTGTCATGTGAAGGTGAACACTCCCTCAACAATGCAATAAAACGCTTATGGACAAGAAGGAAGCAACCAACTCGCTCGTAAAAAAATAAAAATAAAATAAAATACAATAAATTAAAAAATTGTGAATACAATCTCTAAAAGAGTGAATTTACATACATATGTATGCTATTTGCATGTGCAGAGTAATATATAAAGTGTGTGTGTGCAAGTGTGAAGCTGAATGTACCCAAGTAATATCAACAGATTAATGCATTTCTACTTTATTCTATTCCACAGTAAACCAACACAGAATAGTGGTAAAGCAATAGTTAAAATCAAATGAATCCGGCACTCGATTAAGACCTTAAATAGTGCAGCTCAAGGTAATTATTGTATGACTAGTCTTTAATTAGCAGGAAGGCTGCCTCAAATTAGTCTCTGCCATTCATACCCAAGTGACATCCGTACATTATCCATACAGGGCACTGTAGGCCCTCGTTTAAAAGCATCATATACAACAGTGTCAGTGCTGGGAAGCCATGTTTCTGTCTACCTGTGGCTGTGTGCGCATGGGTTTGTTTGTGTGTATCTGTAGTATAAAGCGTGGCGGACCAGCGCTGAGAATAATTAACTCCGGTGACCCAGTCGCTGTGGTGAATGGGCGACAACTGTGACTGGAACCCCCTGTCAAATAGACTGGTCATCACACTCCGCAGCTGGCACTGGTTGAGGAGGAGCTTACACACACACACACACAGAAATAGATTCACACAGGCAGACAGGTGAGCCAAGGCACATACAGACACAACTGGCATGTATTAATTAACACATTCACCCCATCCATAAGCTGAACACACATCGTGTCACACCTGTAAAATTGTCTCCATAGGTCTCTACACAGCAGCTATATATACACGTGTACTTGCCTGCTTAGTACACTTGGCACACCATCATTCACACCACGCTGCAACAACAGTATGAACATGTTCGCTCACACACACACACACACACACACACAGGCATATGGCAAGAAGCTGACTGTTCGTTAGCACCTCTGACATCTCTGACAAATTGACTCCCTTATGCGAGTGGAAGTGTGCGGAATAGTGGGGGAGGAGGTGAGAGAATGGGAGGCCGCAAAAGGAGGATCATCTCATTCACACAGGCCAAAGGAGAGTGATATCATTCTTAGACACACACACACACACACACACACACACACACACACACACACTCGGACAGACACACAGACTCAACCTGTGACATCACCTGCATGCAAAAAACCTGCTTCTGCAATGACAAGCTAAGATGAATTGGCTGGGGAAGGAGGGAAAGAAGGAAGGAAGAAAGGAGTGAGCTGATTGAACAAGTGGAGTGAGAGAAGAGTGGAGGAGAAGGGAAAATTAATAGGAAAAAGGAGAAAGAAAGAAAAAATGAAAAAAAAAAAAAGAGTCAGGTTATTTAGAGGAGATTTAAAAGGGAGAGCACCAGGGATGAAGCATCTCAGCACTGTCTACTGGGCTATTTAGTTATGAAGGAATGTTTGCTCACCTTCAGTGAGCTGATATAAAACCCCATGACATAATAGGCTTGATACTGTGAGGTAAAAGAATCATAATTATTTAAAAATATAATGACGATGAAAAGCAAGCACTGTACTACAACACAACTTTTACATCTTTGATCACTGTTAGGAAAGGGGAAAATGTTGTATACAGTGATATTTAACTGTAAGGGGTAGGCAGGCAATACAAAACATATCTAAAATTTGGTTATGATTTATGAGAG
This sequence comes from Channa striata, assembly GCA_033026295.1. Lineage (NCBI taxonomy): Eukaryota > Metazoa > Chordata > Actinopteri > Anabantiformes > Channidae > Channa > Channa striata. The sequence continues at coordinate 28,357,491 of CM065168.1, read as the reverse complement.
AAACAAGTGGTTTAACAAGGTGCTTTACAAACTCAATCACCACATTCATTGGCACCAGATACTATTCACTGTAGAGGCATCTATGGGAAATATAATTGCTCAGATATGCAGCCAATGTTTACTTCACACTTGTGTGAGTAGCATCACATAAGGTAATAGCATCATCACGCATTGCTCACCGTCTTTTCAAACCTACAGTTCATTTGCTGTGGTTAAAAATCAGGGGACCAGTTTTTAAGCTTGGTCTGTTTTCCCCAAGGTCTGACTTCCTTTTACACATAGAAAAACCCAGCAAATCAAAAGTCATTATAAGTCACACAAGAATAGGTTTGTCCACCTGTTGGTTAATATTGCGTTCAGAACCAGTGATTATTTCTGTGATCAAAAATCCGCTATACAAGTTTCAACAAGTCCAATTATCTGGGTAATATAACAAGCAAAACTCTGCCAGCAGAATGCTGAAGGCACTTTGTGCACTCGTATACTGGAAACTCCACACTTTGTTAAAGAGACACGCTGTCAGTTACTGTAGCCTTTTAGCGAAAATATGCTGTTTTGGCCAAAGTCAGGTCATGTTGTTCACACCACAAGTGTCTCCAGTTTGGGACCAGACGGACACCACATCCAGTAAATGGTGTAGGTGCAGTCTCTTTGCTCAGCACCTGCCCAAAAGAAGTGCCCCAAAGCGGAAAAAGGAATCAGATTGTGAAATGAATCGAATATGATGGTTGTGAGCGAAGCTTGAAACTCTCGCCTGATGCGATAACTCCAAAAAGTGACCTTGTTGACACTGTTGTAAACACATTAGAACTCTTTCATGAGGGCAATAATTTAGCTGTATTTTTGATAACTTACTGTAATAATTAATTTGGTTTGCTAATGATTGTATATTTTGTCAATACGTAACATTAGATAAGGTGCGCACCAAAACAGATCAATCCACCATCCCGTATCACTGTACCACTTCACAAAACATCCTCTTCTAAAGGAGCTGAACTTACAGATGTATGGGTGACATCCTGGTACTACTACTACTACTACTACACCAGAGAGGCCTGAACCTACAATTCTCAATCAATTTTGAAGCAATCTATGATTCTAAGAGAAACCCAAACACTGTCACCTATAAAGATTGGATTCTCATCTGCACAGATTGAAGCTGTGGGCAGGAGTGTTGACAGAAAATCAGGTATGAGGAGCCTATATGCCAGCCACTAAGTGCTTTTGGTTGCCATGCAACTGTAACCTTCCCTGAAGAAAAAAAAAACGACTAGAAAAATAAATCCATCCCTCCAGGTACAACTTTTACAGTTACACTAATGTGGCACAGAGCATAATTCAAGGTGAGATCCACTTAGCTTGGAGCGTGTGCCAAAACCCAGCCCGTAAATGTAAACTGCTTTTGGATATCTTATTTTGGAATGGAAGAGGCATGTCTGTTGTCTGCTTGATTTGCCTGTTGTTGCTGATTACCTCATTTTCCTCTCATAATAGGCTCAGCTGTCTGCCCATTTTTTTGTGCTTCTTAATCTTCATCTTGTTTGTAATGTAAGATATTCTTTCCACCTCTGTACTGATGACAATAAATCTGAGCATTAAAAAAACAACCTGAGGACGGCAGAGATAAATGAGACAGAGGAAATGGATGAGGAATGGGACAGCCTCACAACTCTTAACTAATTCCTTCAGTGGGGGGACAACAAAGAGAGCATGAGTCATATCCGGCATTATGAAGAGAGTGATGAATCTACTCCCGTCAGCGATGTATTGTCCTCCACTCACTATAAAATACTAAGTGTATTCCTAACATCCAAAACACGCACACAAACAGCAAACTGTTATCTTAGTGTTCAATACGCTGATTCGAAATGGAGCCCACACAGAGCAGGTTATCTGTGTAACAGTGGAAGAATTGGATTCATATTCCAGAGGAAAGAGTGATGGAAGTAAACAGCTTCTAAACAGAAAAGAGGAGGGATTGGTCTTTAATGGTTACCATGTTATTATTCAATAGCTGGTTCATATTTCAACTTCCTTGAAATAAGATGGTTCTCTTGCTAAAATATCAGGGAGTCAACATATAACTAGCAATATGTTAATATGTGAACAAACATGTAAATGCCTGCAGCAGGAATTCTGCTTATGCTACATCTCAGTATCACCACAGGGTCATCGACGTTTAGAACTGGTTTGCTTTCCAGAACTTAGGGTTATACTTTGCAGTTGTGAAATGGCGTTCACCTGACCACAGGCTACAAAAGCCAGGCGACGCAAAACACCCATGAATTACGTCTCTAAATAACTGACAGTGGAGTCAGTTTGGCTTTGCCTTTGACACAATGATTGCATTAAAATAGATATTTTGGCCACTTTTAGACACCCACTGCAGGTTATCGACCGTAACTGCCCTCTAGTATTAGGACTTAAAGGCACTAAATTAATGATGCAATGACAAGCAACGTATTGATTTAAATTTCTCCCCTCTCCGTGCCCCCATCGCACCTGTACCATGTCATACTCTGGGAGCACAATAAACATCTTAAGGCAAACTGCTCTTTATGAGCTGTTTTATGAAGGGACATGGTGAGGTCAACTGCTCTACCATTTGACATTTCCAATTTGTTTGGGTTGTTCTTCCCCCCACCCCACCCCCCTGGCCCACGGCTGTTTAGCAGAGGTTGGTGAGGAGCCCGTGGCTGGCTACAGAAGTGTTTGTGGCGGTGGCTTATTGCTGATGCTGTTTGATATCTTGGCTGGAGTCTTATCTGTTTGGTTACCGAGGTGCTGCTGTTGCTCTGATATCTTGAAAGGCAGCTCGGTTTGGGCAGCTGTCAATGCCGACTCTTTCCTCTCTCGCTTCAGATTTATCGCTATCTGTCTCACTCAATCTCTCTCACCCTTTTTAATCATTCTGATCAAAACAAAGATGGCGGAAGGCTGATTGTAAAATAATCGTAAATTTACAGCTTATACTGTTTTGTCACATTACTGGAAAGCTCAGACATAAATCAAGCAAAAGAGTGTTTGTATTTCTGGTGTTAGTCCTTCTGCCAAAGCCGCTTGTTCACCACATTATCTAGCCTCACATAACATGACCAGCTGTTGAGATACATGCCACGATTTATCAAGGGTTTTGTTTGTGCAGTTTCGGGACTTTGTGGCAGGTTCTCGGACAGCGGACAGATGAAACAGTTATAGTCTCTCGTAAAGGACACATTCTATACTGAATTTCCGATTTCTTTCATTATGGGCAGGATTTTGTGCATACAGACGATGAATGGTACAGTTGTTCCCTACCTCAAGGAGCACTGTTAAGTTCATAGCGTGCTGATGCTAACCCATCGATCTTAAACAGCAGGGAAATAATGCAGCATATGGTGGACAGAGGGGAAAATTAATAAAGCATTTGGCTCACATGACATTAAAGAGTATCACGGGGTCACAGCGGCCTGGATTAGTCGATCTCTGCTGCAGCCTTTTGGTGAAGAGCACTGGGTGCTGTTGGACTCCACGGGAAGCCTATTTAGAGTTTTACAATACAAGTGACTTATGTGAAAAGGTTCTGGGCAAATCTTTTTTGTGCTCCACACTCATTTTGTTCAGTAATAACTTGTCTCCAAAGCTGTGTGCCAGAGGAAGCCATGGCACAATTTGAACTAAAGGGCTCCGATATTTTACCAGTTCTCCAAGTTCCCGTGGTGGAAATCCATCTCGAGGTGGACAACCACAGCAGCTTTGTGAGGCTATAGGACTAATTGGGATTAAGCTGCACTGAGTTAAATACTAACATTATCATGCTAACATACTGATAAGCAGCAGGTATTACGTAAACCATGTTCAGCATTTTAGTTTTTTCCTAGTAGTAAATATTAACCGCTAAGGATAATGGCTTATTTACTACAGTCCATTAGCCTGTTCAAAGCTAGCCAAGACACTGAACACCCAAATTTGTCCAACCCCAGACATTGAGGTTGCACAACTGCGTGGCCCCAAGACCAGAAAATCAAACAAAGATCTGACAATAAATGGCTTATAGCAGTGACATTTTAAGAGTCTTTAAATAGTGGTTGTCTCAGTAGAGATCTGATTGGATTATCACATAAGATCTAATGTCAGTTTTGAGACATTATTGACATGGTCAGCAAGCGACAAATAATTAGCCTGGTTTTAGATCGAAGCAACATCCTTTCATGCGGATGGTAAGGAAATAAAAATCAAATCAAATAAAAAAAAAAACCATGAAACACTGAAAATATTATAGATACTTAGTCACATATAACCTGTGTATCATCTATGTAAATTGAGTTTAACTGATGCATACCTTTGCCTGCTAATGATTAATATTCGTCAGAAAATTATTCTCTGTGGGCCGAGCCTTATTCAAATTTACATTTTCAGGCCACAGTGGCAGCCAGAGCTCTCAACAAAGCAATCAGCTGGTTAAACTTTATCAGAGCACCTCGAGAAAATGAGCGGTAATATCCCAACATTTCTCCCCTTACTTCTCTCTCCAGCTGATCAAAAAGCTGTCACGCCACATTGCACCCCGTAATGGTTTTTTTGTCTGGACTCCTTGGTATTTAAATGAACAAAAGGAAACACGGCGCCAGACTTTGGCTGTGTGTACTCTGCCCATACATGTGTGTATAACAGTGTGCACGCTTAGGAGAGATGGCGAAAGCTGCAGCCAAAATGAAAGACTGACTCATCCAGATGAAGAGAAACAGGCAGATGCAGACAGAGAGAGAGAGCGTAGAGGTGACACCACGGACAGGGTGACGGACCAGGACACATCAATAATTATCTGTTTACTCACTGCTGCCTCAGAATTTAATATAGCCTCTTCATCCCTCTGATAGTTAGCAATTATGCTTTATTGGTTATCAGCCTATTATTGTTTGACTGAGTGTGAGCTACACGGGAAGCAATATTAAGGAAAAGTTTTTCAAGTCCACACTCACAAATGTGTTTGTGCTAAAACACACATACACACCCAGCTTGATGGTTTTTGTGTCGGTGTGTCACAGAATTTGTTCTTTCAAAGCGTTTCTATAAATAGCAGCAACACTGCTTGCCAGCTACGCAGCGTGATGTGTTATATAACCTTGTCGAAATGCATACTGAGACCACATCAGCATCAACAACTAGGCTGCTACCTGTTCCAATCCTGCAAGCCTCTGTCTCTCTGTCTCTCTCTATCACACACAAACACGCTGCAGATGACATGCTCCTCTTCATTATTCATGTGGCATTTCTGCCTTTACTAGAAAGTGTGCAGAAAAAAAGAGGAAAAAAATCCATGAAGTGTGAAGTAGCAAATGTTTACTGCAACAATTCTGTCCTTGGAAAAACATTTAGCTGGCTATTAATAGTCACAATAGTCATTATAATATACGGCTTCTCTCATTATGTGAAAACGTTCATGTACGAGCTGTCACAGCATGTGTGTGTGAATGAATGAGGAGTTGTTTTCCCAAAAGCTGTGCTACTGAATAAGATCTGAAATACCTTTGTTTGTTAGAATCTGTAATAGTAATGTTTTGTGTTTCTTCTTTGTAGTCTAATTCTAAATTGGCCTACTGCCTTTGTTCTGTGGAACAAAAATCATCTTTTATGGTTCATTACGGGAAAAGGGGAAAACTGGAAAACGTATACTGACAACAAATTAAGGTTCATATTACTGTTTTATTATGTACTGGATGTACCAATAGTGCAACAGTCCGACAACATGCAAATCTGTTAGCATTTTTGTTAACTTGAGCAAAGTGTGACAATGACTTCATGCTGTTTTAAGTGGCAATAATCAGTTTTTTATGTATTTTATTGGTGTGAATTCATTCAACCATAGTATTCCGTATATTCTTTATAGCCCAACAATAGCTTCTTACATCTGGCAAAGTCTTTAGACTGTATTTAGCTGAAAAAGAAGTGGAAGTTCACAACGTTTATTATTATCAGCAATAACCCAAAAGCAAAAAAAAAAAAAGGCTTTGTATTGAGGGAACCAGGGTTCCCAGGGTACCACCCCACATCTTTAGTGTTACCAGGTTCTTTCTTTCACCTGTAAATGGTTAAATGTAATTTATTGCAGCTTTTCTCAAGCCATAAAAATAAAACTAAATTTTTTTTGTTAAGAAATATATGTTTCCAAATGTTACATAGTGAATTGAACCAAACCGTGAAACAGCAAGACATTCCTTAATTCTAATCTGCAAGGGAGAAATCTCGAGTATGATTATCCTGTCCAGTTTGATCTCATTTCTTTATAAGGAAAACATTTTGAAAAAACATTTCAAGATTCAGTGACTTTCACCAGTATGTTGATTAACTATCCATAAAATACACTCAGCACTTTGAAGACACGGGGTGACGTATACATGCATGTCACACACCCTTCTGCCATCATTTATCGCACCATTGGCCACTGCATGATTCCCTGCTTACTTTCAATCCAACGAGGTGTGTAATGGCTGCAGAGACAGGGGCTGCTTAAAATGACTACTGCGGTCGCAGCTCAGCAGGACATGGCTCATCTGCAGGAGACACAAGATTTGGCAACTGCACCGAGCTTCTTATACTGTATCTACCCACTTACCACTGAAGCAAAAGCAACCTGATAGGGGGAAGCTAATGGGAGCAAATGTCACCGCTGGACTATTTAGGAACCAATGGGAGCAAGGGATGAATGCCAACAGCTCCTCTGAGATAAAACAGCTACAGCACATACACGTGTATGTGTGCACTCGCCAAACTGGACATCCACTGGCCATATGTCACAAGGCACATGTGAAATATGTCTGTAGTTGTGTGTGACACTTGTGAGTGTGTGTGACTTCAGTCAGTGTAGTGTAGGCACATACACTGACTAAACACCCACCCACCCACACACACACACACACACACACACTGCCTGACAGGATGACAGTGCCTGCTGTGTCAGCATTTACATATGTGCATACAAATGCGCGCACACACACACACACACACAAAGAAAGATAAACAATGATACAAGAACTGTTAGAAGTTAGGAGTCTTCAAACAAGCTTGTGAATTGGATAAATTATTGAAGAGTGTGTGTAGCCAGGTGGGAAAGATATGGCCAGGGTAATCGCAAGGGCATATGTGTGTGTGTGTTTGTGTGAGCACACCCTTATCTTAATTGAGATTTCCAAATCAATTTAGCCTTTACCCCAAAATTAAGTGGAACCTTTTAATGACATGAGTGTGTTTCTTTAAAGATGTGTGTTTTTCTGTTTGTGTGTATGGAAAAACAAATTATGTTTTTTTTTTAATGCTGCTGTACCTCCCTTTTCTGTGACACATTTGCTCTAATTCTTTCTTCTTTTGTGTCCCGCTACTTTCTTTGCAGTGATGTTTTTGTAGCCTCAAATCTCTGTGACCATGTTTATCATAGTCCCTCTATCAACCCTCTCTCTTTTCTTATTTACCCTTCTTCTCCTGTCTTCTTTTTTCCTGCTGTTGTGGTTAAACACATGTCAATCCACTGGCCACACACTGGCAACACACTCACCTAAACCCCAACCCCAATAAAACATACTGAAGCTGTCTTGTGCAGTTGCTATGGCAGCCATCTTGTTGAATTACGTTAATGATCAATACCTAATTATCATTTAAAGGCTCATAAAAGTCTCAAACATGTTTTTTTTCACAGCACAAGTGAATTACTGACATTATTCTACTGTAGGAAACACGAATTGAACAGACAAAAGTGAATTATTTCAAACAAAAATTGAATAACATTTTCGCTCAAAATTGCTGCTTCCCCTGCATCTCCAACATTCATTATTAAACTAGAAACTATTCAAATGCTTTTTGTGTTAAAATAAATTTGATTAGACTGAACATGAAATCAAATGCAATAAAGCTAAACCGTCGGTATCTTATCACTAAAAATGGCTGTAGTGCACAGATGCAATTATTTGTGTGCCATTATATTACGCCGTGCCTGCAACACTAGTTCTAATCACCAGCCATAAAGCCCTAATATGTATTGTAAAAATATTTGCACAATAAAACGACTGCTTAAAAATAAATTAAAAATACTCCACGTCTCATGCAGGTGACCTCTTGTGAGAAGTGAGCACTATTTATTTAAAACCACATAGCTTTATATCCTGCTAATACATCCTAGGGTGCTTTTAACCTGGCTAAATGGCAGATGCAGCAAAAAGGCAATAAAGCCAGAATGAGGAGAAAGAGTATTAATTTTTTGTCAAGGTTTACAAGTTTTGTTGGAAAGCTGTTCTGCTCTTGTCTGAGAATGCATATTCATTGTAGTGTCACCATCAAGCTGCTGTTAGTTGTACTTAAAGATAAACACTAACTATACTATATCTATTAAAACCTGGTATACTAAAATTTAAACCAACATTGTTGGTCCCTGCTTGCTACATGTCGAAGTGTCCTTGGGCAAGACACATAACCCCTAGTTGCTCCCATTGGTGATGAGCACCCTGCGTGGCAGCCATCACCACTGTGTATGTATGTATGTATCAAAATTACTCTGTAAGTCGCTTTGGATAAAAGCCTCTGCTAAATGACAAAATGTAAATGAAATGTAAATGTAAATTTCCATTTCAGTAACAGCATTAGCTTCTAAAGGAACGCACAGGTAGCTGTGTCCACGAAGAAGTGTCAAGACACGGCTGACATTTACGACAGTTTCACAAAAGTGTTTTTTTCCCCTCTTTTTTTTTTTTTTTCAAAACACAAAGATCCAACCAGGAGAAGACTGCATTTACAGAGAGGAAAGTGAGAATAAAAAACATGCACAAGTGCGAACTAGATCAATAAAGACACGTGTTTATTAGATTGAGGGGAGCTGTGACAGAGCCTGGCCCAGGAGTGGAACATCTAGCGTGTAATCTTGTACTGTTTTCTCTCTCCCTGCAGAGTGGCAAACTCACTCACGCCTTAGGCCATAAAGAAGCATGCAATAAACAACCGTCAATCCAGTTTGGGACTATTGACTGGGGAGGGGGAGATGGTGGAGGCTGCCTGATGGGTAGAAATTGAGGACCTCTGAGTTTCTTACATTCTGCAGGTGGGCTGCAGTCGTGCAGTACTGCTGTTATTAGACGATTCAAATCCAGTTTGGGGAACTTACAGTAGAGCACAGATGGAGTGCACATTTTACTGATCTAACGTTACACTGTGTTGTGTTGTGTCCTACATCTCATCGGACTGGCACTTTCAACAGAAGTGTTCCTCTCTTGTAGCAGCCAGTTTAATAGTATAACTGCCCAATTAATGCACTGCAACATTTGTTTGTCTATTGGCTACTCAATGCCAGTATTGATGCTTGCCATTATTCCTCAGCTAAACACACCATTGCTCTTTTAAACACAAGCCAAAGGGCCATTTATAAAAAAGAAGCTTTCAGCACATGCACATCTCTGATTTTATTTGTGTAATGAATATGTTGTATTCATTTGTAGTGCTTGGTAACATTCTCAAAAGTAACTGAGCTGGAATGATAATAAAAGATTCTGGTGATTGAGACAAATGGAGCTCCACAGCACAATATACAGTAACAATACATCAGCCACAAGCGGCAGGCATGTTGTTCCAAAGAGGATTGATGGGGGAAATAGTGAGAAATTTGTCCTCTCCTTCATTGCTATGCCTATTTTACACAGTAGTGTCAACATGTCCGAATAAGAGTGTGTGAGGATTCATAATAGTCTGGCCCCAGGCCAACCACACATACACACACCTATAGCAGTTATTGTGTCTTGAGACATGCTGACATCCACATCAAGCTTTAAAAAAAGGGGGTACACAAAAAATATGTAACTAAATAAGAGAGGAAAAGAAAGAGGAGCTTCTGAACTTTGCAAACTTGCTACGTGCTTGAGCCTGTGCACTGGCTTCTAAAACAAAGTAGCAGGTTAGGTTAGAACCTTGCTACTAATTTAGTTGAAATTGAACATTAGGGCCAGTAGAAAAATTACTGTGCTGGGGAAGACAACAAAGTCTTGGTACAATCTGTTCAGCAAGGGAGAATATCAAACATTTAGGAGGTTACACCACAATTTAAACATTTAATCTTTCAGCGACATTGTGTTTAACCGGAGATCTTAAACAGTCTATTGATTAAAGCAGTTAGAAAAGCAGTTACCAAACTCTACCAAAGTCCAATAAAACATACCAGCTACAAACAACCAGTCCAGCATTCATCATGTCTACAAGGTTCTACTGTACATACAGTATATCATGTCACACAAATACTCCATGTTTTTGACACCCTTGTTTAGATCGAAGCCTCCGGAAAAGTAAGGGAAATAAGTGCATTTTTCTGGAGTCTCCATTTTGTATCTGCATGAAAGAGCCCTATATACTGTACCACCCAAACACAAGATATCATTGGAAAGGCCAAAATATCTTCTATTGAGCAAATCAGGACTTAGTAGGGTAGATATAAATGAAAAATGTCCACTACAGAGGATGAATGAATGAATAGGCAGGGTCTCTTAATCACAAGTGACAAATCAAGGCTACATTAATGTACAAATACAGACAAAAACATTCTTCCTTGTCCTGTACACAAAGAGACCCGTGAAGAAGTGATGGTGGAGTAGTTAGCGCTGTCGCCCGAGAGCCAGAATGGTACCTGGTTTGAATCCCCAGGCAGCTTTGGCCTTTCTGTGCAGAGTTTGCGTGTTGTCTCTCTGCTTGCATGGGATTCCTCCCACGCTACAAAGACATGCATGTCGGCTTAATTGGTGACTCTAGATTGCCCGTGTAGTTGGTTTTCTGTCTGTATATGTCTCTTTGTGCTGGTCTCGAGATAGACGGGCAACCTGCCTCTTACCCAATAACAGCTGGGATAGGCTCCTAAACAGGATAAGCGCTTACAGATAATAGTTGGATGGATGCGTGGTTATCAGTTCTTGTTCTACCAAAGCTGATCTACAAACTTTTGAGCCCGAGATCCGCACTTTTGACCATTTTTGCTTTGACTTGAAATTTAAAGCAATGGAAAAAAGGAAATGATACGATTTGTAGTCCAAAAAAATGCAATGAGTACCACTGCAAATTCGATTACATTTCTTTGTACAAACTAGCATTAATACACACACTTCATAGTCTCTGCAGCTATACTGATGTCCTTGATTAGAAGGGTCAAATCCAGCCCAGTACCTATGCATAAGCCTCTCAAAAACCACAGTAGTACGTGTAGAGTGCCAACACACAAATACACGTTTATACTTAAAGAATCTATACACTAAAAAGGCCATCGAAGCACACACACACACACACACGTTTACACATAAGCACATGGCACGTCCTCCAGCAATGTTGCCCTTTCGCCTGCTCTCGAACACGTCTGCCCAAAATGTCTCATTGAATATTTAATATGTGCACCAATCTAATGATGGCAGAGACCCAGAGCATGGCTCTAATTATTCAGGCTTCCACCAGTGAGTCATAGAGGCCATCGCAGGGGCTGCGGCTTCTTCCACAAAACGCCCTCACCTCCGTTTCCCTCTGCTGTTTCCTCCTCATCGGCTCCGTCTCTGCTCCCCTGAGCAGCTGCCACATGTGACCTTGTGCTCTCAATTCCCTCCTCCCTTTGCACTTGCTTTTTGTCTGTTAAAGTCTGTCTGCCTCCAAATGACATTAAATGCCCATTGCATGTCTATATATAGTAAAATGGTGTGGGCGGAAAGCAATATAGGAGAGCAGTATTTAAATGACTGTGTCGCCTTCTGTTAGTCGTGGAATGCTGCCACAGCTTTGGCACAAAGCATCTGTATGAATATGAAGACCAGCTACAATGACGTGTAATTTACACAGAGTGTGTGTATACGGGTGAGTACAGTGCGTGTTTACAGGGCAGCAATGAAGAACATTTATGCTGCAATTATCCCCTGCCTTTAAATCCAGTTGCTACAGAGCAGTTCATCTTTACAGAATGATGCAGAGCTGAAAATAGACATATAGAGCCGTCCTGAATAAAAGATGACAGGACAGCACAGCCCTGCACCCACAAAAGCCATCCTGAGTGCAAGCGTATATATTATTACATGTGTGGTGCGCACATGTGCACTTTACATGTTGAGATGCATGTTCAACATGTCCCTAATCGTTTACCCTCAAGCTAGGGTTTTTCGTTTTTTTTGCCACATGTGCACACATATACAGTGGATAAAAATAGAGGGTCGTTGTCTCGAAAAGCATTTTCCATCAACATTAGCACGCAGGAGTAATTCCCTTTCATCTCTTTCTGACCAATCAAGTGCAGTGACCTGGAAGAGGACAATAATAGCATAATAAAATTTTTTCTCTTTATGTGCATCTGGATAAACAGTAACAGACACTGCAACAAATTCAACACAAAGGCATCATTTTCTTCACTGTTTTTTGATGCAACGTTGAAACGCAGATTTCAACACACAGATACTAGTCGAAATCTGCGTTATGATTTCCCACTCTACTCATCAGGAATCATGGAGAAGACTGAGAACGTCCTCCATACCTTCTAAGACGTGTACAGGCTGAGATTTGGCCATGCTGCTGAACCTGGAAAGCACCATGCGTGAATAGTGGCTGCTTTCCTCCTGGTTAATCTGTATGCATTCCAACAGGGAGGCCTAAATCCCCCAGTCTGCATTTGTGCCAGGGAAAACAAAGTCTTTACCTAATAATGAATCCCAGTCATATTTCACACAACACTTTGATTTTGTTTTTGTTACCCAAGCACAAATTTGCTGGCTGCATTGGGGATGGAGGGGGATTGGAGTCTAGGGACAAAAAGTGAGCATGTTTGTTTGTTGGGCACAAGTTAAACAGTTACCGTAAATTCTGGACTATAGAGCGCACCTAAATTTAAGCCGCCCCCGCTAAAATTTAAAAGAAATATATATTTTGTCACATATAAACCGCATCGGACTATAAGCCGCCAATATCCAGGCTGAGAAATAATATCTGTTGTATGCGCTCCTACTCATTGTTCACAGTAGGCATGAGGATGTTCTGTGCGCTGTTTTACCGGCATTACGGTAAAGAGTGCGTTTACGTGTATGTGTGGCTGAATGTACAGAGCCGACAAAAACGTCCTTGTTATAAATAAACGGCTTGTTCCATAGCCAAAGGAGAAGACGTCTCTTATTCTTCACGAATTACGCAGGAGTTGCTGCGCTCAACAAAAGATTTTGTACCATAAGTGTTTATTCATACACCTGAACCTGAATGGTGCCTGTAACACGGCAGTAAAAGTGCTGATGTTTGCTGTTGTGCGTCTTGGGTTGCATGCGCTAAGAATAAAAACTGGCGCTTTTTTGTTTGCACTGACTTCCATCTACAGCGCCCATCTGAGGGCTGCAGAAAAATTCATAGAAAAGCCGCATCTCTGTAAAAGCCGCATGGTTCAAAACGTCGGAAAAAAGTAGCGGCTTATGGTCCGAAAAATACGGTAATTAATAGATGATGTGTGTACGCAGTTTTGTAAGAATGTGTGTGTGTAGGTCTCGTTTTGTGATTGCTTCATTTTTAGACAGCGTGACCCCAATTGGACTTCACTTAGACTGCAGTAATAAATAGTTTAAATGTTTGTTAATGAGGGTTAAATAAAGGTGACAGTCAGGGCTTATTTTAATCACTGCAATTATCCCAAGGCTCTTTTGAAATGCTATATCTGTGTGTCTAGGCCGCACACCTTTGCCATCGTGGTTTCATGATTATAATATCAGCAGTATTGACTTTTGGCACGCCCTAAGCATTTCTCTGGACACGCTGGTGCCAAAGCGACACCTCTGTTGTTCAATACTATGTTGTCTTCCAGGCAGCTCTAACAGGTTAGATTGGTTTGCGAGGGACATTAACACCTGTACAGTATGTAGCATGTGGTAAAACTGGACCCCAGTAGAGTTCCGAGAACAAGCCAGAGCTGAGAATCTCTAGATCCTGTAGAAACCTTTCCAAAAATGTTGGACTATTTCCAGCAAAGAACAACTACAGACTATAGTGACCACACGTTAGAGTGAGATAAACCTCTACCCACCCATTACAAAGAGAGCAGAAGCAAAGAGACCGGCTAGAAAGGCTGTGTAGTGTGATACACGTATTCGCATTTGGTTATCTATACCTGTGCTTGTCAGTCCTGCACTGACATTCGCTCTTCCCCCATAGACAACATCCAGTCCATCCCTGAGTTGGCTTTTCTGTTGTTCCTAGCTTCAAGAAACACTACATCATAGTATAGTTAGTTATTCAGCAATGTTCAAATGCAGAGCATTCACACAGTCAAAATATATCTCCTCCTCCGCCTTTAAATTTCTGGTATCAATTATTTGGCCATCAGACTGTTCTTTAACCTTTCAAGAGGCACATCAATAAGCAGGCTCCAGCCGGGTTGTCCTTGAGCAACACAGGTTGGTTTCGTCAAGTCCTTTCCTCTCAGTGCGCACTTTAGGCGGAGAAGGACAGTGACACAGGGTCCTTATAGGAATCAATACAGAAACAGTTTGATGTATTTCCCTATGAATTCACGTTTCAATATCCACATTGGACAGAATTTTCGTTTTCACGACATTTTAAGAAACACTGGAAGTGTCACAACATATTTTATTGCGAGCTGGCCTCCAAAGAGACTGTTGCCTAAGCAAAATTTATTTTTTGTGCACTTGAGCAATAAAGTCACGAAGAAATGTAATACCAACATATTGATGTATGTTTTGTAATGCATTTTACCATTAAGCAAAAAACTATGTTTTTAGGATAATAATCACACATAGGAGGGACCTACTCCGAAATGTCTGCACTGTTTCCACAGTATTCATAACAATTTCTATAAAAATGATGCTGTCAATGTGACAAAAAGTATCTCACAGATTCAAGATGGATAGGATGAACCATTGGCGTCTACGTGGACAACACATTCTCTGCTTCCTCTCTTCCCTTTGCTGCACCTCTTTGTAGTCAGGGAGAAAGTCGTGTAGAGAATGAAAGACACACATGGTCCAGCTATTATTCCAGGAGACTTCATATCTTTTGCTTGTGGCAAATATGACTTTGCAAAAGCCTGTTTTGAGGAAGGCTGGCGACTCTGAGCTATTTTTAGAATCCACCTCCCTTCTACCTCTTTCTCCTTTTCCTCACCCTCCTCTCCCCCCCAACATCTTCCTCTCCTCCTCACCTCTGACCATCCTTTTATTATTCTGAAGAGGGCACTTCTCACTGCTGAAACACCCCTGTGCACACAGGTATTACTGAAGCCTTGCAATTCACCTCAACACCCTCACGTTTGTGTGTTTGTGTGCTCATGTGTCGGAGTCTTTCAGCAAGGAAAGCAGGGGACATGGATCTCGCCTGACAGACAGTTTTGTAATATAGTACTTCAAACTGTATTCTCCTAACGCCAACGTGTCCGAGCCACTTATTCACAAATGCTGTTGCTTTTGTTTTAACGGAGGCTGTTTCTTGGGTCCCTGAGTTAACGTGCTAAAACTAGTCAACAACAGAAATGTACAGTCTCCTTTGAAATGTCTCAGAAAGCAGTGTTCCAACACTCCCAAGCACTGGTGAACGAGGCTGCAGCCACGCCAGCATAACCGTTGAGCACACTCGTTTCCTGAGCTGAGCCACAGCGCTAACAAGCACATAGTGTGCCAACACACTACACAGGTGTGTTCTTTAGCATCCTCACCACCTTAGTGACGTGTTGGTATGCTGACCTATGCTGATCAGCCATAGACATAAATGGGGCTAACAGGAACGCCACTACAAATTATTACGACCATTTTACTCTGGAGTCTAGCAGAGAGAGCTCGACATTTGTTTTGCAGTGTTTTCAGAGAATGCAGTGAAATATTCTGCCCAAACTAAAAGGCACTTGTATGGAAGCTCTGGTTGCTGACAATGCAAACTTGTCGACACTTTGACGATTTATAGCGGCTTCATCAGAATTAATCTGGGGTTTCCATATGTGACAGAAATTGATCCAACTCACACCAATTTAATATTCGGTTTTCCACATTACCATCACCGTGGCTTGACAAAATACCAAAAGGTTTTTAAGATTTGATCATTCATATTGGCATATTTCATCACAGCAGCTCAGGAAAAGTAGGGAAAAATTCTCTCTCTCCTCTGACAGCCTCGGGGCTTTATTCAGCTCTGTCCAGTATCATTCTGGTATAAGACCTGACAGTGTAACATCACCTACTTTACGGTGGAATATTTGGTACGCTAACATTTCATTGACTGTCATGACCTTGACCACCTCACATATTAGTCATACGTCTTGAATTTTTTTTACCATCTAACTTAGCCAGCCTGACCCATTCCCTATTTATTTCTGTTACAGAACAGAGCTGCTCTGATTCACCCACGGTTTTGTGAGCCTGATTTGAAATGCATGTACAAACTAAAAAACTGTCAGAGAAAAGTACAACCGTATGTTTATGGATAACACCGACAGAAGGCATTTATATAAGGTATAAGGTATGGAAGGTATACACAACCTATTAGATTTCTGCAAGATGTCCGCAATGATTCATTTACAAAAGAAACATTGCCTTGCAAAGACACAAAGGGCAATAGGAGAGAAGAGATCCAGATTACAGACGGAAGACTTTTAGCTGTGAGTCCAGAGTGATAACAACTGGAATAATTTTATACTCAGTGTAAGGACATTATATTGACATATATTGACAGTGCAAACACAGTGACATTACGAGTTTGAAATGTTGCATCTTGTTCTCTGTGGGATGTGTTAAATGACTTTATTTTACTTTCAAGAGTGTGTGAGCCAAATAGATATTAGGGAAAAGGGAAAAACATCTGGCAGTCTATATATTGTATGTATTAAACGGTGATGTACCTCTACGCAAATTTCACATGGTTCATCGATACTCACGCTGTAAGTACAGTAACTATAATTAACTTTCTATACCGCTGGTCATTTTACACAGCTCTATTTGATTTTTTGTTTTTACACATTTCCATGTAAATGTAAATGTTTAATTAATGCTTCTGAATAAATTCTGTTTGAAATTAATAATTTAAAACATTTGCCCAGTTTGAATAAATATCACTTTCTTAAATATAAGTTGGTTGCTATTTACCCCTTTTTAAATGCATGTTTAAACATGTTCCAATAGAGAGCATTAATGAATATAATGTTTTAATGCTGACTAATGTTGCAAGGCTTAATACAATCATTATACGAGTGAGATTGTACTTCAAAGGGTTAAATCCAGCTTTATAAAATTCTTTAGAGGGTTTCCAATTATTGAGATATATCTCATGTATCGAAATGTAGCTTAAAAATTATCCAATATTTTTTCAAGGTCATATCCCCAGCTCTAAATGACATTGAGCACAAGGCTCCGTTTCATTGCTATGAAGTAATAATCAAATACCCCAGTATAGAAAAAAAAAAATCTCATTATTTACATTCGCCTTTTTTCCCCTTTTTACAACATTTCAAACCCATTTACTGTCCCAGGCTAAAAATATCTTTGAGGAGTCATTTTTACAGAGGCGCAGTGCTTGACACTTACATGTATTAGGAAATATTACTTACATATCTGTGCAAAAGAATTAGCAACAGTGTTAACCAGCTGGTTAATTTATAACAATACTTAACAATATTATTGACTAGTAATGGAGTTTAAAGATTTGATTTAAATTTTTGTTTGAACCCTACAGTACAGAATTTGTAAAGATATTTAAATGGCAAAAGCGTAGAGAGACCAGTATTAAGAATAAAATATGCTGAGATCGCAGAGGTTAATTAATTGTTGAGAGGGGCACCTCTGATCCATTTGAGAAAAGGGCAGGGCCCTCCCCCTTTATGAACTTGTTGCTCCTGATTATCCTGTTTTATCTTGAGAAATTTATCACAGTGATTATACAAAAACATTTGTCTCATGTGTGAAAACATAAATGTTAATATCAAATGGCTGTCACCGGATTTCTCCTGACTCCTGTCCAATCCAAAAGCTTAGTTTTCTGGCAATGAGCAACCCTGACACATTGTAATATTTCTACAGTCCATCAGGAATCCTGCAGAATGTGTATGTCCTCTTTATACTGTGCTATAAACACAAGCGCACAACAGCTGGCATGATTCACTTTAAAACAGAAAAATTGCCTCACTTTTTCAACCTTGCACCACACATCATAAATAGCTGTTTCACATTGTGCAAATGATGTTTTTGTTTAAGGTTAAATATTCATGCATTTCATTTGTTTGCCAATTGGGAATGGTACAAAATGCACATAATAAAAAGGTAAATTAAATACATATTAGGAGTGTCCTAATGCTACATGAAATCAAATCTAGCACGCAGTATGGCTAGGTGTGGTTACCAGAGAAGAAGAAGAAACGGGCTGGTATGAAAGAGGAAACAGGCTGGGAATGCTAAAGTTGAGAGTCATTGTTATTGAGGAGCAATGTGAGTGAGAATGATTACTGGTTTGGGAGTTGTTTAGAGGAGCCGAGGGGTGGGACGAAGGAGGCAGGGTGCAGGTGTTTTGTTTGTTAGGCCCCGCTGCTTCCAAACCCAGGACCTCTGCTCCCCACACCAACAAAGACAGTCAACACTGTAGCACAAGTGCATTCCTTTTCCTCTCATTCAAACGACATGATATGAAAACTGAAAACTGTTTTGAACGGCCACAAGAGGGACGGTGGCCCAAAACCACCAATCCTTTTTACAAAAAAATATATTCACTTGTATATAGAGCTAAAAGGAAGCTCCAGTGGTCAGACTTTCAAGTCGATCAAGTCAATCTTTCAGACTTTTTAGCCTAAAGGTTCTTCCTTGTGTTTTGCCCTGGTGAGTCGCAAGGAAAGGATAGTAACAAAAGGACAGAATTTTAAAGAAAAAAACAATGTTGCAACTTTGGAATCTGCTTGATGTGACTAATTTCAACAGTTGAACTGTTTGCCTTCAAAAAATGTTTTGATTTGTTTTTGTGCAGATGGAGGACTGTGGATTTTGGCCCCCATAACATCCAAAAAAAGCATCTTTTGAAGGGATCTCTTTAAGGCCTGTAGTAACCGTAGCCGTGTTTATGTGGCCACCTGCCTGTTAATTGGAGACACACTTGTAAAAATTTTAGCCCATCCATCAATGTGGGTTAATTGCTCACAGCTAATATCAGTCCTGTCCAGTTGGGTGAGACACTGCACTGGGCACCGTCAAACATTATCTAAATCTGGTAAAACAGGACATTTGACTGTTTGACACCTGATCAGCTGAGATTTAATGGAAGGTAATTTCTTCATCGCTCCACGAGTCACGCAGCACCTGTCCTTGCTCAATCCATTCATCCCTCCCAAACACTCCCTTAAAACCTCTGAGTCGATCTGTGTCTTTCTGCTTTCTGTCCTGGGTTTCTTTCTCTGACTCAGTTTCAACTCATCTCTGTCCTGTTCTCTCCCTTTTCATCTAATCCCTCTCTCCATGCATTGCTGCACTGGCTCCAGCCTTCTTAGCAGCAGAGTAGAAAAGGAAAAACAGAAGGAGAGCATGGAGAATGGAGAGGCAGCACTAAGAAGGAAAAAAAAAGAGAACCAGGGGTCAAACAAAAAGACAAAATGATTGCAGTCAGTCAGGAAAAGCAGCAAGATAAAGCAGACTAAGACTGAGGCTGGATGAGAGAGGGAGGACGCGTCACAGCTACAATCAGATATGACAGAGAGGGGAACGAGAAGAAAGAGAGAACAAGAGGAGAGGATTGATGGGTTTAGGAGGCGGAAAGCCATAAAGAGGCAGAGGTCTATTAAAAGTGGAGAGTTGGGACGTACGTGGGTGCAGTGGTGATTTAAATTAAATGTGTGTGTGTGTGTGTGTGTGTGTGTGTGTTTGTCTCTGCGTGCATGTGTGAAAGTGGTCTTTGTGCATCTATAGTGTTTGTGTTATGGCCAGATTTCGGTCTCTTTCGCACATGTGTGAGTCAGTCTATTTGTCCTGGTGTGTATGCCAAAGAGTCAATAGTCATCCTGGAATAATCAGTCTCTCCATTTGAGATTCTCTGGTTTGAGCCCTCAGAACTTAAGAGAGGACAAGAGAGAAAGAAGTGGGTGAGGCAAAGATGGAGAGATAAAGTGATCTGCAGAGCAACACGGTGCCACTCAGAGTGGCTCCCTGCCAGCTGACCGCAGCTATTTCATCCACCAGTGCTGACTTACGTAAGAATAATGAGTGTGTTTAAACGCATGCTATACTACAGTACAGTACTTCTCTCTCTGATTAAGTTCTTATTTACAATAAACAGCTTGTACAGTCCCGCGAATGCCAATAAGAAAACATCCTATCCATCTATATTCCATGAAAATGAATTAACATTTTCCATATTAAAGCCTGCTCGATACTGTAAGTGGGCATGTCCGATATTATTATATACGCTTATAACAGATGTATTAACCTACACGTGAAAGGTGGTCGATAAGTAACACTGCAAGTTAAGTACAGAAATTAAACATTCTAGACATACTTAAGGATATTTAGAAAGGTCAACATTGCAGCTAATGAGTATTTCAAATTGTACAGGCTGCTCAGCAGGGAGTACACAGTCTATGACCACATTATGGCTTTTGGTATTTTTAGTTGTGCCTTAACCCCTTAACCCCTTAACCTTATGATGGGAGTCCATATTAAACAGCCGTTATAATAAAAATAGGAAAAAATATATAATATTAGAAAAATAAGCATTTTTTTGTATTGTAAATAGTGCAAGATTATTTCAAAATTGATGTATAATAGGACCTCTTTAAAGACGATATATCATTAATACAGTTTTGCAACCTGACATATATGCACTGATATAATGCTTTTACAGTGCATGCGTCATAACGATGTGTCCTGGTGTCCTCAAGTCTGGAGTTCCCTTCATCCTGAAGTGAATCAAATGTGTCACAATCAGATAACCTACAATATGAACGTGTTTTGGATTAAATATCTATTATGCTTTTTAAACCACTGGAAACACACATCTTAACCCCAACGAGTGTAACCCAATTATTAGACGTCATTTTACAGTAGAACAAAGTAGTTAACGTTTCTCTTTCTAGTCTGATTTCTTTTACATGTGCATGATTACAGATATTGGTTTTCTGAAAAAAGATTAGTGTAGCCCCCACTAAGATATGTAATCGATTTCCTTCCCAACCATTGTTGGCAGAAGCAGGTCTCGCTTGTCCTCGCCAGTGTCTGCCCTTCAGTGCTTACTGATGCCCAGCCAAGCCTCACACCAGCCCATCCCCCCCGGGTCCACTCTGCTGATGGCAAGGCCGACTAATATCTGCTTATCTCTCTCACACAGTGCGCTCTGACATGGGGACCACTGGTAATATCTGGCGGGGAGATGCAGAGTCAGGAGAAATGGAAGCCATAGGGGAGAATGAGGGTTGCCAATATGAGAGAGTCATCTACTGAGGAGAGGGAAAACACGAGAAAGTATAAACACAAAGTAGCGTTGTGAAATTTTGCACTGAGCTCTTCATGTTGTCCGTATCAGCATTTCATTTATAATGTCGGTTTTTGAGAAAATACAGTGGCACCTACTCTTAACATCCAAGGCAGTATTACACAGTGTTGAAGATGTTGCAGATCTCAGGGGAAATAAACTGCATTTGGCTTCAGAAACCATTCAGACCTCTACAATTTTTACCCGCTTTAAAATGGAATTTACAACACAATACACACTGCCCACATCCTTCAGAAACATGTGTGAGACACTATGTTAGAGTGAATACAGAAAGGGAAAAATGGCAATTTAGTGTAATTATCAAGCCACGGGTAAATATCAGTATATTTCCAAATGCAGAAGTTCCCTTAGTTTTCACCATTTATTTTGCTTTGCAACATTAAATCATGGCCATCAATTTATTTTGGCTTACTCGACAAAAAAATGCATGAGACAAAAACTCTTTTATGTCAATGTGAGAACAGAAAATGCGGTAACTATACAGGCACTGTACAGTCATTTGTTACAGGTACACAGAGCTACAGTGGCCAGTATGTCCTTTAAAGATTATTGTGCTGTTCTTAGGCTATATTTCAAGACACAACATATATGTCAATGTTTTGAAATCTGTAATAACCCTTCCTAAATGCTGGATATAACTTAGTGAGCAGTCTTACTAGTAAGATGATTCTAGTAATTGCTGTTGTAACAACATAAGTGCAATCAAACATTCTGATATACATTCTTTTTTTGGAACAGTTAAGCACATGTTACATGTTAGACTGGAAAATCAGAACCAGGTTAAATTTAATTCAATTCAATTCAATTTTTCATTTTAAATGTATTTATATAGCGCCAATTTACAACAAGGTCATCTCAAGGCACTTTACAAGTCAAGACTATACAGACATTTAGAGAAAACCCAACAAATCGAGCAACAAAAGCAACAACAAAAAATTGAGCAGGTGAGTAGGACCAGTAGTTATTCATCTTATTTTCATCATCTACTCCATTCTCTCTCAATCCTTCTCCAGTCTGTGAATGGCTCCGAACAACCCACAGCTTATGTAACAATAAGTTCGCCACTGGTATCGCTAAGGCACCTTTCAACCTAAAGAGCCGAACCTTTGGCCACCAGCCACTCTAACTGCTCTCCACGGGTCCTTAACATTGGTCCGCTGTGGTTAAGGGGCTGCTGGAGTTGTCATTATCATCTTTACAGAAGGAGGTAAATTCCTGCGGCTTCCTAATCAACTGGGGCCATCTTGACTCCAAGCCTCTCTAACTCCTTTCTCAACCACTTGTAGGCTGACAGGTTCTGTGTGAAGAGCAGGGTAAGAGGTAAGAGTGTGAGAGTGTGTGTATATTTTAGTATTAGCACCATGATAGTATTGGTATATGTCACATGTACCATTAGGAGCTGCAAGATGTCTGTTGTCTGTCTGTCTGTTCACATGTCTTGAATGTGCATATTCACACACCTTCCACGGTCCCCCGGTGCTTTTCCAAGTGTGTGTCTCCTGCCAGAGCTGAGCACCACAGAGCTCAGCTTCAGTTAATAAAGAGACTGGCAGAGCTAGTTCCATTTGGGCCACCATGAGAGCACTTAGTTACCACACCACAATTTGGAGACATCTGTTTTATCTGGCACAGATCGAATCAGACATCACAAATGTTTCAAAGTCAAATGTGCTATTGCCAAAAAGAAGTCAAGACGACATTACACAAATGTGCCGCTTTTTTTTGAGTGTGCATTTGTGTGTCCCCGGTTTTAATTTGTGTGCACTTTGCCCTTCTATAACCGCCTCCTCCTGAGTTGTCTCTATCCCCTCAGGCTCTGTGATCGATCGTGAGGTTATTGTTGGAGCGACCAGCATTTGGACTCCCAGGCGCCACGGTGATGATGAGCCGGCGGAGTCGGCTCCATCCAAAACTCATAAACAAAGCACACTGCCCAATTATTTTAATAGAGCAGAGCCACGGAGAGCCATGCAAATCGTAAAAGACAGAACAATTAATATCAGTGACAATAAAAGTGTAATGAAGGAGCAGACCCAACTAATGAGATGGACCATAAGACATTTGTTAAGTTGAAGAAAGAAAGAAATTTAAGTAAGTTGCTTATTCCTTTACTGTTTCCCGATCAGCACCGTACTGCAGTGTCTTGTTTCCGAGTTCACAGTGCACGACCATCAACCTGTGATGATGACGTGTAACCGACTGTGACCATAACAACTATACGGTGCCTACAAACTACAAGACTTTACCAACTACTATGTATGCACCCTGCTGTTCCACTGTGCTGCCATCAAAAGCCTCTTCTCTGCAGTTCTTTGCTCCGACATCACTTTAATAAACACCACTGCTCACTGATATGAGAAATGTGTTCCACATTTAATGTCTCCCACTTCAGCATAAGAGAAAGCACTCCCTTATTACATTCACTGTTGCCTTTCACATTCTGTACATGCGCGCCACTTGATGTCTGTTTATTTTTTGTTGCTCGCTTTGCAACATTTGCCACTGCGCCACAATCTTGCTATAGTTTCCCTCTGCATGAAATGTTTTGGTACACCTAAAAAAAAAAAAAGGAAAAAGAACCTATAGCAAAAGCACTTTAAATCCGATGTATTCAGAACTACTCTTTTCACATTTCTCTTTCTAAAATGTGTGCATGTTAAATTGTGATGGGTTGTGAGGTCACAAGGATAAACACAAAACTTGCCGATGTAAGATTGTAGAACACTGGACAGATCTCTGCTGAAATGCCCTTGTGCCTGGTGACATTTGACACTGTTGTTGCTGGTAAGGACAATGCTTTATGTCCGGATTGTGCGTGTGACACTCATCTCACCCTGACACACCTTGCTTGACTTCCTACCTCTTATCACTCTCCAGTCAATCTCAATCTTGTACCATCTGATTGTTCTGTACTATGTGCCTCCCCGTCCACAGACTGCCCACTATGTGGTCACTTAGATTATTTAACTGATGCACTGATTGGCACAAATAATGACTCTAATTGCATAACCTTCATTGGCCGATGGCTTCCCAGCATCCTCTGCTCCATATTGACTAGCCTGGCCTTTCCCTCTCACTGCCTCTGTGGGCGAAAACATAACAAATTTTCAACTGGCTGACATGCACTGGCTCAGAGGATTAATTTGGAAACAAATTAAACTAATTTTTCCAGAAAACCTGGAGAGGCACATGGGGGGGTAGCTAACACTATCCTGCTTGGCAGTCACTGGACTGACAAGCAAATGAGCCAAAAGAGAAGAGTAAATGCAGAAAATGGACGAAATACAGTTCAAGTTTAGAATCAGTGTTTAACATTTATGACTAATGTTCCCACCAGAGAACGATATGAGGTGTTTCACTCCACGACCACACAGCTCCAATAGCTCCACACACGAGCACTACAATCATGTTTAAGGAAAACAAGTTCACCAAAGCTTTTGAGACAGATAATGCATCTTGGTAAGACCTTAAAAGCTCACAGTTAAACTTCACTCGCTTCTATTGTTGCTTTGCCAGATTCAAGTGCTCACAAAACCTGACTATTATGTCAGTGGACAAGGGACATGCAATTTATTTCACTGTAATTTAAAAAAAAAAATAGGTGATTGTATTGGATTACCCAAATTGTTAGTGAAAAACATAGTTCTGTAAATGTGACTGGAAAAGATGTGGCTGACAAGTGTTTCTAGTTAGCATAAACTGAGATTGACTGGTCAAATAATAAATTGCTCCAAATGACTGCTCTTGGTTTTAGTGTAAGGTTTTGTGAAGTAATTATTATTTTTTTTTAAAGATAAAAGTAGTAAATGTTCAAAAACCATTAAATCTTTAACAGAGGCTAAATGTTGGAGAGCAGTCAATGGGAAAATAGGTATAAACAATCAAATAAATTGCAAAAACAGAGACCATAGCCAGTACAACAGTCTATAATGACTTGAAAAAGAAAGAAACCACTGGTGTACTCAGCACATACACAGACCAGTTCCACAAAGTCAGTACAAAAGCATTGTGAGAGTCAGTGGCTGAGCCCAAGCTCTACCCCTAGCAGGGGTAAAGGTTCAAGGTATAATCCACCATCTGTAGCCAACATGAATCTAAAAGTCAAGTTGGATTTAAAAAATATAAACATATACACTACAGAGATGACCCACAAAAACCTCTGAATCAAAGTTTTACAAATAGATGACAACAGGATGAATGTCTAACATGAACGACGAACGTGTTAAAAAGGCCAAAGTAGGAAGGGAAAAAGTATCTGGTCTTGATCCAAGTCATACACGCTCATCTCTGAAACACGGTGGAGGAAGTGTCAATTATGCATCTTTAAATGCTTTTGGAGCAGGGGCACTGATCTTTACTGATGATACAATGAACGGTAGCAGCAGTATTAATTCCGAAACATACAGAATCATTTGGTCTGCAAAATGCATTCATATGCTGAAGAGGAGAATCTGAATGAAGGATTTCCTTTCCATTCGTTGAAGTCATCGTTGAAGATGACTGTGTTAGTTAAAGCTAGCCCATCTCTAGAAACAAAGGACAAGATACAAATACAAGGTCATGTAAAATGACAAAATCGGTTTGTCTGCCATTACAATGAATACTAGCTATAATCACTTTGGGACATTTGGTCATTTAATTCTTTCTGCTCAACTCACCTTATTCATAATTTTTTGATTAGCAGATTCTACTCCTTTAACTTCTATAACTATCACTAAGAGAAATATTGCTTATTTTTTCTCTCCCGATTCATGCTACTTTTTTCCACATTGATGATTGATGCCTATAACAAATTAGTTGTAGAATATATCCCTTGAGTACTCTGAAGTATAGATGCTGATTTGAGCAGCATTGCTATTGATTTTGGTGATAAAAACCTAATGTGTGTATTTCTTATTACATACTGGTGGGTCTGATGTATGTATTAAGTAACATTTTGATTATTTCATTGATTAATTAGAAAACATTCATTCTGCGCCACATTTTAAACATTTTGACTGACATTTTTACAGTATCAAATCTCATCAGCTTTTGATTCAATGCTCTGACATACTGTATTGAGTTGGCTCATGACTGATTGCTAATTTCTCAATTGTTGCTGATTCACTTCCATTGATTACATGCTTATATTTTGCACATAGTGTGACTATGGTTTAAACACTGAATTAAATTAATGTTTAATTTGTGCTACTGTCAATTTGTGAATAAATAATTTGCCCTTGCTTGATTATTTGGTTGAATGATTGATTGGTTGTCGTTGATTGGCGATTGGCGCCTTAATCAATTATATTTTAGCTCATGCGTGACAACCTGCGCATGCATTTTAATCACTGCATTAGCTTTTCAAGGTACCACTGTGCTTACAGTTTTGGGGAAAATCTTTTTGTAAACCTAGTTCATTTTTTCCATGAGTACTAACAGTAAACACACTAAGTGTCCCCGCTCTTGATTAAAACACCCATAACAATGATTTTATGCCTCATTTGATAAAACAGTGTCTGTATATAATTAACAAAGAGTTTCCTAACAGGGACTAGGCCCCGCTTGTGCAAGTGACCCTCATAGTCCTTTAAGTTTTATTCAGCAAAACACATTTGTAGATTCAGCTGAATGCTGAAGTCACCAAGCAGCATGTGTGTGTGACTGTGTGTGTGTGGCCACTGATGTGCTGTACTTGTAAACAACAATCCAACATAGGACCAGACAGGAGCTCCAATCAAATCAATATAGGTTCAGTGTCTATTGCCCCCACCACCACAAGTGTCTGTGTGTGTGCGTGATTGTGCGCAAGTGTGTAGTGAAGCTGGATCTCTGGATCAATCCACAGGGGAAAGGAGGTTGACAGAGTAATGGCCTATCCTGTTTCATCAGCCTCTCTCTCTTTCTCTCTGGAGCTGTGTTCCTCCACTTTCTTGCATTTTCCCCTGTAGCTCTCCTTTACTGCTCGTACACACATCACCATCTTCATTCATCCTTCCCTTATTCATCTTTTTTCTCTCTTCCTGTCACCGTGGAGTTACCTCTTAATTTCACATATTTTCCCTTTTGTTCCATCTTTCCTTCATATTAAAACCGTCCAGAGTAATCGTCCATTTCTCTTTTGTTGCCAATCGCCTTTCTTTTCCCTTTTTATAAAATTCTCTTTTCAAGCATTCCTCTCTCCTCTGCACTCCCCACCCCCCCTGCCCAAATAACTCAGTCCTTTCTTTGATGCATCATTCATGGTTTGGTTCCCTAATGCAGCCTCTATCTCTTTCACAGCAACACTATCAAATCTTCATCATCTGCTTTTATCCAGTGTTCTACCCCACCCCCAAAAATGGTCTTGTCTTGGTTTTCTCGCTGCTGCTTCTTGACCCTTTGTGTTTCTATTCCCAGAGCATTCCCAACAGTTTTTCCTTTTCCATTTCTTCCACTTTCAGCCACCCCTCTCCATCTTAGTACCAACTCCTCATGCCCTATCCAACACTCTCCTCTGTTTCCTTACCTCCTATTCTTTTCAGGCTGTCATAACTTGAGGTGAGTGACTGAGGGCTAATTCCTAGGTCTCAGTAATGACACAATTTTCTACATCGGAGCAACATCAGTAAGGCTTAACATTATTCTCTAAAAACCATATTTCATTGTCATTGAAACAGGGCTCTAATTTTCGTTCCATATGCTGTTCACGTGCCAAATGTACACACATATACATTTAAACTGACTGAATGTTTCATCATAACAGCTAAGTATTGGAGAGAGTAATGCATGTAGCTGCAGATAAACATGTAGCCGATAGGATAACTATCTATCCTACACATCATTTAGGAAGCACGTATGTTGTGTGGCATGATGGAGCAAAAGGTATGCATGGCGAAAAGCAGATATCCTGTTAGAGGCTCTTAAACTAGTCTCACAAGAGTGTCTAAGTGCAAGATTAATGTGTTTGTGACGGCATGTATGCTGATACAATCATATTATTTTACTGCCTTGGACCTGTGGTTTGTCTGCAATGTCAGTGTGAGGTGAAAACTAATGCACCTACCCAAGCTAGTATGTGCACACACTCACTCTCACACTCACACAAACAAACAAAAACACACACTATTCCTTCTAGAGTTGAAACATTCAGGCTCCCGAATGGCAAGATCGCATGGGGAGCGACGATGTGTTGCTTTGACTGCCCGCGTCCACCGGTGCTCAGAAATAGCTTAAAAAATACAATCTCTCTGCAACACCTGTTTTGGGGCTTACATAACTGAAACTGGAGACCACACAGAAACGAGCAGCTAGAATGAAGGAAGAAGGGGAGAAATAGATCTGGAAGTGAGGAAGAGCCTGAGCTTGGGTGCACGTTTAAGAACGTGCACGTGAGTCTGTGTTTATGAAAATGGTGAAAAGAGAGGCTATCAATGCATCCTGTGATGTAATAGGCTGTAAAAACTAAATTTAAAACTAAACAGAAATTATTCTGAATGCCTTTTGTTCTTTAATAATAATGTTAGTCCCTCACATTATATGAATTACTGACCAAAGCGTTGCTGCTTTTCTGATCTGTCACCTCTATGATTAATGGCCCTTAGGGAACAAAGCCTGCATGGTTGAAATTACACAAAGACCATCGTTATGGTTAAAATACTTCAGTGCTGATTGTACAGATGGGCTGTAAATACCAGTCTCACGGTAAGGCAAACCAGAACTCACGTCATCATGATAAAATAACGTGCTAAATCCTGACCTCTGTGATAAGGTTTCTGTAAAAATTTGAGAAAAATAAAGGTAATCCAAGAGTGAAAGTTACACATATATTGTGAAAATATGCCAAACTATTTTGAAGCTAGGCAAAGATGGTGATGAGACAAACATCTTCTTTATTAACCAAAAATTTTATTGTGAGCAATAATTGCAGCAGTCAGATATTTTTGCTTTTTTGAGTTTTATACTGGGCAAAGTGCAGCCGTGAAGCAGTGTGTAGTAAAATTAGGGAAACCAATTTTTCTTAAAGAACGCAGATTTCTGTGCTATGTATACACATAAACAGGTTTCTAATCAGCCTTTTTTAAACTGTGCATGTGCATAACAAAAAGGCTGCAGACAGGAACACACAACTGAGGGAAAGTCCAAAAGGAAATTTTGAAACAACACCAAGTGCCTTGTACAAGTCTAAATAAGTCACTTTCTCCCACTGACTTTCTGGATCAGCTGCAGGTGTCCCCCCTTCTTTTTCTTTTTCTCTCCCCTTGTGTTGTCATTATGCTGCAACACGAATACACACACGAGAAGACATGTCATGGGGCTAGCCCATGCCCTGTAGAGAATAGGTGCAGATGTGATATCATACTAAAATTGCCAATTCTATTTATTTTACCATGTAGCCGGCAGAGTAGAATTGTTGATTTGGTTGTATAGACAATGCACCCTGTTCTCATATCCTCCCAAAAGCCAATGTCACTTTGAAACTTACCCAATGTTGTGAATGCTCCACTCCACCTGCCAATAGCTCCCAGGTCACACTGTCAAACAGGAAGTGTGATGGGTGAAGGGTCTTTGTAGCAGGGGTGAATTGGGTTGTACCATCCAGATAGGAAGTAAAGGGGAGTTTTAGGATTGTGTGAGTAAATTGTCTTGAAAAGTCCCCTTAATAACATTTTAGGTTAACCTTCCTATGTGGGGTAAAATAGAATTATATATTTAAGACATGTATACTGTTTCAATAGAAGAGATATTATAGTATGTCTTAATTGGTAATAATTGGTTGTGTGATCAGTAATGGTTTGTCTTCATAGGAAGGGCTTCAGGAATATAAGGCCTGAGGTAGAAGCTCCCAGGGGGTTTTGTTTATTGCAGTTCAGATGGGGATCTGCTGCTAGCTTGCTCATTAGCAATGAGCCTAGCATAGTTTTTCTTTTGTTTATTTTTATTTTTATTATTTATTTTGTCCAGTTTGAGCTTTGTTTTGTTTTATTTTTGTATATAATTTTTCCACTTATGCACAAAACCACTTTGAACTGAGGAAGGATGGGTGCCACTGTAAATAAATTCCACACTGAGTGAAGAATACTCCTGCCTCTCTGCGTGTGTGTCTTCCACCACTCGGCTAACCCTTACAAGACAAGTCAGAAAGGAATGTTTTCT
Organism: Channa striata; assembly: GCA_033026295.1. Classification (NCBI taxonomy): domain Eukaryota; kingdom Metazoa; phylum Chordata; class Actinopteri; order Anabantiformes; family Channidae; genus Channa; species Channa striata. The sequence goes on along the minus strand of CM065168.1, from coordinate 28,326,912 downwards.
GTCATTGTGCACGTTAAATCTGTGCGGTAGGCTTCCAAAATAAGTCACAGGTAGAGGAGAAATTAGATTACTCTTCCTCTGGACTTCCAGAAACCAGGTTTCTTAAGTGCACATAAACACAATCTCCAATTAGCCAAGAAAGCGGATTTCTCTGAGGATGCCCGGTTACTTAAGTGCATGTTAACTCAGTCCGTGTCATGTTGTTGCTCCACTGACCACAAGGCGCCATTTGCCAGGAAAATGTAAACATCGGTCACAGTATATCAGCAATAATTGCTATCAGCTATCTGAGGATGATTATGTGCTCAAGTGCTACTGAGTCGCAATAGTCTCCTGATTCCACAGACTGTCTTTATTTCCTTGACAATTTCCAGAGAAACTTGTTAAAATTTCAGCAGAATGTTTGCAGATGTTTTTAATAGTGTATTTATGGTGTTGGCCACAGATTAAAAGAGGAGAGAAAACCAGCCTGAATGCATCTAAGCAACCAGAATTAGCACGTGTGATATAGTCACAAGACTTTAGTGTGACTGACGTGTTTTGGGAGTTAGGAACTTCGCCAGTCATTGATGTGACTTTATCCCATAATGCAAAAAATAGATGCAACACTTAACTGTATCACTGAAAAGTAATTGAGATATGGCATACACGTGTGTGAATAAGTTACACCAGGTGCATCCATGCTTACTGAAACTATTGTTCATGCTTGAGTGAGCTTAATGTGTGTGGTCTGCATGTAGATGTGTGAGCACACTTGGTATGTAGGCATCAATCTGATAATGATCCATCACAAATAAGCTGAAAACAACTTTCTGTATCATTCGAGATACCAACATAGCTAATCAATGCTCAATAGGGCACTATAGCTAGAGACTAAATCAATCCAAATCCTGGGTTGAGGTTCAGGTTCTAGCTTTTTATTGAGAAAAGTGAAATCTATAAATTTGTGTTTTCCAAAATACAAAAGTTGTGAAATTCATGCACAGGTGCAGTAGAAGACCTAAAGAAAAGAGAACAGACAGCCAATGCCACTATAAACAAGCAGGTTACACACAGAGTTGGGATGAGCCTGCAATGAAAAAGCTTTTCCCGGTCCAACAATGGGTAATTACAGCTGGGGTTGCTGTCATCTGCTAGCAGAGCTTTATGATGATAACTGATTGTAAGTCATAATTTACCACCATTTCATTGCTGCCACGTTGAGGATAATGGTGGGGATTAAGGCAGAGTGGTCAGAGCTCATTTTTAAAAAAAGACAGAGTTTGAGTCATGACGCCTAATCTTACAAAGTAATCTATACGTACATCTCACATCCTAAATGAAATATTATTTGAAATACGTTATATTCATCTTCTTGCAGTATGATCGTGCAAGAGTTTGACAAGTATGTTTTGAAAGTAATGAAAGATCATCAGTTTACATTAAACCTAAATTAATGCTGTAATAGTCACGTAAAGCAGCCTAAATTTTGTATTTGACCTAAGATAACAGGATTAGGGGTTAGAAAGCACATTTATGGATCCTAGAGACTTACAAACAACTCACACGGCTGCACCAAATCCCTGTCTCGGCTCTTTTGTGTTCTGCTAGGGTATGCTAAGCAATTGCAAGTGTGTTAGAAAAAAAATACAATAACCAAGAATTCTCAAAAACTAACAATCATGAAAAAAAGAAAAGTGAACTTTGCTAAAAAATCTTTAGAGGAAAGTCTCTGCTGCCATTGCTGTACAATGAGTATGAGCCACAGGAGGCTCAAACAGTACCCGCCCACAAAAAAATAAATACATTTGAACATACAGATCGGTGCAAAAGAGTAAAATAAAAATATAAATCAGTAAATAGAATTTGTTTAATGTTCCTTTATTTGAAATGTTAATGTTTAATGTGAATAATTACTACAAAAATGGTATATGGTGTGTGTATGTATATATATATATATATATATATATATATATATATAGTGAAGGCACAAGTGGTGCCCGTGGTGATAGGAACCCTGGGGGCTGTGACCCCCAAACTGGGAGAGTGGCTCCAGCAGATCCCAGGAATAACATCTGAGATCTCTGTCCAGAAGAGCGCAGTCCTAGGAACAGCTAAGATACTGCGCAGGACCCTCAAGCTCCCAGGCCTCTGGTAGAGGACCCGAGCTTGAAGGAAGAAGTAAGACCGCCCCAAAGAGAAGGGGCGAGTGGGGAATTTTTTTTTTTATATATATATAGGTATAATAAATAAAATATACTGACTGTGGGGTTAGCGTAAATAAAATGTAGGTGTTTTGGGGGTTTTTTTTGCACCCCTAACATACCCAACTAGCCCAATTTGATTACATCATCACTGACCTTGACTCGTAGAACCCTTGAGAACCATTTTACTCTCATGCGTAAAACCACAATGTTTAACTTGTTCTCCACTCAGTTCTGACTCTAAATCCCTGTCTGTCATGACTGACCTTGAAGTCTAGCTTTGACAAGAGTAAATGTAATGGCATTAGAACTATTGCACAGCAAAGACTTGTGAGCTAGTGAGGGCCCTAGGCAGATCAGATTATTCCCTAAAACATATTTACTCTTATGCTGCAGTGACAACTATAGTGAAATATGCCTGAGGCTAGTAAATGTGCATGTGTGTAGTTTCGTGCATGTGCATGACAGGCTGAGCCATGAGAGCTGCTTAGGCATACAGGAGTCAGCAGTCCTGCAATGTACAACATAATGTGATGAGACAACAATGAGGACAACTCTTCTCCACAGGACTTCAGGCTCTAAAACTCCCCCAGATATTAACAGCAGGTGATAAAAGCCACTGCTTTTCTTCATCCTCATATTACACTCAAAAACACATTTGACATTTTGCCATTTTCTCTATTAACATTAACTTCCTCTTTGCCCGTTAGATAAAAACTGAGACACAGACAGACTACTTCGCAGACCCCATGAGTTGGATGACTCATATTACGCATGAAAAGAACGTCTTATATTGAATCTTGCCCGCAGAAAACTCAGCAACAGTAGGTTACCCCGTGAGCAAAAAGGACTCCATTCACCACCCCTTCGGCACGCTCAGATCTTTAACATCCTGTGGGCAGTCAAAACCACAGATATTATGTTTAGTATTGGGAGCTATTCTTTTAGAAAGAGATGCCATTTGTCCGCTATCAAACATAAAACACCAAAGCCACCAAAACTCAAGGTTCTTAATTTTTACAACACCCCTATGCTGTACACACGTATGGTCAACACACAAATGCACCCACCACTCCAATCCCTTAATGTCCCAATTGCATGTCCAACTGGTTACCTTGCATATCTGTCAATGAAGCACCAAACTTAGTCAGAGGTTACCAAAAATGAAGATTAAACCCATCTCTCTGTGAGGATGGGTAAGTGTATTTCTTCATTATAACATAAAACACATATAATATATATTAATGTTTTCTATATGCATTCACCTCCACAGTATTTCCCTCCCTGTGGCCCTAGCAGGACATCCTAAGATATAAATGAATCCTGCACCAGTAGGCCAGGCCTTTAAATCAAAAACACCCAACCACCATGAATTGGATCATGTATAGCCCATGTTCCTGCTTCTCATACTTTTAGCACTTTAAAACACTCTGCTAGGCAAGGATGGAAACTAGACAGAGGATTAGGGGGTGGTGCACCAGGGGGCAAGCCACAGATAAAACAAAACGGGCACAAGAGGGGGCAAAAGGATCGAAGTGCAGAGGGTGTGTAGCAAAAGATGCTGAAGGGAAGTCATACAGTCATACAGAAGCATGGAAGAAAGGAGGTAAAGTAATATGAAAAGTAGTGAGGGACCTCTGGAAAAGAACAATGTGGTTGTGTTAAAGGCTAAAGAGAGGGCAGAACATGTTAAGAGGGTACAAGTGTTTAGATAGGAAAACAAAATAAAGAGGCAGGATAGACATGGAGGAAATGGGTAAGAGGATGTTGAGCAGGGGTGCTGAAAGGCCTTAGTCCATCATCATTGCTGAGAACCTCCTAATTGGGCAAATCCCTGAGCAGGCACCAGGCGCCCTGCTCTGGAGAACAGGTCAGACAGAGAGCAGGCCAGTGAAAGAGAAAGACGGAAGTGGGAAACATTTACAGACACAAGAGGGTGCCTTGAAAAGGTTGAGCTATGTGAGTCTAATGAATTGAGGAGTTGAACAAGTGCAGCACTTCCCTACTCCCTGCTTCCTTAATTCATCCTTCCATCCTCTTTTGCAACCCGGTTGTAAATCTATGAGCAGCTGAATCGACCACATTTTTTGAAAAAATATTTTTGATTGATTTCAGGTGATGACACAACTGAGTCTTAGGGCAGCCCAGGAACCATGTTTGTAACAGTGTACCCAATGACAGAAAGGTTTTCGGTGAGTGATGACGAGAAGTGTGCTCTATGAGGGGCCTTTCCAAAGAACTAATTTATGAGCATCCTGATCAATGGGTTAATTAAGTGAAGAGAGGAGAAAATGGAGAGGGGAGGGGCTGGTCGGAGTAGCCAGTGGCAAATGAATAAGGGGGGAAGGGATAGAAGGGCAAATGGGTTAAGGTTAGGAGGACGACAAACGGAGAGAAAAACACATTTTAGCAACCGGAGATTTAGAATATGTAAAATGCAGAAGTTATATTTGTGTGTGTGTGTGGTTAACTAAATTGCGTAGGACCATTGAGTAATTCTGATTAAAATTTCTTGATGCTAGTGATGATTATGAACCACTGGCTCATCTAGTGGAATCGATACCACCCCACCTCTTCAAATTTGTCAAACTCTTGCAAAACAAGATGTCAAGAACACAATCTATAGGTCAGTAGACCTTTAGAAAATCAATTCATACATTTACCTGTCAACTAAATTTTAATAGGAGAAATATGCATGCCAACTACACACATATATCCACCATACTTATACACCACACACCGTTCTCTTAAAGCAGTAATAAGAGTAGAGCTCATCTGCTGAAATGTGTTTATTCCCCACAAAAGGGCGAGAAAAAGAAAACAAGGCCGGAAAATCCTGCTGACATGTAGTCTTCTAATACGCCCCTTTCTCTGATCCCCTATTTCATTTCTACTGTAAGGCCGTTGAGCTTAAACCCAAATGGAATGAGACTGTTTAATGCCGGTACCAGGGGAGCTCTGGGTGCTTTCTTGCAGGCCAGAAAAAAAACCTTCCTAGCCCACACCGCTATCTAAATCCAAGAGAAACTAACATGTAGCAGCAAAACAATCTAACCAACCACTAGCCACTAGAGCCAACTTGTGATCATGGTTACACGCTCTTACCCTGGCCAATTAAGGTGACAGCATCATACCTTTATTTGTCTAATGCAGTCTGCCTTTTTACTGGCTGCCTATACTGTACATTCATTTGAATTGTACCTTCTCACTCTATGCTCCTTATACTTGTACTTGTAATCTTGTATATCCTTATTGTGATTTCTCTTTCCTATTAAATTTGTAACTCTGCTTGCACGAAGCCTGCATCCTTTTCTTCCCACTTTAATTCAATTTTTTGTACACCAGACAGTCAGAAGGGACATATGAAGAGCACTACACACGGACTATGAGTCATTTTCACCAAGATACTGTAGCCTGTGGGTAGCAGATAAGTGCACTCAATAAAGTTCAGTACAAGTCAGAACACTGACATTTATGTTCCTTGTGCTGTGAGCTGCTACCTGAAAGTATGGTCTGCGAAAATCTGCCCATGCGAGGTGTTTGGCCCAGGAGTGATCCAAACAGATTGGAATTGAGCCCCTCTTTCCTACTACCATTTGTCACTAGAGGAATTGTTTCAGCCTTGAGAGACAGTGCGAAGAGCCACAGATGAATGATTCAACCAAGATGCATTGTTTTCGTTGAAAGATGGAGGATACACATGCTGAATCCTTAAAAATTGCAATAAAACAAAAAGAAAGTGCCTCTCCTTCCAATAAATCAAAGGTGTAAAGCATGCATAAGTTTTTGAGGGATTTGCTCTTTAGCAGAACATTTCATGTTTGCGTGTGTGTTCAATGTACATGTGTGTGTCCTTATCCTGAAGGTTAGCGTTTCCTTTGCTCATTGTGACAACAACAGAGATTATCATTGCCTGCTTGGCATCATCGAGTGCAAAAGTGTAACACTGCCATTCTGGTGCTCATTCATCACTGTCCTGCCTCTGCTTTCATTCCTAGCCGGCACACACACACACTTTCAACCAGAATCAAGCAAGGGCCTGTCAAGTAAGAGACATTCTAATTCACTATGTAACAACGGGCTTATTCTTTTCATTAGCGTCCGCCACCAGGACAGCTAAAGCCCAGCAGCCTAACAATGCATCAACCGGAGATAGACGCCATATGGAAGTACTTGAAATGCTCCATTTGTTTAGAAGAGGAGGGGCTGAGGCATTTTTTTCTTAAGGTTACGTTGAAGAAGCAATGCACTCATGTATGCAGCAACACACATCCATGTTTTAACGACAAATGTTCAGACTGTAGAAACTTAGTGACGGCACTCCTCTGGGCAGCAATAACCCCTGGGAAATCGACAGCGGCGCCTGCTATCTCCGCATCCTCAAGTGTTGCCATTAGCCGGCAGCTCTGGTCATGCCTCAACCTCAACCGTCGCAACCCATCGTCACTTATGTCAACAGATGGACATCAAATGGATAACAGCCTAGTCTGTACTACGGGTCAGCCACTGGTTATGCCACCACGGAGGCTCATTATGTTTGACTGACTGAGACCAGCACTCAGCGTGTGTGTGTGTGTGTGTGTGTACCAAGTGCAAGAGTGAAATATGTGTGTTTTACAGCTACCCGCATCATTATACAGTGCAGCCACAGTGATAACACTTGAGCATGTTGGCCAACACAAGCAGTCCTACTTCTGCTGTTCCCTTTGCCAGCATTACCATTCAACTGGTCTTTCTCTAGCTGGTTGTTGGAGCTTCAGCTGACAGCTCATACTAATATGTACGGTGGTGCTACACATACTAATGTGTGTGTCACAGCATGCAAGAGACAGCATATAGCAGATGTTAGGAGAGAGAAATAGAGATGGTGGAGTTGCAGTGTTGTGGTATTCCTTTCCCTTCTTCCTCACCCGTTCTTGTTCCTTTCTACAACACTTACCTATTTCTTCTTTTGCTTGTTTCCTCCAATCTTTTCCATTTCTGGTGACATTCATGATCACTTGACTTTCAGAGCACATTCTCTCTTCTCCCTCTGAATATGTCTAGAGCGAGAGGGCAGGAATAGTGGCCTGCCTACCTGCCTGGCTCCAGACCTATTGACCCCGAGCTTGTTTGTGATGCTGGGGTTTTACTATGAAGTACTCACGAGGATGGTGCTTCTTTTGACCTTGAGAAGCTATCAGTCGCATAAGTCACTCAATTTGTCCACATAGCAAAATATAATATCTGGTGTGTGCTTGTGAATCAAAGCATCACAGCTCTGCAGGAATGCAGGAGAATGTAAGGAATTCACAAGGGTATAAAAACAAGTGTTTCCATAACCAGTCTCTAACAGTATGTTTTCTGTAAGATTTATCTCTGAAAATTATTAGAATAGGTATTAGGGGCAAAAACAAAGCACACAGGGAAAAAAATTGACATGAAGGGAATACAGGGGAAGACAGCTCTAAAATGCTCAGAGTTCCATGGATTTCAACTGTCAGTCAATCTGATTGGCCAGAAAGAAAGATGTTTTTAATCGCTACTTTTGCTGACTCCAACGCTCCATCAAATCTGCATCGTTTTCTGTTAGGGTCTAGAAAATGGAGAAAATGCACAAAATCTTATTACAGGCCTTATTATACAAGGAATTATTTGTATTAAAAAGAAAACTAAAAAAGGCCTAGTGTTTTAAATCTTTGGATTTTTTTTTCTTTTACTGTCAGGGGGGATATGGAGCCATCTCTACTTTCCCCCAATGACAAACCAGAAAGGTAGCTTGCAGTTTGGAACTGACCGATAGGTGTTCGAGGTGGTTTCTCACTGTCTCTGTGTCTTCCTTTGGCGTTTATCTCTTTCAAGGAAAGAGGAGCATGTGTTCATTGATCTTGGCTGGTGGTCAGACTGGTTCTAGCAGGGGGTGATGGCGATGTGAAGGCTGAAAACTCTGGGAAACGAACATCAGGTTTTTTCAATCAAAATGTGTGTGAGGGTGTTCGACCTTGATCTAACCTTAATGAGACCACCAGGGACACTACAGCACTGTTTGCTTCTGCTTGAAGAACGACATGTGAGATTGAAGGCGAACAGAGCAGATAGAGAAAGAAATGTTTGAAGAAGTGTATAGGGGAAAACTGTACAGACAGAGACAGTAAGGAGGCACAACAAACAAGCAGAACATCCTGCAATATAGAGAAAAAAAAACAGACAGATTGGATTGAGAGGAGTGATGGCTCTAACCCCTCATCTTCATCTTGCACCTTAGAGAGTAAACATCTCATTGAAGAAGCTCAGACAAAAGAAAAGATGGACCACTGCGGAGGGATTGTGGGAGACCAGCACTCTTTGAGAATGACTAAACAGACACCAACTCACCGAGTAGGAAAAATTGAAGTACTTTTTTGTTTCAAAAACTCTAAAAGAGGATTGCCAGATCAATGGCGTTCATTACCACGTACACAAGAACTGCACAGCACTAACTGATAAAAATGTGTATCCTGTGATCTACAAATAGAATAGACAAGACATGCTAATGCTTAGGTTTGCACATTTTGAACGTTATTAGATATTTGGGCATAATCATTTCATGTTGGGATTCAGCGCAGCACCAGAGAACATTGCTTATCGGACTTAAAGAAAAATGCAGTCTTCAGCATTTTAAACACTGCATAGGGTGATAAGTGGATGTCAGTTTTTTCTGGATTATTTTCGCAGCAATAATATACATAATATACATTGAAACATACAAATCACATAAAAGGCAAAGGCAAGGTTCAGATTTAAAATCTTTGTGGGGTTTGGTCATCCAAAAAGATGCTGCCATAGCAATGACACACACTACCTCTGGAACAAAAAAAAGAAAGTAAGAAAATAAAAAGCAGAGCTTCCTTTGAACCCAATGATTGAGATGGTTACAAGTGTACTGAGAAACAAATTAATACATGAATGAGAAATAAAGGAAACAGAGGACACATGCAGAGTATATATGGTCTCACAAAGCATACCATCTTTGGCGGAGGAGGGAAGTAGTCCAAAGACTATTTAAGACAAAAACACTTTAAGAGACAGGGTGATTACATGCCGAGACTCATGCTCAAGGGAAAAGGAGAGGAATGTTCCCATTGTGAGCAGCTCGTTGTCAATTACTTAACTTTGCTGTTTAAAAAAAGTGTCCATTATAGATTTTCCATTTAATCTATTTTATGTCCTACAAAGGAAGTGAAGAAAAACAAGTTTTGGTGTTGAAGTAAACAAGCCTTGGTGGTGAAGTATGTGGCCAGCTACAGGTATGTGTCACAGAAGCCAAACTAGTCCCAAAGGCATATATTTCAATGTTACGTTAAGAAGTTAGATGTTCGTTAGGTGTGTGCCTGTCTACAACATTGGTCTCGATCACTTGTCCTAAACAGGCCCAGCAATTATTCAATATCCTGTCAATTATTCAACTGCTAACTGTGCAATTTGTCACACTGGAACCTCTCTCCTAGCTGAAAAGTAGAAGACAAATTCCCACTGCAGGGGTAATGAAAATCTGCCAGCAGTCCTGAAAATACATTTCTGCACCTTCAAAGCAACGACTGACACAAATAGTTCGCTCCTCAGTTTCTCGTAACATAGAGAAGAAATGAACAACAGCACCTCCCCGAGGGGTTGAGTGTTCAGCCAGCCTTGGATTTTTACTAATTTATTTCGACTTTGTTAAACAAACATTCAATTTCATCAGCATTTATCAGATGAGTCTCCAGCTCTCCAGTCAGCATGTCAGCTGTCATCATCTTGAAGATCTTTTTTTTTTTTTTTTACACAGATGTAATCTCTCACCTAAAATTAGCAGCAACTGCTGTCATCTCCACAGTCAGAAAACATGGTAACCCATTGGGGGACCTGCTGTCACAGGTTTATCTACAGAAGAAATAAACTGCGAGGGGTAAAATTAGCAGCAGTAAACAGACAGGTAGGCCTCCGAAGGAGAGTGACATTGGGGTCGTGATGGCCGTTTCAACCCACCCTGTCAGAACACTAGGACACGTCGGTTGACTGTTTAGCAGCCCATGCTAGGAGCAATCAATCTACCAGATGACAAACTCTGAACGCTTCAGCCCCATCTGCCTCCAAGCTTTGCTGCACCATGCCCAGGGCTGATGGCAGTGAGCATTAGTTTCAGGGACTTTGCTTACATATGAGCAGGATCCTTACATGTGTGATGCTCACACACACACACACACACACACACACACACACACACACACACACACACACACACACACACACACACACACACACACACACACACACACACACACACACACACACACACACACACACACACAATGTTTTGCTAAAGCCTCTTTTGTAATCCTTATTGTGCTTACAAGCTCAATGTATGGCACTACATTAATGAATGGCATAGGCTGTACTGTATTATTGTTTACATACAGTAACCTAAGTCTCTGTTCAGTTGTTCATCCATTCCGTTTCTCTTTTAAACACAAATGGCTGCCATCACTCTACACACTGCATTAGCATGCCACCTCTGTCTTCCTTAAACATCCACAGGTCTTCAAAGTTTCCAGGCAGTTGCCATCAAGATAAATAACTACTCCTCTGTGACAACATCTATCTAGCACAAGGGCAGTCAGACGTCCCACCCCCCCAAACGCCTCCATTAAAATCTTTTTTTTTCACTGAGGAGATGTCCCTATCTGCAATATAGGGCAGGCAATAGCTGCCTAAACCAAGGAGAGAAGCTGAGCTGAGCTGAGCTCTCTTCCTTTTTCTCCACCGCAGACAAGAACAGAGGTCTTCTTGTCCCTGCTGAATTCTATCATCTAGCAGGCCCTGCTGATCCAAATACCCCACAACACCATCCACAGCATATAAATGTGCCCCATTCTTCGTGCTCTGTGTGTGCATCTATTTGTGCCTGTGTTGTGCGAATGTGTGGAGGGAGGCATTTAGAGGAATATGTTCTCATGGCCATGGCGTTTCCTGGGGTATTTTTAGTATAAAAGATCCCCAGAAAAGACGCCCATAATAAGATGAGATGATTTACTAGTTGAAGGGGGATTTATGTGTGTGTGTATCATTTTGGCCATCTGTCTGCAACACAGACCAGTTTTCTTGAAAAACTGCCCTTCCAATCTTATTGTTGTCCTCTTATCTCACAACGCACACGAAAAAATGTATATTGATTGCCATGTGTTCAGTGACATTAGCATCCCTGCAATCTCAGCAAAGCAGTTTGATTAATAAGCTATAAATGTTGCATGTACGCGGATAGGAGAAACGGGCTCAGCCTTACTGAATGGTAGCCTCTGTTCCTCTTATTTCACCAGAGGAGCTCTGGGGCCAGGTCCTCATTAACAGAACAGAGGATGCATCTTCTGAAATGAAGGGGGAGCTCGCCTACATGAATCAAGCATGAATAGCTCACAACAGGTGTGACATCATCACACAGCAAATCTGCATACATGCAACAAATATAACAATGGTGCAAGACTGGCCAAAAGCACAAAAAAATCTCAATAATTTCATGTACGTTGTTGACAGCTGCAAATCCATTTTCCCCAGGTGTTATTCACAATATATATCTTCATTAATTTTCTACATAGGCAAGACATTTATAGTCTTATGGGTAGGCATCAGATAAAACGTGAAAAACATTTGTTTGTTTTTTCTTTTTATGTAAATCATTGTATCCCCCAGTTAGTGGACTGGCATCCTCACTTCTAAACACCTTTGTCACTAGAGGTGAGAAAGACAGCTGCATAGACATGCACACATTAAAATGCTAATTGAATTCAAATTTGGGTAAATAAACAGTTGAAGTGAGATTTTTCAGATAGAATCATCTCCTAGGTAGAACCTGGCAATAAACATGTAAACCTCAGCCTACCTGTTAATTTGGGATCCACGGGGGCTGGTGGGGTGCCAGGTTCCCACTGATGCTTTGTGTTTTGTTTTTTTTTTCCTTCTTCCTGAGATTCAGTTCTCCTCCTCCTGCTCCTAGTCCTCTTCACTGAGCCGTTCTCCCGTAGCAGTAAATGTCTAGGAGGCAAAAGTGTTTCTACAAAAACAAAACTACATTTAAAATAAAAATAAAAAAAAAGAAACGGACAGCACTACCTCGTTCAGTCCCACCGGGCCGGCAGGTGGGACTTCATGCCAATGACAGTGAACAGTCGACGCCAAACACGAAGCTGCTCAGCTGCATCACACACGGCGTCCGGCAGCTTGGAGGATGGTTCCCCATCGGGGCAGGCAGCCTCGGCTCCGTCCTCGTCCCCTCCAACACGCCAATATATTCATTAATCTCTCGGCTGACAGTCCTGTCTGTTTTTGTCTTTTTACTTTTCCTATATCGAGGCCCGTTGGCGACAAAATAACCCCCGAATAACCCGGACGCGTCTCGGCTGGCAGCCCTGGGAAGTGTCACCTGTGTTGACCAGTAGCTTCTTCTTCTTCTTTTTTTTGGTCTGGCTCGTCGTCGGTAAATCCTCGATAAATTCCCTCACAGAGAAGCTCCGACACCGCCGGCAGCGCTCCCAGTCACGGTGCAGCCGTCGGTTGGCGTTGGCTCGGCGGACACACACCGCTCGCTCCTCCGTTCGCCTGGTTCCAGAGTTGCTGCCGCCGCCGCCGCCGCTGCTGCGTGGTTTCCGTGCCCGCGCACGCACGCACGCACGCTCGCACCCGGCGTGTGACGCGCGCCGCAGTGTCCTCCCTAGCAAGCTGGTCGCCTTGGCAACGCTTTCTTCTGACCTCAATATGGTCGTTTTTCCGAATAAAAAACGCGTCGCGTTTGCCTCCGATGGCGTCGCGTTGACAGCATTGTCATCTTCAATCAGTGGTGCAAACCTGAAGGCATCCGCCCGTTTGTGGGTAGGGTGTCGCTGGTTCGTTCTCCATCTGCTCCCGCAGAGGGATGTGAAAAATTAGTGCTGAGGAGTTTCATTTTTTAAGCATCACTCTCTCCTCCTCTCACATCCAGCCGGGTAGAACCGCATCACCGTGACGTCAGAGGACGTTAAAGGGACACTAGCACCATTTTTTTTACATTATCTTCTGGCCTGCTTCTCTTTCCCCACTATCAATCCATCCATCTTTATCTCAGTCTCTCCGCTCCATCTCTCCATCTCCCATATAATTTACCCTTTCGTCTAGACTAACTCTCCATTTCTCCCTGACTGATCAGCAGGCTAACCATGCCAATCACTAAGGGATAAATATGACTCCAAATGGGGTATTAAAATACTTTTATAGACACACCGCAAAATATAATAACAATATAATTAGATGAGGACAAAGTAATCACTTCCTTTTGGAATATTCTGCAGAGTTGTTGGGTGGATTGCTGACTTCAGCTGGATTTATTTATTTTATGTTTAACTTCTTTATTTTATGTCCTTTGTTTTATGTTTAACATCCAGGCCTGGCCAAGTCCCCAATCTCATCAATGCAGTGGCTAATGACTGTGTGGTGGCGACACCTGCTCCTCTGGATGCACACACACAGCCACATGTCGGTCTTATTACCAGGGTCGTAACAGAGCCAAACATCTGCCTCAGTCACTATCCCACTGCAGAGCCATGTATCTACAGTCGGTGGACAGATGCTTGCCAGGACCCTACCTCACCTAACCAGACCAAAAAAGACAAAAAAGAAACTTTGACTTTTGCTTTTTGACGTTTGTTTTCATATTTTCTTTGTGCAGTCACTCAAGCTGAAGTAAAACCAGTGTCACCTCAGGAGATCTCCAAATGATGCCCATGTGCTCCCAAGCAGCATCCTGGAAAATATCTCATTTTAAAGAAGATTTACTCCCTAACATCCATGTGCCAGTGATCATTCAGTTCCACGTACAAACCCCAGGCAGGGCTGCAACTCCACTTGTGTGGGGAGCCAGGCTGTCGTCAGTCCGACAAAACATGATTTCTAGCCCGTCCCGCTTTTTACCTTCGGACACCTTAAACTACCTGAGGGACACAGATGAGGCAGGTAGAGACGAGGAGAGACTTCGATGGGGCTACGATCCCAGCTATCAAGACAAATCGTCTTTGCTGGTGGGTTTACATTCCCCCAGTGATATCCCATCAGGCCAAGGTGAGGAGGTAGTGGGCTTATGTGTGTGTGTGTGTGTGTGTCTGGGCAGGTGAAGTCCTGCACTTGATAAACCCTACCCAGGCATCAGAGGTAATGGCCCACCAGGCAGTCCTGACAGCTGAAGTCACACCAGACACACTTGTACACACAGATACAGCTGAACTAAAGTGAGACACAGTAGCAAACATATGTATCATGACACAGAGAGTCCCATCTGGTCTCCCTCCTCACAGACACACACACACACACATAACCACGTTAAAACACTGCATGATGTATGTTGGACTACAGGTCAGTTTGCTACTGTGGAGCCCCAGGGGGAGCTGCTGATCTGTGGAAAACGTCTCTGCAGTATTCGTGTTTGTTCTTTTACTTCAGGACATCACACACATTGGTTGTGCTTGATTAGTTCCACGCAAAAGTGACCAGTCAAAAGGCCCTTTGATGTGGCCCCAGGGCCCTGACGCCATGTTTCCACCTGTAGCAGGTCGGATTTCAGCTTTTAAAAGGAGAACAGCTCTAAAATTCAACAACTAGAAGATATCACATACAAGGAACAATAATATGTTGAGACTGACATGTGTACAAAACGTGCACAAGTACACATTATCATACAGCTGTAAGCCCCTCTGACTCATACACACATGCCTGTGGATTTAATATTCCATTAAAAACGAGCTGCAACATCTGCTACATTACAATTAAAATCATTTGTTTGCTTGGAGGTGTATGCACTGATATGTCACTGCAATCTCATAAAGCCATTAACCTTTTTGGCTGAGGGACCCAGACTAAGCAGAAAGCCCATTTTCTCTCCACCTTATTTGCTTTCCTGCATCCTGACCTGCTGAGCATGCCCACAAATCCCTTCTGTGTTTGCGGAGCCTGCTCTGATTAAAACAGAACATCAAAGAGAAGCAATGATTTGTTAGTTCATGACTAATTCTCAGGACTGTAGTAGTGCACACACTCACCTGTGCACACATACAAGTTATATGCATAATTACACACTATTATTCCTCAGTGGGAGAAGAGGCCTGCAAAGATGTCATTGCAAATAACTGAGAACGCACTCCAGCTCGCAGATGCCAGGAGCTTTTAATTTACAAATCTATTTTGGGGGAAGAGACTGCTTAAGCACAGTTGGACGGCAGCAGGAGCGGGAGAGGAACTGCATAGCACGAAACACATTATATGAAATGCTCCCGCCCCTACTGCAGTGATTATCACTGGATGTTAGAAAGCTTCATCTCCTACTCCCCTACATGTTCCCACCCTTACACCTCTAAAGCTCCTACAAATGGAACTCTGCCTAGATTTGTTACACATATTCCCCCACCATTACTTCTACTTTCATCACATTCTGTTAATTATAGTTTTGTACCACACCATGGAACTGGTGCTTACCCGTTACCCCCTGTCCTGATCGTCACCTCTTGGCATCATGCTTACGATAACGTTTTTTCTGGGACAAAGGAACAATTATGTGGTTCAGCGGAGCCTTATGTACAGTGGCAAGAATGGGGTTTCAGCAGAGGTTGTGACGTTTTCTGTACTTTGAACAAGCTTCTGTTTTTTTTTTGTGACTGACATTGTCATTGACATCCTTCTATTTTTGTAGTCCACTGACTACACAAGATTTGATGAAGGCTCATCAATGCCATTTGCCAACCAAAGCTGCTGTTAGTGTCTGGAATATAAACATCAAATAAATAATAAAATGAATAAAACTCTAAAAAGAAAAATTACAAAGTCAAACGACAGACAGTTGGTTTTAACACAGTGGACAAGTATAAACACCATGTCTGTCAAAGTTTTGTGAAATAAAAATAATGCTTTTCCAAAATGTCTTCCCCATCCACTCTACAAAGCAGGATTAGTGCTCTAGTATCAAAAGTCCACTAACAAATTTTATATTTAATTTGTAACAATAAACAAATAAAAAATGTCACTGTTCTTATGAGGTCTGGAGAGCACAGTGTCAACAGCTCTTATTGCCTCCTCCCAGGTGTACCTCAGGGTGCTGTCCTGGGTTTTTTCATCAACCCACTTGTCTTCTACTACATTGCTATGCTGAGGAAGCACAGCTTTTTCCTGTCCTTTTAAAGAAAGACATCTTTAACTCAAGACAGAAGTTCTGGTCCTCGCAGTCAG
Source organism: Channa striata (assembly GCA_033026295.1). NCBI lineage: Eukaryota > Metazoa > Chordata > Actinopteri > Anabantiformes > Channidae > Channa > Channa striata. The sequence continues at coordinate 28,310,494 of CM065168.1, read as the reverse complement.
ACCTTCTATTTACCACAACATCAAGATCAACTTCAGTAATTATCCAGAGAAAGCCTGACAAAAATCTAGGGGTCATAACTGACCATCAAATAAGCTTTACTGACCACAACTCTAATTTTTTTTAAGCACGCACATTTGCCCTCTACAACATCGTAAAGATCCATTTCTACCTTTCAGAAGCTAACCCAACATCCTGACCATTTATTTCCACTCAAGTCCAATTTACCCTTTACTTTAATTCTGTGTTTGGTCAGTACCAATTCTTGAGAGAAATACAGTGCCTTACTGTAAATGCCTCATCATGGTAACCAGCTAGTTGCTAAATGTGTCTGTCTGCTGTTTTTAGAGCTCATACTCTCACAACAGCTACCTGCTGTGTGTAGAACTGATGCTGTGAGGGCAGTGAGACCCAAAACAGTAAAGTTCTGGTTAGGACAGATAGTTACAGAGAGCTGCAGATTCAGATGATAAGTCTCTCCAATTTCAGAGACACGTTTCACACACATTGTCACAATGTTTTCGCATTCACATAATATACTCATTTCATATAATCCCTTTATATCCCACTATATTAAACATATACATTCAAATTTTTCTAGTGTGTATGGACAGAAAGAGAGAGAAAAGTTAGCCTTAACGCTCAGAGGATTAAGTCCCCGAGCTGCTAAATCATTAATAAACTCAAGGTCAAGTGAGATGGGAGAGTGTATTCTATAGCATGCTCCACTATTTATACTTCTCCTTATTTTACATCTTCATCTGCTCCCTTGCAGCGAGCCTGCTCTGTCTGTCACCCCTTTCTTCTCTTCCTTTCTCTCATTTCGGTTTCTTCCTCTGGCTTTCCTTAGACTCTCCCTACCTTGTAGTGTTACAGTACCTCCCACTCTCCCTTCCATCCTCCTTTCCTATATCTATTCTCCTCAGTAAGCATCCAGGCCCTTGGGGTCGGGGATCGCATCCCTCTTCTCTGATCTGTAGCAGCAGGGAGTCGGCCAGATTAGTGCTAAAGTAGCTCCTCTTGCATCAGTTCCCCTCGTATAGCCACCCCCTCTCAGCATCCCCATGCCACACACATGCACACCTCATTAGCTAGAGTAGCATCTGCTTTTAATTGTACCCATGTGAGCACTAGTGTTGTCTCCAAATCCATGAATCGGCCAGTGCCACATTGCCATAATTGCGGTGCCACATGTCCCTTCAATGCAAGCTGCCACCCTGAGGTATAAAGGAGGAGACCTGCACAGTGCAACTGTAATTTTCATTACTTCTGCTCAGTGAGAAACTTTGGCTTTATGGCCTTTTAATCATACGTGCACATGTAGTCATTATTACCATTAACAGGCTTGTGTGTGTGTGCTTATGCGTGTTGTGTGTAATTGTCTTAATATTTGGCATTGTTCTTTTAATGCACAATGTCAAATATTAAGCTCATGCAAACAACCACAACCTCTCTTGTGGTTATTATACATTATTATTACACAGATCTTTCACACTGACACTGGCCTAGCTGTATTCAGATATCATGTCATTTTACTCTTTAAAATGTAATAATATTCCTAATGAGTAAGTCCTTTGAATCTTTACTATAGTCTGCCGTCTTTTTTCTGCACATGTGTGGTGTTTGGTTGTGTCATGTGGGAGAATTGTTAAGAGGTAGCACCTGCAGTATGCAATTCCAAGGCTAATGTGACAAATTACTGTTGTTGTTATACGGTATGTAAAGTAATGTAAATTGTTCTCACTTATATAGTGCATTACTACTTTGGCTGCCAGATAAAGTGCTTTACAATTTTGTTCACCTATTCACAAGCACACACACCAAAGATGGCAGAGATGTAATGCAAGGCCCTAGCCCAGGGGTAGTCAATTATGTTTTAAGGAGGTCCAGATTATATTTAGTTAGGCATTACAGGCATTAGATATTATATTAGGCATTGCATATTTCAGTATTAGCCTGCCCTACTCTGTGAATGGCTGACATTCTCACGTTGACCAATCTCAGTCCTCCTGACTAAACCGATGGCACTGACTAATGGCCAGTCAGACAGACAGACAGGTGGACAGGTGTCCCTTCAACTGAGTAATGGTGTAGAAACAATGTCAGAAAATAGTTGCTGGCCAAAGTTTTATCTCGCCACCAAAACTGAATTAAAATGATATGAATGATATGTTGGTTCCAGCTCTGGACAGACTACAGTTTGGACCTGGACTGGTTATAACTACCCTAGCCTGACACACCAGGGCAACTTTGGGTTGAGTGTTCAGCCATAGCACACCTGGGCATATGGGAATCGAGCCACTGACCCTGTGATTGGTGGACAACTTGTCTACCTCCTGAATCCCAGCTGTCAGAGTAATGTGATTACTTATTCAATACATATTATAATTAAGAATAACTGATGACATTGACTTTAGAAATAGTCAGTTAGGAGTTCATTTGCCTGTTTGAAAGTGTGTGCCAGGGGTACGCATACACACTCCATTCTGAATAATAAGCAGAAAGAGACATAATTTTACAGGTTATTAGGCAGACTTATCCAGCCTGACATTTTGCAGGCTGTAATTGTTTTTGATATAGTTAATTCCTCCGCTGCTCACATCCCTTTGTTGTTGTTGCAGCTTGCTGCCTTGTGAGCAAAGCATTCGGCAATGGAGAGACGGCATAAGGAGTGGAGCTAAATCAGCATAATGAAAGCAGAAAGTGGCTCCTGTGGGAAGAGTATCCAAATGATAGACATCTCAACGACTCTATCACAAACAACCTCATTGTTCCAAACAGATGATGTTGAGCTTTAAGCAATAGTTTGCTTGCGATGTGTAGAACACTGGAATGTTTCATCATTATTACATTAGGTGATTAGGTGAAACCTCAACGGTCCCCATGGGGAAACTGGGCTTGTTGCGGCAGCACAGCGGAGGATCTAGATAGGAATAAAAATGATGGAGCCGTAGCTGCTTCAGAACTGTCTAGAATAGTGGTTTTCAAACTATAGGGGGGCCCTTGGGGTGTTAATCCTCTGTACCCACAGAGCAGAATTATTCTGGTGAATATTTGGGCCACATGTTTGTGATTTGTCTTGTACATATACACCCTTGGGCTGTGTCTGGCCCACATACAGCATGGCTGTCTGAGGCTACTTCCACATCTAAACAGATTCTGGTGCGCACACCAAAATATTGCTGAAAGGCAGCCAAGATTTGAGGAAAACAATCAGAATTTGTCCAAATGTGTGTGTATAGGCCCAGTCCTGTCTCCTAAGAGCTGTGTTCTATGCAAATATGTTTTTGTAGGAAAAAATTCCAGACCAATTCCATTTTTTATGATAATGATTATAATATATATCAATAAAATATCCAGCCGGTAATTGTCACTGGGTCAACAGCTTGGTACATCCTGGTTATCAAGATCAGGTTGACAGTCTATCTCAGGGCTGACAGAGCATACAGACACAGGCTACCATGTAAAATAACATTCTTAGATTCACCAGTTAACCTAAAATGCATGTCTTTGGATTTTAAGAAGAAACCAGAGTACCGAGAGGAAACCTATGCAAGAAAAGTCTACGTAGAAAGGTTCCAGATCACCAGGCAAATTTGAATGAACCTTCTAGCAGTAAGGTGGCAGTACTAAGCCTGGCACATCCAGACAAACATTTACTAAACCTAACCAAGTTGTTTTTGTGCCTAAACAAAATGCATGAAATTTATTCACTGAGGCTTTTATTGAAAAGGAGGCTCCTGCTGGTGCCTCCGTGTGGAGTTCTCATGGAGTTCAGCATATTCTCCCTGTGCTTGCGTGGGTTTCCGGGGTAGGTGGGTTCTCCGGTTTCCTCCCACAGCCCAAAGACATGCATGTTAGATTAATGGGTGAATCTAAATTCTCTGTGTTGGCTCTGACGGGCGACCTGTCCAGGGTGTAGCCCACCTCTCACCCTATGACAGCTGGGAAAGGCTCCAGCGTTCCTGCCCAGAAGGATGGATGTTTGGCTCAAGAGCCCAGACATAGAGACAACAAAAGTCAAGTTCAAAAATAATGGATGCAAATTGCAAAGCTAAAGAATATAGCCATAAAAGTATTATCTAATAAAGGGGCAAACATCCTTGAACAGTAGGTATGACCACAGAATGCACCCTGCTCTGACAGCAAGACAATCTTGCCAGAAGACTGATAACTCACAAAGAGGGAAAACAGCCAAATAACACCAGAGCAGGTGGAGAACAGAGGAGCTCTATTTTATGACTGAGGAGTGGAGAGCATCGTGAATCACAGTGGACAGAGGACTAAACTCTGACCACCCCAGCAGGCAGCGCCGTGCAAATAAAGACCCATATAACTAAGGTAGATGGCACACAGGTGCACTGGGCAGGTGGCTGCTGAATCGCCAGAAAGGAAGAACACATGCAGGGGGAGTAGCCTATAACACAACAAGGACAAGAGTGGACAGAACCCCCCAAAAAATGAACTGCAAAGACTATGATGAAGACAAAAAACAAACTCCTACGGGCAAAATCACAACAGCTGTGAGGAGATTTTAACAGAAAATTAAAATAGAAACAACAGCAGCAACAACAACACGCAGACATGCGGTTGTAAAATACATCACAAACACAATTTAACAATGCTTAATGGTGAATGAAACCATGGGTAGATAAAAACTACATTTCCCTGAGGAGTTGATTGACCATTTTCACTTGAACTTTTTAATTACTCAGGTTTTTGTAGGAGCATAACATTTTCCACCATGATACTCAAACGGCAACTCTGAAAATATTACTTCCAAAATGTCTGTTTTCCATGACAAATTTGACAAAAGGTAATTATGTCTTTATGTTCAATTATAGATAGTAACATAAAAAAATCTGCATCGCTGTAAAAGTTGCATACAGATTAACATTATAGTTATGTTGGGTACATTCATTTTTTAGGAGATTGGAAAATCAAGCAACAAACAGACAGCATTCCTCCAGAATCACTGCATAGAGCCAGCAGAATGTTGCTTTGGATATATGTTGGATATATGCTAGAAATGAGTTTTAGTTTCCATTATGTCTTTCAAGCAGAATTAAATGAGGGACCTGTCAGTCACCTGCAGAGCTGATTCGCAGATGTGTGATGACATTATATTGTGATTAGGCTGTCCTGATTTTCTCTTTCGAGACAGAGCAAGAAATGATGCACCTCCTCTTTGGGTCAACATCTCCACCTTCTCTCCAGGTACATGATTAATGAGTGAGAGAAAGAGAGAGAGAGAGACGTGAAGCTGCTGCAGGGTTTCTTTTCTATTCTGTTTTGCTGTTCCTCCCAAAGAAACTCATAGAAGCACTGCTACGACCATCTTTATATGCCTCACTCTTAATTCTGGTCGTCCACTGCGGTGCTGGACAGACAGCAAGGGGTAATATTAAAAACAAAAAACTGCATTCCTCCTTCCCTATCGCATCTCCAAAAACTGTCAAAAAAGCTCAAGTGCTTTTCACTGCCAATTAACTCTTCTGATGGAATTGCGGCAGCGAGGAACGTTGATCACCCTTTCTCTAACTTTTGACTTGTTAAAATATTTAAAGTCCCGTAATGTTGAACTTCTATCCCTCGCCGCCTACTCTCTGCTTTGAATTTAGCTCCTGGCGGCTGCACGTCCATCAGAGCGGTGCCATGGAAATTCAAGTGTTGCCGAAAAACAAGCATTCAGAAGGGGACTCATTAAGGGTGTGAAAACAGACTGATGCAGCCGGAAGACGGGAGGAATAAGAAAGGTAAAGAGAACGAGCTCGATGACCTGAGCAGCCCTTAGGATGATGCCACGATGTGATGGGTATACATGTTGTATGACAGCTCTGATTTGGATTCCCTCTCTGTCTCTCTGCATCTCATTTTCCGACTCTCACACAAATGTAAAATAGGTAGATGAAGCTGCAGTGGAAAGACTGGGGAGAGATGGTGGGAAAACACTGAACAACAGGATGTGATGTTTGATCGTGTGCAAGAAAAGGCAAAGAAAGTCAACCAAAATCACTGGGCTCTTGAAGATAATGACTTATGTATTTCCACTGAGGACCGGAGCGCAGACTAGTCATTAAAACCAACATTAAAACCATGAAGTACATATCTCAAACTACGACTGGTGGGTTGAAGTACATCTGTTTTCTTTAGAGTTAGACTTCACTATATTGTCTGGACTGAACAGGAAGCGTCCGTTTCTCTCCCTAAAGTATCCTCTATGGCTATTGGACTTTGAGGTAAGTATTGTATGTCTATCGTTGGAGGGGCAAAAAGGTACATATTTATACAATTTATTGAGTTAAGGTACAATTTCAAGGAACAGCCTGTCTGTTAAGTGGATATGTCGCTATAAAGATTTGCAATTACAATTATCAAGTCAATAATGCAGTTATTATGAGCCAGCAATGTCCTCTATTGTCCTGTATGAGCCAGCTGTTACCACACGGGTAACACTAATTCTATAAATGTGGTCTTATTTTCAAAGAGTGAACATTTTCATTGGTTGTATTTCAGGAATGTGTTACTGAAATAAAATCAATGAAACTGTCTACCATTGAAGACATTTTTTAGCTACGAAAATAAATATACCTAAACAAAACGTCTCTCTTTGGATCCACTATAGTGTTTTATTATTGGTGGCGCTTCAAGTGTTAGAGATGTAAGCAAATGAAATCAAAATACAGTCATTCATCAGACATTTGATGACATTGCTATTCCGTGTGCTCTATGTGCTGTAAAGCATTTGGCATTAACATCAATTTAAATGGAACGTATGGAAACATTAATTTCGATGGGCATTCTGGCAGCATGTAACTTACTGCCCTCTTGGCCCAGGCCTTCCAGACTGATATATGATCTCTAGCAAAACTGTTAGATGGAGTTCTAAAAAATTTGGTAAAAATTTATGGAGACTGGAAATTAAGCTCCTGACTTTGCTGGAAATGTTTAGTCTTTATAATCCCACAAAATACCAAAACTGAAATGCATTGAACATCTCACAAAATTTCAGATTGTAGGGCAATATTGTCTATTTTTATCTTGGCTAGGGAGAGTCAAATTTAGACGAGTGGACTCAGGAGACCCAACATCATCAAAACTAAGAGAGTCGATATACCAAAAGGAACAGTAGTTACTATGATGGAAGACACTAAACACGTGCGAGAGCAGGGAAACTAAACAGCTAAATATGAGTAAAACATGGAAGATAAAAGCTAAAAACAAATATACATAAGCAAAAATGTCATGCTCTTCAGCAGAACTACTGGACACAGACAGAACAGTAAGACGTCTTAAAGCCTAATTTCACTGTATTTAAAATTAATTTTAAAAATGAATCATATTATCAACTTCAGCGAAGCTTCATTACATCGTATTTGTATCAGAAAGGTGTTGCGCTGACTTTGAACGTCAGAGATACTTCTGATTCTGCTCTATTCAAATAATGGAAATTTATAGTAAATTTATTTAACAAAATAACAAAGGGAGCACACAAACATCTTATTCTGATCAGCTGTTTCATCGTTTATTTCATACTAATGATTTGTTCAGGCATTTTTAACGTGTCAAATGCCTCAAAAGACTCAACTACTTTCAATGCAATTGCTTTTTATGATTCAGTGTTTTGAAAAGCTTTGGTTTCTCCACTGCTCAAGGTCCAACCACCACAAGGTAAACAAGATAGGCTCAACATAAAGAGAGTAAAAAAGAACATAAAGCCAGAAGCTAATGAGTAACTAACTACAACACAGAGCAAGAACATGAAGCCTGATCAAAGTCCAGGAGAAGAACTGAAGATTGGCAGAGCAGGCGAACAAGGACTCAGAAGCTAGTGTGTGCTGATAGGGATCTAACAGAAAGTGTGTAGTGTGTGAAGAGGCAAACTGTATCCTGAGGAAATCAAACAGGAATCAGGTTTGTGTGAGAAGCAAGGCAATCAACAGTGTGTGTGTGTGTGTGTGTGTGTGTGTGTGTGTGTGTGTGTGGCAGAGAGGTGTAGAAAGCAAGTCACTAAGAGAAAAACAAAGTCCAAGATGTGGATCATGGCAGGAAGTACATGTGTTTGAGTGGTAATAAACTCTACCTTTCCTTGAATATCCCTGCTGCTCTGGATGATGTCATCTGGCCACGCTTACAGTTCATATAATATCATCTGGTGGAGCAACAACAACCAAGTTTACAACCTCTGAAGTATGATAACCTTATCTGACCTAAAAACTATGGAGCATGTCAATTGGAAAAGATTCTAAGTTGGAAACAGAGAAACACGTTAAAGGAGGGATGTATTCCATAACCTAGAATCACAGGAAATACATTCAAAATCTGAGATTTATGCTTAAAAGGAACAATGTGGAAGATTTAGCATAATCTAAATCTTAAACCAGTGTTTGGTTTGTCTCCTATGAGCTGCTGTATAATCACAGTATCACAGTATCACAGAGATGAAGTATATTGATTGATATGATTCTAAATGGCTAATTTTCTAAAACTGCTAGTCCTTCAGATTTGTCCAAACATTAGTGAAACTGGAGTTAACAGTGCACTTATTGGGAACTAGGTTCTGCTGCGGAATAATACACATACACATTCTCATCCCACAGCATCACTTTCTAAGGCGAATTGTGCCAATTTGTACGTCCTCGGCGTATCATATTGACGCCACACGTAGCCTTTAGCGTAACTACTGGACGTTGTTTGACACCCTTGCGTCGATGGTGTCCGGTGTTGACACTACAGAAGCACTTTGGCCTGAGTATTGGATACTCCTGAAGTGAGTCACCTTATGACACTAAGGAAACAACTTTAGATACACACAAAAACTGTATTGAGGAAACAATTTATGAATAACGTTACGTTAACAGACAACAACGGTTATGCAAAAAAAACTGCAGGGTAAGGTTATGTTAGAAGATAAATTACATAAAGGCTAGCACTACAAACAGTGACACGCACTTACTTCCTTAATACAGTAACCACGTGTGCCAAAGCACAAAGAATCTCCTACTAGAGCCGAACCCCCGTCTCCCGCCACCCTTACCACCTTCTAGCTTAATATTTTACATCACAGCTTTAGGCATCAAAATTTGAACATCAGGGCTTCCGCCGAACTATGCTGAGAGCTCAGAGCATCAGTCACCGATGCCAAGGAGTACCTTCAGCGTCCGCACGTGACACAGAAGGAACTGGACAAAGCGATACTTTTTGACGCCTCCGGAATGAGAAAGGGCTGACATTTACAGCAGCAGGATGCTGTGTGTGAGGCTGAGTCAAAATAAACCACCTTGTCCACAATCACTGTAATGAAGGAACCTTTGATCCAGTGCAAGCGTGTGGCTCACTGATGTGTTTTTAATAGTTTTTGGACAACAACGGAGCTCTGTGGCACAGAGAAATTAGATATATCAGGATTTGCTAACACAGCCAATACTTGTTAGCAGAATAAATTGATGACGGTGTCATTTGCTAATGAAATTTCATTCTACCTTAAAGCCCTGGATTGTGTGATAACCAGGAGGGCTGGTAGCAAATGTGATTAAACAGAACTTGATTTGACATGAGAGTAAATGAAAGCGTTCTTTTGGGTTCTATTGTGTGCTTAGTGCACATTTATTTCCCAGGATGACACCGACTTTGCCTCACTGTAACCAAGTTTCTCCAGCTAGGATATTTTTTGGCCTAATTGCTGCCGGTGGCTAAATCCCATCCATTTGCGTTGCTCTCCTTTGAAGAGAGATGCAGATGAGCTTAACGAGTGTGCTAATTATGCTCGCTCAGTGTGGGGAGTCTTCTGTAAGAGTGACTTTGTGTGTGTGTGATTGTGCATATTTTCTGCTTGTGCATGCACGAGTTTTGTTTTTGCTCGTGCCTAAATGCTGGGGACAAACAACAGACATTAAGGAGAGAGTGACTTCGTTTGAATACCATTTAGTGGATTAACAATAATGTGCTTTGGTTGCATTGTTTGAAGCTGCACAAATAGTCCTCTCAGGATCATACACAACCTTCCATGCTATCAACAAAAGAAAGAAAATGAAAGTATTTTGCTGAAAACAGCCAGAACAATATTTTGTGCTGACATGAGAATTGAGACAAATGCTGTTGTGTGTGTATATGTGTACCCAAGGCTGTTTTTGTGTGTATCTCTGCCAGCCAATGTAATGGCAATGACTGGTGTTGTCTCCCCTAGCGCACAATGGCCCGGACCCCTCGACAAAATGTCACTTGACAGGCCTGTCTTTCCTGTCCCTCTCTTGCTCTCTCTCTCTCCTCTCATTCTTTCCTCTTCGCTGAAAGGGATGTAATGACATGGACGAGTGACAGAGCTGGAGCATGAAAAGTTGTGACACCGGGGCACAATACGTACATTTGTGACTAAGCATCTCAGAGACATGAAAGCGCCCCAACAGATACATAATTGGCTGCGGCTGCAGCTTCTCAAAGCGAGTTGAAGACACCGAAGAGCTGCAGCCGTCAAAACACATCAAGGTTAATGGAGAATTTCAGAAATGCTGGGTTCTTTTTAAATCTCGATATCGAGGAAGGGAGCACGCCACCCAGCAGGCGACGCATTCGGCACACAAAGATATTTCTTTGCTTGCATGATGGATCCGTCCTGTTTTCAACTTTTGTTGAATTTTCACTCAGTTATGAGAAACTCACCATAACAGTGGAGGTGACGAATGACATTTCCAAATGTATTACCATGCAAAATTCTCATTTCAAAAAGCAGTCACTCACAGCACGGCTTATTTCTTTAAATATCAAATGACTTTGAGCTCTCGCTGTGCTGTTTCCATCTGTCTTGTTACCTGCTAAAGGTGAAGCAAAGCAGGATTTTTATTTTTACGTTGATGAGTCAAACTGCTTCCACTTTGTTTGCCTTGCATTCAAATTCCCATGCAGAGCAAAGACGCACATACACCCGACAATCCAACAAACACGAATAGGAAATTGGATTTTCAAAACAACCCACGGCAGTGTTTTAAGTTGAAAGGAAAGTGAGGTTGCAGGCATGCACACACTAGTTTTTAAATGTGGTAAAATGGATGGCAGCAAAGCGTCAATCTATGCTTTTTACTGCACAAGGCACCCTTCAGTGTCACTGTCACAACACAAGGCTCCACTAAAGGACCAAATGAAGTGTGAAGAAACAGCAACTATCATGTACATGTGCAAGTTGCAAGACAAGCTACTGGTTCCCATTTCCAGATAGTGCTTGAGCGCCGATCTCCGCTGTGTACACGGTTCACCAGTTTTCCTCAGTGTGTTTCTTCAGAGTGAGGGCAAACTGTCCGAGTCCATCAGGCACATGCAATACACGCTTGTACTCAAGCACACTGGATTGGTGGAGAGTCAGTAGAGAGGAGAGGAGAGGGTAGGACAGGTGAGCAGGCTGGCTGAAGTGAGATGGATGTCAACACTTGTGGAACTGCACGGCTCTCGACTACTGGGACTTAGAGATAATTTGCTGCTTGTCTGTGAAAACAAGATGTAAAGCCATACTTTATTGTTGTCCTTCCTGTCTCATCTGAGATGGGCCAGATTGAAAATGACCTGGCTTTGTGTGTGTGTGTATTCTGTGTAGATTACAGGCATCCTTCTGCACGAAGCCTAACATGGAGGGAGTGCTGTAAATCATTCCGGAGGGAAATCCACACATGCATGAGCACATTTGATGCAGATAGACTTGAACCGAACCACTCAGGAGGCCTGCACTCACACTGGCTACAGGTTCAGTTCACAGTTGATGAAGATGATGAAGACTTGTGACTCAGAAGGCTTATTTTTAATTAGCTACATGGTCATTAAAATGTGTTAATTGTATGCATTGTGTTAATGCTGTGTCAAAGTCAGCTAAGGACGAGGCTCGGCGGAAATTGCGCTTTAGCGACTCTCCAGTAATGCAGCGTGACCCTGTGTAATTTCAATATGATAATTGGAAGAACTCCCCCTGCCCCTCTATGCATATGGACACACACATGAAGACACACACACTGGACAAACTTTTGCTGATTATAAAGCAATGCAGCACCACCTTTTGGTGGGCTCTCTGCAGGGATTAGTATGTTTTGATCAAAGGGGGAGATCAACATCCGTTTCCAACACCTCTGCTGGCAGGAAAATCCATCAAACATTAGCAATAACACACAAAAGCACAGAAATTCACGCGTCTCGCAAAGTGCAGGGGATGGACAAATTGCAAAGTGCTGCACACTAATGCACACTCTGCTGAGACTATCATTTAATGTAATATGGCAATTTGGTGCATTCGACGACGCTGACAACAGGACAGTCTTCGAAAGCCAAGCAGCCGCTCCATGGAGACGTTTATTCTTTTTACAGAAGCAACACAACAGTGTAATTCAGCCATGACATGAATAATGTATTTGAGGTGAGGTCTTAAACAAAGCAGAGCTAAGTAATAATAATGTGTTTTCTTTAGTAGGTCAGTGATTTACACTTTTTGCTATTTTCATCCTCCAGGCTTAGCCACCAGATTTAACACTGCAACCCAATGAAACAAGAGAACAAAGTGCTACTTTCACCCTGAGAGCATATGTCTCCTGCAATAAGCTACATGAGAGCTTTGTAAGTCAAAACTGACTCGCCGTATGTGGGAGTAAATAATGCCTACACTCCCATATAGCTACATAGTGGCCTCAAAGCATCACTGCTGAAGCGTCATTCCAGATGTCGTTGGTCAAGTAATGAAATTTGCCCTGCGGGCTGAAACTGTGGCAGGCCACCCGCCATTTTGGTTCAAAGTGACGAAGGGTTAACAGATGTGTGTGGCAGGCCTGCGGAGCCCTGGAGTGAACCCAGCTTCTGCTCCTGGTTCTGATGCTTTCAAGGACTTACACTGATGTCGTAACAGTGACAACCAAACTCTGGGGAACTGCCCACTTTTTGATATTAATGGTAACTGTAGGAAAATAATGATGATGTGATTTAGAAATTTAATATGCAACTGGTGTATGTAAACGGAAACACACATGCAGCTGCTGCACATTTCTCTTGTTTCTCCCCTTTTGCTACAGAGCCTATATTTCCTGATACATTTTGTTCCAATATTTGGTGAGTTTTCTTTAGCTTTGTGCTAAAAAGGCTAAGTAAAGAAGCCTGTTTCCGCTACTGGGGGAAAGAATATGATCCTGTATCTCAAAACAATGACTTACTAAGTCAAAATAATGAGATACTATCTCAAGATAATAACTTCAGTCAAAATAATTAGATACTTTTACAATATTACGGGTTACTAAGTCATAATAATGAGATACAGTATTCAAGCAATATTCATTTTTATTTAAGACAGAGCACAAGGAAAGGGCTCCAGTCGGAGCTGCAAATTATTGCTAATATTTATTAATTTATTAATTTTTAGGAGCTGGCAGAAGCGCCCCCTCCAGCAGGTGGCACCCTTGGTGACCGCCTACATGGACTGTGCCATAATATTGAGAAAGTATGTCACTTTTTTGACTTAATGAGTTATTATTTTGAGATGATATCTCATTCTTTTGACCTCATAACTCATAATATTGAGAAATGTGTCTCTTTATTTTATGAATTACTGAGTTACTGAGTTTCTTGCACCTATAAGTCATTACTTTGACATCTAGGATCTTGATATTTTTCCCCCAGTGGCGGGAACCGGCTTCCATAAAACAAGCATTGGTAACGTCAGACCTCCGAAGTAGGAACTTACAAAGGGACCGTGAAGGCAGCATTTGAGGCTCTTCCGCCCGCGGAAAAACATGAACGCGTCTGTGGTGGTCCGGAGGTTGGCGGCCGTGTCGGGGGCCTCGGCGGTGGCAGCCGGAGCTTACGGGGCTCACGGTCAGTAGCGAAGCTCGCCTCGCACTCGGTGCCTCTGTCCGGCTCTTTGCGCGAAGAGTCCGTGACGTAAAGCCTCACAATGCCAGCTTCCGTTCGAAAAGGTGTTCAACTTTACGTTTGTGCGTCACGCTTCGAGAAATCCAGACACGGTTTGTCAGTGTTTTTATGACGTAATTGTTAATTCGGCATTAAAAAAGACCGTCGAGGAAGAAGGAAGGCGCGTGTGTGGGAAACGGGCGGTGACGAGGGCGAGAAGTTGTTCGCGTTTGCTGGACGAAGCCGAATGTGAAGGAGGCTGCGGCGAACGGGGGGCAGCAGGAGACCCGCAAACGGCTAGAACGCGTAAGGAGCTTTACGTTCGGGCTGTGCAACAGTGTTTTCACCGGAGTTCACAAGTACTGGAGCTGAGTGACATGAAGATCAGAATGGAACAGACAGAATAGCAGGGTTGCCTGTTCGGATGACATTAACGTAACGTTGTGTGTATTTATTCTGTTCTAGGATTCAAAAACAAGGACCCTGATGACTACCAGAGAGTGGTAGGTGAACACTGCACCAAATGGCAAATGCTCCATCACCCCAACCTTCTTCTCCCCGAAGGGGTTATTGCGTCGGTGGTTTTTTACATATAATGTGCCAAAAAGCCTGTGAAATGTGTTTCAAACTTGCACTATTGGCGTGAAAACTTTGTGAAAGTCCAAAGAAAGGAAACCGATTTTAAAGTACAAATGGAGGCAGTTGCTTCTGATCTGACACCTGATGAAAATGAGGCAGTAGGTGCCCAATAATGACTCATTTGTCCCTTTGCACCAGTGACTCCTCTTTGTGGTCCATTTTCACTAGTGGCCCTCATCCATCTCTTCCAGAAAACCTTTGATTCACTAAAACGAAGACTGATTGAAGAGGGGGGATTCTTCTTTTTTTTTTCTCCCCTAAAAGCTCTGTCTCTGTGTGTCTGCCTCTGCAGCTCTTTGAAACCGCCAACAAGTACCATTTCTACCACAGCCTGGCCCTGCTGGGTGCTGCCCACTGTGGCAAACCTGCTGTGGTGAGTACGGCCGCCCAATACCAGCCTCTCAGAGCTGGATGCACTCGAGTGTCCTTTAAAATTGAACTGGTGTGATAGTGTCGCTCTGCCTTTTCCCGACTGCGCTCGCTCAGAATGTCCGTATTCCTTCAGGCTGTAATTACAGAGCTCATAGTTGACACACACAGTTTTCATTACGTTATGACTGAGTGTGCAGATTGCACAAATGCATTTGCTGTAGATGCCCTAATCCAATGGTTTCATATATTTACTGTATTTTCGACTAATATTGTGGTTAAAGGAAAATAAAGTTCCAAAAAAGCAAGTAAGTTGACCTTTGATAGTTGATATCTTTCTGGTAATTTTGAAGTTTGTCTGAATGTGTCCAGCAAAACGTGTCTAATTGTTTGAACAACCTGAGTCACCAACCTTCACAGCAGCTGCCAGTCTTGACTCCATTTGTCTCTGGCATGTTATTGTGTTGGACAGACTACGTATTCTCAGTTTACCTCACTACTTTTGTGTGACTTCACTATATTTATGTGAAAAAATGTCAAATTTGTATGCATGCCAAAATTTAGGTAACAGAAATATTTCTCATTTGTCTCCTTTTTCCCTGTATTCAGGCTGGTACCATCCTCATAGCGGGTATGGGGATGTTCTGTGGTTCGCTGTACCATCAGGCCATGACAGGGGACCCAGCTCTACGCAAAATGGCTCCCGTGGGTGGTGTAGCCATGATTGTTGGCTGGCTGGCTATGGTTCTCTGAAGTATAACCGCTCCTCCATAGGGCCACTACGAGACACTAAACTGTCAAACAGCTAATAGATGAGCTATAGAGATTGTGAGAGTTGGCTGAGCAGTTCAAAGTTCTGAGTTATCATGTCACCCGTCCAACTGCGCCCTGCCCCGCGGTGTGGGTGTCAGCAGCAGATAAGGTCGCAACAGGATTATCACTTTTTTTTTTTTTTTACTGTTGCTGCCCGTTTCTGCTGCAGCCGTTTTGTTCAACTTTCACTGGATAAGCAAATGACTGCAGCATGCTCTTTTCAATGGCCTGGTACTTTTATACTGGGAAAGAAAATCACTAATGTGCTAATAAAAATATCCATTGCTATAAATGGTTTGTCTTGTGTTTTTTCTATTTAGTTTGTTTCTTTAAATATGTGTACAACATCCGTATGTCAAATTCAGTGTATTAAAGGGATATAAAATACATCTATACGCACTGTTGTGTTGCACTGTTCTTTCACATGGATGATTTATGTACCGTCTCTGATCAAGAGCCACTGTTAACAATAAGAAGGCCCATTTATATTCGCATGAAATCTGCTCTGTGCAGACATCCTCCATTAGGGAGGTGAAAACGTATTGATGTAGAACATCAGCAGATTGCATTTTACTGTAAGTAATCATTTTTCATCTCACACTTGCATGTTATATATTCACGAACATGTTTGCAGGCTGGACAGAAACTTTGTAATAAACTTGCCAAAGTAACGAGCCATCCTGTTTTTAACATGACAGGCGCGAGATAGTGTTTCCTAACCACTCACAGGAAAAGAGAATAAGGCAACTGTACAGAAAATAAAGTTAAATGGTAATTCTGAAATACTGGATGGGTTTGCCATTGTTATGTGGCAAAAGTAGCAAAGTATTTAAAACACATTTTTAAGAATACTTTAAGTTGTGTTATTAGTGCTTTAGGTTAAATACTGGAGACCTTCTTGCACCAGTGCATATTTTTGATTTATTGCACATAATTCTCACCATCTGGATGTTGGGCTACTGTTTCTTTTCCATGTAGTGACGGTGTTTGGAGAACAGACAGTGTGCACTGACATTTTGTATTCTGCAGGCCTCGAAGGCTAGTCTGCACACGTTTTATCTGGTTCAGGGCTCTGATAGTCAGAAAACCAAACCCGACTGACTAGCACCAACGCCAGCTGAGCAAGGGTGGATAGGATTCACTACCTATAGCAACTGAAGGAAATCATCTTCCTTGCACCTCTGAATGTCTTCACAGCCTTTAGCAATTAACACTGGAAGTGGCAGCAAATAAAAGGCCACCCTTAGCTGGTTTCATGTTCCAAACCCTCTACGTTCAAAATGAAAGTGAAATCCATTGAAACACTAATTTGCCTCCCTGACTATAGCTCCACAAATGGGGACCTTTAGAAAATAGGCGTATAAATCTCCGGGTCAATTTGCTGGGGTCAGCACATAAGCCCAGGCTCTGCTCACGAGAGAAGGTGCTATTGACTTAACACATTGCCAGGGAGCTCTTGATCATGACTCATAAAATCCTCGTTAGAATTAAGTAGCTAATAGGAATCTTTCCGCTCCTCCAGGACCAAGCGATCACACAGCGCAGTCAGCTCTGACACCCAGTCACACATCTCCAACTCCTAACTCCAAAGTTTATGGGAGACACATGACTGGAAGTTGCAGTGTTCCACAGTATCATGTACATATTTGAAGCCCCATCATCAAATTTTCAGCTTCGTGTTAAATTCTCAAGGGGAAGACCATGTGATTCCCTGACAAAATGTGACCCGTTTCACACAGCTGTCTTATTTTAACGCCATTTATTTCTCTCCTCCTTATGGCTGCCAGCACAACACCTCTGTGTTAAAATCCCTTAATTGGATAATGATGTTCTGCTCTGGCAGACAACTTTTAATGTGTGAGCACATGAGAGATATAGAAATGGAAGGTGATGTAAAAGGAGACACTTCTGTCTGCGCCCTCGTCTCCTTTACCACAACATCGTAGGTAACATACATTCACTCATTTACTCATTCACTCATTTTACTGTGCGGCTGACCAGCCCTCATTCTTTTCTGTGGTGCCTCTTGATACCTAACTATCTCCTGTGGGGCTCATCGCAGTTCTCTACATCTGTGCTTGTTTGTCAGTCCCTCACTGCATCATTCCTCTTCAAAGCTGCCAAACACAGTTTGCACACATATCATGAATCTAAACCCACCTGGTTGGTCCCAGGCTTGCGGTTGCTTCTTTTCTTTTTCTTTCCCAACTCAGCCCTTGGTCTTGCTGGGGCGAAGAGGTTGCTCATGCGCATCCAGCAGCTCATTCCTGCCTCACAATGTCCTCTTCAACCAGTTTCCATCTGTCAGCTGCTGCTGCTGCTTTGCTCCAACTAAAGTAAGACTGAACCCACCATATCCAAGCTAAACTTGCCCTTCACCTCATGACTTAAGCCTCTTTTCTTGTTCATGATGCTTATCTCCAACTGCTGTCATGTTGTAGTAAACTGCAGATGTGAGATAAATCTGAATGCCCTACAAATTTCCCTTATAAGTCCCTAATATCTTGCTATTCTTGCCTTTAGCGCCGAATGGTTGACACACCTTTTCCTACCTATGTAGCTTGACAGCCTCAGTGAAACTCAACAATTCAAGTCACATCATAGATTTATATGTGGCTCATTATCACAAATTACAAATCTGCCTTAAAAAGCTTCTGTCTTAATTTATCTTAAAAAGTTTAGCTTCCACTCAGTGTCATTTCTCTCTACACCAAACTGTGATTCCTAAATTTAAATAACATAAATAATGCTTTGCTTAAAGTTTAGACTTGAGATGGTTTTGCAGCACATTAAAGCCAGTTTTTTCTCACTACGTGTAGCTGCTTCCTCTGTGTTCTCTGATATGTCAACCTATCTCTGCCTGTCACTCCCAAGGCATCAAAAAGGGGACAACGTCTTGATGCTAAAGGTGCCTTTCTGTGTCGGTGTGAGGCGCACAGGGCTGTCAGTTACAGCAAGTACAACAGAAACCCTGTGGTCTCAGCATTAAATGCCTTAAGCAACGACGTTCAATATCAAGCCAAAACTCTGTGTAGAGTTGGGGTCGGGGTGGTTTGATGGCACAAGACTTCACAGGACTTTTCCACAGGAGACTGTACTTCAAACCCAGTGTGAGATGCTGTGCAACTTAAAGGAGGATTTTTAAACACATTCATGTAAATTTATACTCTAAACTGAACCCATAGAAAGAAAGTTGAAAATTGGTGAAGTTTCCGTTTACTGTTGATGGTTAAACTATGTTATACTCACAGTTATTATAGTGAGGAAGAACAGACGTAATGCGTTCACTTTGTGTAGGTATATTAGAGTTTGACTTTAATTTTTGGCCTTTAATTCAAACCCAGTTGTGTTTATGCATAAAGTCAACAAAACTATAATGTTTCCATGAATGTAGCAGAGCATTTTATGCCAAGAATCCCGACAGGCTGGCAGCATAGTTCCTGTGGTGAGACGTAGTGGTGCCTTCTGGTGCATCCAACAGTGACATGAGGGGGATCTGTTTGAGATGTTAAAGGACGTAATAAAAATCTATGTTTGATGCCATCATTATGTAATGCTGGAAAATAAGAGTGTGTTTCCATCTTGACTTGGCCACCATTATTAGTACCCTCACAAACTAACCTTTTCTATAAGACTTTTTTAAATTCACAAATCTCCCATCTTTTTTCCCACCATCTCCACTGTCTCTGAGCCTTTTCAGTGTCAGATCTAAATTAACAGTTAACCCTTTAACTAGAAGACTACACTCACTACACTCGTCTGACTCTTCTCTTTCTTTGGCTGTAACTCTCACCATTCTTTTAAGTCTTCATTAGTGGAAACAAAGCATATATCCTGGAAGGTTTTTTTTATTAACCTGCAGCTGTGCTTCACACTGCTGAGCTCACTCGCTGAGTCCTACAGACAAACACATCAGTGCCACTGCACTCACCATCTTCCAAGCACATTTGATTTTTGTGGTGAATTGTCAGAGGTCACCTACTTTTAGTAACAAATGCGTGTAGTTGTCTTTTCCTCTGCCTTTGACACTGTGGCTTCCACTGAAGTACCGTTCCTGGTCAATATCACTCCAAAGTCAATGGCTGGGTGTTCCACCTATGAATCATCCACCCCTTCTCTTATTGACTCTCAGCTTGTTCTCTTCTACTTACTTGTTGCCTAAGGGGAATAGCCAAAACTAATATAATAAGTAGACACTTCTTCCTGGAAGTGTGGGATCTGGACTGAAGATGCATGCAAAATCAACATCTGGAACATGTTTAGCTGTGGTGACTCCTGAATGGGCAAGAAAGCCGTTGGTCTGCTCTTGGGGTCGTGACGTGGTCTCGTCTTGGCCTTGGAAAAGTGGTCTTGCCTACAGCACTACTTTTTTAAAACCACACAATCAGGATTCACAGTGGCTGACTTCTGATATCAACAGATCAGAAACTTTAGCTGGGACTGTTAAGTTTTTTGTTTTAAACAGTAACTCTACGAAAGTCTACAAAACGGTCCCTACAAATGACCAACAACCAGACAGTCATGCCATACCTGGGGCTGTTACAGTCTCCTTTACAGACTAGAAAACCTTTCTTCAAATCATTGGTGGTCTCTCTGGTCTGTGTCCAGTGATAATAAAAAACCCTCATTTATTCAATCTGTTAAAAGAAAACAAAGTACAATGTGTTGTGAGGCAGACTATTTCTTGGGAGCCTTTTCAAGGAGTTGGTAAGCTGGTTCTCGGGGAAGTGCTCAGAGCAAAGACATTAGATAGAGCCAGACCTGAGTCTAATGCCAACCATTTCTTTAATAATCAGTTTATTTGCACTGCCAGGGATGTTAAATAGGTCTTTTCATTCTTCCCCTCACGTCAGCTTTTCAGTCACCATTTTTCCTCGATGGGTTCCACTGCACTGAAGATGTTTTGTTATAATACTGCAAATGTGGAGCTTTTGAGATAAATCTGTATCTACACCTTAGTCAGGTAGAAGCCCCAGACTGCACAGATATAGCACAGCTGTGATGACTTCAAGTTTCTGCCATGTCTCTGAAGTAGCTTCTATTTAAAAAAAAGGCCTGTTGGTTGCATCAGTTGTGATTTAGTCTCATATTAAATCAGTGAGTGACTGGTGTCAAACAGGCCCCATTAACCCTCTAAATTCAACAGAAAAAGTTCTACGCAGGGTGAATACTTTTTATAGGCACTGCATGTTGCGGTTTAAATTTATAGACCAAGAAGAAGGATGGTCCAAAGAAACAAACTCGCCAACAGAAAGTCTGTCTGGGGTTTTGCCTCAGAATGTAATGTTGTGAGCATCAGAAAAAGACAAAGCCCAGATACTAACAGTAGATATTGTTAATTGTACCTCCGGGGACTTCCTCTGCACTTCACAAGCATTTCCCCACTCAAGAATATATTATTTAGTCAAAAAATGTTCCCCGTTTCCCTCTTGTGCCCTTGTCTCATCTTACGCTGCATACAGATCTAATTACGTCAGCTTCTTCTGTTGGGGGAACGGCTCCTTGTTCTGTCGACGTCTTGGTCTGGACCTGTTTTGTTCAAAGATGAAGAAGGTGATGGTGTGAGAGTCATCAGTTCGGGGACCGGGAAAGTGATAGAGAGCTTAAAGGTGTTGATGGCCATGAAAAGACGTGGACTCCAGATCCTCTCCTGAAAAGAGGGAATGAAACGCTGGAATGAAACACTCTGCCCATGATTACCCAGGGCTTCCTCCCTCTCGCTCACAGGGGCCGGGGGATGCACAAATATCTATCCACAGACACACACAGGCAATATATTAAAGTGCATGCGGTATAATACACACCACAGCAGCACCAAATCCTCTCTCAAAGGCATCGCTTAGGCAGCTTGCACAGTGAAGCGAAATGACTGTAATGGCCGTCCCGAAAGCTCCCACATCCCAGTCCCCCCGCTGCCCTTTTCAAGCCACTTAAATGATGGTCAGCGCTATCACAACCTCAGATGGATTATTCCCTCACTTCAATGGACACTGAGGCTCCATCACTGCAGCCCCCTTTTCACAGCTTTATACCCAATCATTTCACTTCAATCCGCAGCACAGTGATGATGGCCATGCATCAGAGGAGCTACGTAAGGTGGATGACACCGAAGGGAGCTGCCATTATTACCACATCACCATAACCGCGATCAGCAGCAGCCACCTCACGCAGGAATGTAATGTCTGGCGATTGTTGTTAGCCAGCTGAGAGACGGTAGAAGGTGGTAGTGGTTTGGGTTACACTGTGTGATCTAAACGATATGACACACGACACTGTGAATGTCTAGAATGAACGTTGAAAGTAATGGATGACCTTTCTCCTAGCACCATAAAACATTTTAGTCGTGCTGGAAAAAGATGCAGTTTTCTGACCTTGAAGAACAGTTTCGCTCTTTCTTCCACTACATTTATTCCACAGCTGGAGCTGAAGTTTTTAATGGAGATTTTACATAAAGAACGTGATAAGCCTTTCAAATGGAACCCATTAGTTCCCAACCTTTTTCTCTTGTAACTACTTATAAAAATGAAATGGATTAAACTACCTGACTTAAAACTGCTGCTTACGGACTGATGCATTAGCATCTGAACATGCTGTATAATGATGTATTAGTGACAGGGAGCATTTTTTCAGCCAAGTTAGTACTTCTGCTCTTGACACACAGTAACTTGCAAGTGCATTTGCATTTATGTGTGTCCACAAGAAATTCACAATAGACAGGAAAACAGGTGATTGTCATCCTGCTGAGCCTGTGTGTAGTAAAAACCAAGTGAAGTCGTAGTCGTACAGTATTTACAAGTCCACGAATGGATATTTAGAGGCTTTTGTGTTATGGAACAAGAGGAAGACAGAACCAGGTTGAACTTCTTTGTTCGTCGAGACAAAGATGTCCGACTGCCTGTAAAAGTAAAATGCAGCTGTACTGCCACTACCAGTAATGATATAACAGCATTTCTACTGTAGCTACATTTTTCCACCCCACACTACACGGCCAACCCGGAGGACCCGGAGATTTACACAAACTGCAGGCAGGGTTTGGAAATGCTTCAGTTCAGAGAAAGAAAAACACAGTTTTAGTCTGGATGGACACTGAAGGTGAAGAGAGAAAGATGGTACAGATTTGTCCTGCATGTAGATTTCAGTGGAAACCCAGCACCTGCCCCACTGGCTCATACTCTGGCCTCGCAGGCCAGCCTCTATTTATTTATTATTTATTCATTTATGTGGGTGCGTGAAAAGTCCATATCGCTGTTACCCCTCTCATTTTTTTGGGTGCAACTGTAGCAATTTTATAGGTTTTTTAATGCAGGAATTTAACTTTTAATAGAACGTCGCTCTGTGTTTTACTGCTACCTCAAATAAAATAAGGGTATCTGAATAAAAGTATCTGAATCACTCTTCTACCACTGGTCAAAATTCTTCATATACTCATTTTGCCCAAACAGGGTTGCAAATTAAATATGTATTTTCCTTAACAGTCAATTCACTGATTATTTTTTTAACTGATCATTTAGTTTTTAAAATGTCTGAAATGCCGACACAGTGTCAAGGTTAAAAAAAAAGCATAAAAAAGCCTTTTTTACATGCAAAATATTACTAGAAAAAGGTTTTAATATTTTTTCAATAATGCTTTCAGTTCCAGTTTTCTGCTATCTGAAATTGTTGCAGATTTCTTCATAACATAAAACATAAAATTCAGTCTCCTATAATCTACACTGTTTGAAGCTGCTTTCACAAATTTAGGGGTTTAACTTGGACTGTTAAACTTGCTTTATGTGGTTCTAGTTTGGGTCATAAATGTGTGTTGATGGCATAAAATTTCCCCCTAGTAAAAATATCTGCTGCCTCCGCATGCAGTTCAGGTGATGTCACCTTATTTCTTTTACTATGGATGTTTTCATCTTGATCAGTGTGCTCCTCCTGATCTCCTCCAGATGACGTCATCTTTTTTTTGTTTTTCAGCAAGAAGAACAGTATCTTAAACAAAGTGTATGTAAACTGAGGTATTAATATAAAGTAAACACATGTACTTCCCAAAGTACATCGATTGGAAGCAAGTTGATTATTAGTTAAAAGTCGACTTTTAACTCCCACAAAACACTACTACACTTCTAATATTCAGTCTGTTGTCAAATTATGTACCACTGTCATTTGTCTGTGGCCTTATTTTTATACTGTGACTCCCAGTAATGAACAACTATAAAACTGTCAAGCATACCTAAAAGATCTCCTAATATACTAGTTTATAGTTGGTTATAGTCATGCTGCTATAGGCTTAGACTGCTGGGGGACTCTGCACTGATGCACTGAGCCACTTTTCTCTTCTCTTCATTCTCTCCTCTCACCCCACATCTATAATGTCACCACTGTATGACATTAACTCTGTGTCTTCTTTGTCCCGTAGTCGTCTTTCTCCCTCTCTGTCTCCCTCTCTCTGTCACTGTCTTCAGGTGTCCCCGGATTTGGCGCTGTGTGTCCTCCAGTGTGCAGCTACTGGTCCTACTAACCTGCCCAATGTTTTGTTGTTGCTTTTGTTGCTCTGTTCTTTTCTCTCTCCACTTTCCACTCAGCCCAACCGGTCAAGGCAGATGGCCGTCCACCCTGAGCCTGGTTCTGCTGGAGGTTTCTTCCGGTAAAGGGAGTTTTTCCTCTCCACTGTTGCCTATAGCCGCTTAAGGGGGATTTGTTGGGTTTTCTCTATATATCTTATGTAAAGTTCCTTGAGATGACCTTGTTGTAAATTGGCACTATATAAATGAAGTTGAATTGAATTGAACAAGTACAGTGCAAGTACAGCGAACCTACGGTACATATTAGTAACAAGGGTCTACCTCCATAGTACCTATGGATACATATTTGTTGTTACTTTATAACAATAAGCAACTCTGGGGAGATATGTGTTAGGTATATAATTACTTATAACATGAAACACACAATTTTTCACAGTTTTACCAAGCATGTTTGATCATTCGTTTCCAGTGCTGCTTATTAAGCTGTGTAGCAATGCAAAACAAGCTTGATTGTTTAACTCCATGCAGGGTGGAGATATAATGTGATTGACCCAACACCTGAATCTGTGTATATTTTATAAATGGGTTGTTAGAATCCTCAAATGATTTAAATTGGTTTTCCATAATTTGAAGCAATGTAAATACAAGTATGATTAATATCTATTTTCCCAAAAAGTACAACACCTATACCCCTTTGACCGCTGTAATTTAAAGTGGGGCCTCTTGGGTATCATCTTTTGTAGTTACACTGTAAGTACTGGATATATTTAATAAGTTCCCCCTAAACTACTAAATACTTACACTGTGGGTATTTTTCCTATTCTCATCTTGTTACCCCATAACTCCCCAAAGTTTTTTATTGTTATCAAGTAACAACAAATATGTATCATAGGTACTATGAAGGTACACTGTTGTTACCAATAAGTACACAGTAATCGTAGCACAGTTACCCTGTAATCAAGGGTTTCCCATAAATGAATGCTGAAAATTGCTATAATCATTGAAGTTAGTACTGCTGTGCTTTGTGTGTATATTGCCATTTCTAATTTTGGAGATGCATGTATTGATCCTGCAGCTGTGTGGTGTCCACAGCTATTTAAAATTAAATTTATCATAACACATTCCGTCAGAGGAACTGGTGATGCCTACAGTTATTACATAGAGGGTGAATCGGCGAACAGGGCTTTGTTTTAAATGTACTTTGGAATTATGAATGATATTGTTTTCAAAAAAGTTTTCAATGTTGTTTTAGAAACATTATATTTCTGATCATAAGTCACACGAGCAGCTGATACAATAAAGAAAACCAGAACAACCAAGACACTAACGCTGATGAAATCAATATAGTAGCTGCAAATTGTTTGACTTTTTCAGACTGGATGACATTGGCTGGTTATGAGGAATCCTGAAATGCATTTTTCCTCATGTCCATACAGTATATTGCTCTTCCATTTCCCTCCTCTACTTTCCTTACTTCCATTTTTACATTAACGTACCCTCCTCTATATCTTCATTCATTCTTTTATCACCTCCCCTTCACTGTTTTTGCTGATCAGGCACTGGCTTGATGCCACAGATTGAATCTTTGCAGATGAAACCATTACTTGACCTGAATCTCTGCCACCACATGCCTGCAATTTCAACCTTATCTGACTTGCAATAAGTGAGATTTTTATAGTAGTACCCGTTCGAGGTGAGGTGTGGAGAAATGCCAAGAGAGTGGGTGATGCTGTATTTTTGCAGTTCTTCCATTTCTGTGGAAAAGAGTTCCAGAGAAAAGTTAGAAGTGACGAGTTTAAGAGGCACTCTACACATCGGTGAAGTGTCTCACTGAAGGCCAGGGTTGTCCCTTACCCTTCATTTGGCAGACAGCTAGTGTCACTCCCTCAACTCCAAGCCCCTCAGCTCATTAAGTGCTGTCTGCTACAGTATTATCTTGATGTATGTTCCACATATACCCCAGAATGGCTCCATGCATCAGACACTGCACTGGCACTACAGGACAGTTCGTCCCACGGTCTGTGTGATTGCAGTGTGTCAGGTAGCAATGATCCATTGACGGGGTGTGACAGCTTATTGCGGACACTATCAATCCAAAGATGTTTACCAGTGTTGCAGAAAATGAATACCTTTATAATTCCTTAAAGAATAACACAACCTCCACAGTCTAGTGGACAACTAAATCACTGACTCCTCACTAACCGCATGTAGGCACTGAATATGGCACAATCCCCACTTCCAACTACACAACGGCCCTGTCCTGTTCCGTAATGGCAAAAAAGAGGAATCAATTACCTTCATCATCTGTTAAGGAAATATTTAGATGCATTTGAAAGGAAGAGGTTGGGCTGGATGGATGGGTGAACAAAGTGAATTTAAACTAAAGAGCTCACGGAACTGCAAATTCAAAAAAACAAGCAAATTAAAACATCAACTTCGTTAATTTGATAACAGGGCAGCGGCATTAACACATGTGCTCCAAAAACCAAACTGCAACTAAAATGTCTCGGGGAGTTACTAAAAATACATTTACAAATCTAAATGGACAGACCTTTTTAATTTCCCCTGGAAACATTGACAGTTGCCTACAACAGTTCCAGGGAACACAAAGAGTATTCATTTGCTTGTATTTTTTCTATTTGTGCAGTGAGCTCTCAGTGCCACTGTTAAAACCACAATGTTAAGTAAACCTCGTCATGTTGATTTAAATCTAAACCTTACACAGATGTCTACCAGCCACCCACTGCTGTGTTTGCACAGTTGTAATCCAGTGTTTTTGACTGTTTAGAATAAAAAAAAATTGTGCTAGCTGCCATTTTGGCACAACTGTTAGAGACTTGACTATTTTTGTTCCTGCCACCAAAGTCTCTCAACAATTCTTCTGTGTGTGACAGGGTCGAGACAAACAACCTATACGGATGTTAAGGTTGGAGGACTTGTTAGTTAAATCACTAGTTTCTGACACAATTAATTTCACTCATGCATTACCCTAGAAAAAAAGGCTGAGGCCATGCACACGTTATTATTATTTATTAAATATTAATATAACAAATTTGATGTATTACTCACTACCTCTACACAAATGTACATCCAATAACTACCCACAACATTGTTATTCTATAATATTATGTGTGCTGATAATAGTTTGTAAATGTTCTATAATATTATTATTATTGTTATATCATTACTGTTAATTTACTATTTTGTATTCTAAATCCTTCAAAAATATACAGTAAAAATGATAATAAGTGAGACCATAAAAATTCATTCCCTTTATTTTAAACCACCTAAATAACCACTTGAGCAACAACTTGGTTTCAGAAGTCACACAGTTACTTAGATGGAGAACACCATAGTGCAGTGAATGTTTTTGAAGGATTGTAATATTTATACACACACACACACACACACAAACACACACACACACACACATATATATATAAACCTGTGTCTGGCCAAAATCTACACCATGAAGAC
Organism: Channa striata; assembly: GCA_033026295.1. Classification (NCBI taxonomy): domain Eukaryota; kingdom Metazoa; phylum Chordata; class Actinopteri; order Anabantiformes; family Channidae; genus Channa; species Channa striata. Next base: position 28,282,822 of record CM065168.1, on the reverse strand, counting down.
AAAACAACACCCCGTGAAAAGGTCATTAAAAAGCAGAAGTCAAGAGATCGAGACAAGAGCATTTCCTATTCATTAAATGTCTCTTTGAGTACAGTAAATTCACCATTAAGAAATGGAAAGAATTTGGCACATAAATCTGTCTAGAACGAGCTGATCTCAAAATATGAGTGATCATGCAAGAAGGAAACTAGTGAAGGAGGCCAACAAGACACCTATAATTTCTCTAAAGTAGTTACAAGCTTCAGCTGAGATGAGACAGACTGTACATTTTGCCCAGGTTCTTCACTAGCTCTCTATGAGAGCGGCAGAAGAACAACGGTCAAATTAACTCCCAAGGTCTGACGAGACCAAAACAGGGTTTTTGACAGCAATTATGTATAGAATTGTATAGATGTGGTTAATTTATTTAAAAAATAATAATGTTAATAATGTTAATAATGTTGATTCACCTGTATAGTTGTACATTTGTTAATCTCAACCAATTACAAATTCTGCCCATGATGCCAACAATGAAATGATTATGTTCTTATTCGTTTTTTGTGTTTGTCGTATACCCATGCAGGGCGCTCTCCTGGGGATTCCTCTGGAGTTGGTGGCATGAGGCAGGATATGGTTTAATGTATTTCTCCTCTCCAACCTCGTAACACTGCAATGCTGTGTTAGAGGCTGCTAACCTCTAACAAACAGACACTCCGGATATGAGCATGTGGTGGGTCGGCGTTCTCCTGTAAGGGTCCAGGACTGACTCAAAACTGGACACCGATGGCAACAATCAAAAATAAAACTAAATTTGTAATAAACAATATAGAGCTGATGCAACCGACCTTCACCTGCTGACGAGGCCTCGCTCTCGCCTCATTTGCCAGGGATCCGGGGGAACACACTACCAGCTCCCTTCCTGTCTTTATTATTACTCTCCCCTTATGCCGGAGTTATTCTGGACCTAGAGCTCACTGTCTCTCTGCTTGTTCTTTTCTTTTCTACACTTTATGTACATTTACTGTACAGACTGAACAGAGTTAAACACCCACACAGCACAACACACTCACTGTGTTCCATTTTTGTAAATGTATACTTAATGTTTTGTCTTCCATAATGAAACATGCCCCTTGGCATTGAATTACAATAAATACACGATGCTATAAAACTTTCCAATGAACTACATATAAGTGGTTAGCAAGGGAACCCCCCCCCCTCAAAAACCTTTATCAGGAAATATCTCTGCACTGATGGTTAGAGACGCTGGTTCACAAAAGCCTTTGGCTCTCTCTATAAATACTTAAAGTTAATTACTGTGTTGCAGCTCTAGCTGAATTCTGCTATTCTGAACTACATTACAAAATATGTAATGTAAGAACATCTAGCACCTTTATTAGAAAATTGTAAAATGCTGAGAAGAGGCTGCTTACAGGGCCATTCCACCAACTTTACAATCCCTCCAAAAAGGTGTTTTTATATTGGGAGTTGCATATAAATCACTGTTAGAGGCCTAAATGTCACTAGAAACTGTTTATTATATGAAATGTATGCAAACATGGGAGAAAAGCCAAAAACATAAACATAACTTCACCCCAATTTTATTGATTTTATTTCTCAGAAGTGTGTTCCCTTGTTGGAAAGCACAGATTTAAAAAAGTCCAAAACTCAGAATTCATCAGCCTTTGCTGGAGATTGTGTTTTTAAATCTCCCATTATGAAATTCCATCCGTTGATTCATTACCTGAACCGCTTACCCTCCTCAACGGTGTTACAATTAACTGGTTTGAGCATATGACGTAATGACATAATGCAATAAGAAGGAGTTTGGAAAGGTGAAATTTGCCATTTTGTACTAACATAAAATAGACAAATACATTAGGATTAAAGTCATGGTTAGTTGTATTATAATTTGTATGAAAGATGGCTAAACGTTTACTTGCATGGTTTGTGATTGTTTTAATTATTATTTCCCATGTCTCATCACCAGCTCCTGTAGACTAGAATTAATCTGGCCGCATTTTTACCGTCTGATCCCAACTTGGTCTGAAGGTGTGTTGGCCGAACCCAACACAGCTGGCTTGTGTAGCACTACTAGACGGGTTGTGACGCGAACACAACCTGAACCTCAACATGAATTTTTGATAGAACCTGATCTGAACCCTTGGGTATCAGATCCACCTTCTGTTATAGACACAATAACCTTGTGTAGCAGATAAAATGAAAGCAGACAAAAATATGTAGGTTAGAAATATGGCATGTTGATGGAAACGTCACCCATTCTTTGTATTATGTGTGTATTAAAAAAATTATGTTAACACAAAGGTTTTACTTGTAGTCTGAATAAACAAGCAAAATGTTTATCTTAGCTGTGGATGGGAATTTGCCTCACGGAGGGGCCATTGACTTTTTTCTGCCCCTGTCCCCCCACTTCACCTGAGACCACCCCTGCATCCCCCACTGACTTGAAATCCAACGCAAACTTGACCTTGTGTGGGTCTCTTGATTCTAACAGGTGCAGCCTCACAGACCACCTCTGTTTACAGACATGATCAGCAGAGACACAGCGGGAGTGAAATCAGCTGACATCTGCTCCCTGAAACTGCTCACATGCATTAAACAAACCGGCCTGTCCTCAGCCTTAAGACCACCCGGCTTTGTGTCCTTTGCGAGGACCCGGGCACAGTTTTAATCATAGACCTGACCCCCCACCCCCCTCCGCAAATCCGGCGCTCGTTGTGTAATGCGGAGCGTTACGGTAATCCCGGGATCCTCCGAGTAGGAACCTGATTTCTGGGACGGTGTTGCCAGGGGGAAGGTGGCGCCTGGAACCTGTTGGAAATGACAGCTGAGGACGGCAGATTGAAGCTCAGGGATTCCACGAACAGTGAATCGAGAAGATAGCGAAGAAACCCTCGGCCGTCACGGTGTAAAGGGGTGTGTGAGTGTGTGTGTGTGTGTGTCTGACAGCTTTAGCCCGACAGCTAATGATTTCACTGGGATCCGCGACTCGCAAGCTAAGTTCCCAAGACCCGAGCTGAATACATGTGGGTGAATGCATGTGTGTACCTATAGATTTTAGGGTGAAGTAGTGTGTGTGTGTGTGTGTGTGTGTGTGTGTGGCCGCACTTGGCTTCACCGGCCCCCTCTGTCACGTTAGCTAGCATGCTACTTTGATAACGCTACTCGGCTAATATTGGCTAATAAAAGAAAATTAGCTGACTGTGGGCGAGGCACCGTCCCAGCCACATCACTGCAAGTCAAAGAGTCTGTCTGAACGCTAGCGCAGCCGTCATATCAGTCCGTGTGAGGCAGCCCACGCTAATTTATTATCTGTTTGACATGATCTAATTAGCTGATGTTTACTGACAGACAGCAGGCTGGCTAATTTGCCCAGCTATTAGCTTAGCAGCTAGAAGCTTGCTCGCTAATTGACCTAGTTCGGTGGGGCAGAGGCCATGTTGTCATTCCGCTCGGCTGAGCTGTGTTTACATTGCAACTTTGGGGGGGGCGTACTTCTAGAAGACGCTTCGATCCAGCTGTGGTCTGTGGCGGCTCCGGCTTCCTTCAGTTTGGACCACACAACTCACATAACCCGGAGTCCGTCCATGTCCTGGAATGAAATCACACGACTCAAACAACTTTACCAGTTTTATGATTTGCTTTTATAGTCAGAATTTCACTAACCTACGCTCTGATAAGTGATGAATGAAAGTCAGAAAATATTTTACGTGTAAACTTTATATTATATAGTAAAACAGATAGTAGCATTAAATTAACTTGTCATATCATATTTTTATTATAATATGTATTAATGCATAATTGGGCTTTCAATAGTCCAAACCAAAATACTTAACATGATTGATTGACTGGAGGGTAATCATGTCTTATTAACATCATCATATCATCATCTATTTGGAGTAAATAGTATTTCGTTTTATTTTCCCCTGGTGTCATGTTTCTGGCCAGAGTCTCATGATTTAAATGGGGTGGTTGAAAACAAGACAAGTATTGTACAGTGAGGAAAACATAACCAACATTAAATCGCTCTAACCACAGGCTGTGAGACGCATCCTGAAAACAGTTCAAAAAAAGCACTGTAGTGTTCTGGGATGTTAAAGCCAGACGTTATTATTGGCACTGAGACAGCATAATTTATTGTGATTGTTGTTAGCCATAAACGTAGGCCTGATGTGATGTTAAAACCCACCCTGAATATAACAAACAGAAAGACATTCCTCTTTCCTTGCCTTACTCGACAGGCCTTTAGACATGGAGTCCCTGATGAGTGCGGTGGCACCACGTTCCCCAGCCCCCGCCAAAAAACTGTCAGAGGTGGACTTCCGGTCGGGAGCCACCCTGGAGCAGCTGTCGTCACAGGTGTCTGAGCTGGTACTGCTGGAGCAGGGGGAGTTTGGTGATCAAACAGCTTTAGAGGTCCACACAGCTAAGGACTTTATCTTCAACATGCTAGGTATGGCTGCAGCCAAAACACCCTGACAAATGTGCCCTGTATCACTGATTAACACATTGAATTGTTATATTTTAACACCAAAGGTCCTCAGTATTGAGATCACTGTTGTAAAGGCTGTAAACATTTGTTAGAAGTGTGGAGAGACAAGACCAGTGAAATGATGAAGGTGGGATGTTATCAACAGGAAATTCGGTGAAGCTTGTGCTCACAATTCTGCTTTGTACAGTTTATTTCCTCCCTTTGTCTCACACAAAAGTATTTGAAATATTTATTTTCCTGTGGACTGTCTGCTTTAGAATGTGTCTAGCCACCAACTGTAATAATTGTGCAAATTTACTTTGCAACAACCTTTGAAAATTGGAAGTTAAATGTTTAGGACAATATAAAATGTTTCCATTATAATGGTGTGCGTGTACAATTTTCTCATGATATTAACATTTTAAAGTATGTGTGCCTGTGAAATGTGTGGTGTCTGGGAAATTGGCAAGGATAAATCGAAACTGTTTCTCATCCTCATTTTAGAGTTTTCCTCTGTTGCTGGCTTTTGTTCTTCACAAACAATTGTGCATGTGCATTTGTTTATCCAGTGTGGAGTCACCAGTTGCACACCAAAACCTCCTCTGATCGGTTGAGTGTTGGGTGTGATTTAATTGAAGAGATTCTACATTGTACTGTGCTGTACTTTTTTTTTCTTAGGTATTGATATGTCAGACAAAAATGATCACCAGACACATTTCAAGCTACAGTGCAGTGTCAAAAAAGTCTTAATAATCTAAAACAGAACACATCTGTCTATAAAAATGACACCAAATTCAGTTTAAGCCAAAAGGACAAAGCCAATAGAGATTGGAAGTAGCAATTCACTTATGCAAAACCATTTTTGAACTTAGCATGTGAGAGACTTCCTCTTGTGGCAAAATACCACAGTCTTGTATGCAAAATCAGCGGCTGTTCGTAAAGTTGATTGTAAATTACATGTTAAGATTACAGCACATTGTATGATTCATATTTACATGATGCCTGGCTCTAGCGAATGACTTACATGAGTAATCTGAAATGCTGATAGAGGGTTAGCCAAAGCTTTTACAAATGACCTGTTTTGTCAGTTGTGACTATGAAGTGAAGTCTGTTTATTTGTCCAATAGGTGGCACTATCCCCCCTCCCTGCTCCGTTAAGTCGCTGTCAGTCTCTCCCTGTGCACTAGGACCAAAGCGTGTTTGGCCTGTTACCTAACAGATTTGTACATTCTCTTCCTCATCTCCCCTTGTCACACAGTTAGACTATTCCTGACACTGTTAGTCTTACATCAGTTGACAGACAGCTCACCATGCTCCTCTGCTTCAGTCCTCTCACCAACCCGAAATAGCTTCTTCAAACAGGCCCATCTCCCCCAGGGAGAAATCATGCAAATCAAACTGGTATCCAAGTCTATTTTTCTCGTTTTATTGTCACCACACACAGATTCTTTTTCTCCATGCAAACTTTTTAGTTTTTTTCCTCTTTTTCGCTTTCTTGTTTTGTTCGGAATTTATATTTAATGATTTTGGTGCAAAGCCTTCAGTTTTCTTCCCTGTCTGCTTCCAGTTTCTGAATCTGCCTGTAACTTTTTTCCATTTTGATGCTGCTTCTGCTGCCATAATCACCAATGGGTTGCTTGTATTTTCATACCCCGTATTTCGCCCCCTGCTGTGACAGCTGAAAAGAGAGGGGGAAAAAAAAGCAACGTTTGTCTAGCAATGGGAGACTGTTTGTGTTGGATTCCAGGAATATAAAGTTAAGTGTGCAGTGCGCGATGCAGCAGCGGCTCTAGGCCTTAGGGCGTTGCAGCAGAAGAAAGGCAAATATCATTCTCTTGTTGGAGGGGCCTTGTTACAGTATGCCAGTCTGCTGGAGAAGCGTCATTGCTTCTGCACTGGTAATGGTGTGTGAATGTGTGTGTGGACACTGAACACGAGTGGCTGTGCCTGTTCTTGCCAGGCCTTTGTAAAGTTTGAGCTGCAGAGGAATCCCCAATGGCTTTTGCACACTTTTGGGGAAAAGGTAAAGAGAAAACAGATTAAACTCTCTCTCTCACATACACAGTGCACCCTGTGAATTTCTTCACAGGCTGTCAGATTCAAGAAGGGGCTCTTATTTACCCTACATTTGAGTAAACACTATGGTTTGCCTTCAGGCAAACGTGGTGGGGGCTACTGTATATATCCTTTGAAAAACAAAAGTCTGATAAAGGCAGGAATTGATCCACGCTGCCGGCAAAGCCCAAGATCTGGTGCTAGGTCCAGACACTGCCTCAACCCAACTTTTCAGATCATAAAGTTTGTTAGAGAGTTCAGTTCAGTGCACGTAGTATGCATGATCAGTGAACACAAGATATTTCTGCTCCAGGTATTAAAAGATTTTGAGTACGGCTGTGGCCTGGTGGATTTTTTAAATAATATCTATGAGAAAAGAAAAATAACTTGTTGCATGTGGAGATTTTCAGAATTTGGGATTAATGGGCACACACTGAGCACAATGTCCTAAGCTGATCCCACCTCATGCCTTTTTGCAGGGTTTTTACATCAGCCCCCTTTGTTTTGTACTATTCTTTACTCTTATGCCACCTAAATATATTCACATTTGTGCCCCAGTGGTTGAAAGTGCGGGCATTTAGACAGAGACAAGGTATTAACACTACCAACCCTGACTTCTTTTTTCCAAGTCAGGGGAGGCACAAGTCAAAAGTTCACCTTGAACTGTGAAGAAAAATGGAAAAACAAAACAATGTCAAAACAACAAGAAAGCTTGCATGAGGTTATGAGTGATGTTGCAAGGCCTGCATATTTATCAGTCCCTGTAGAGAGTCAAGCTTTTTCTGTGATTGTTGCAGCTCAGAAAGCATGAATTTGCAGTATTCTATCCCCTGAAAATACTCAATTTCACAATGCATGAAATACAAGTAGGTGTTAACACATGGCAGCCATTCAAAGAACTCATCAATCATCATTATAGTTCCAGGAAGGACAAACAAGAGAAACGAATGCTTTAGCTGGTATAAATACTTTAGAAAAATCTCTGGTTTGACATGCACACATTTGTAGGATTTGTCCTCCAGAGATTTGTTTGCTGTGGGTTTCTTCACAGTTGTGCAACTAGATAAACAGAAATCCGGAGAGTCAGCCAGAGTGGAGCATTTAAAGTTTCTTTGTACACTTTAGACTTAAATATTGGGCACAATTTATCTCGTTCTGAATTTCTCTCCCCAAACTTTCTAACCTTTCCAAGTCGGCCCAAACTTTCACATGATGTGATGCATATTTTATTTTTGGGGAAATAAAAACTCCCTCTTGGTTAAATTTTAACCATCAGATCGGTGTGTGTATCCCAGCAGCTCACTCAGCCAGACTTGTGTGGATAGACACAGTTGCTTTGTGGTGTCCCACTCCAGCCCATTAACGCCGGTGGACGTCTGTGTGACGGATTCACAGCTGGATACTGTTTTCATTGCTCGGACTTCCTTCTCTTTAGCTTAGAGTTTTTTTTTTTTTTTAAGATAAGCTTGGATTTGATTGGAAGCCCACATGGCTGCTCTGGCTGAATAATTCTCTGTGAATGCCAGTTTGGATTTAAGAGCCCATCTTCATCTGGCTGCCAGGCTAGATTTGTGGCACTGCAACAGTAGATGAGTGAAATATTTGAATGCAGTTATTTAGGCTTTGTTTGTGCTCAGTTTTCATCACATCAATGCCAAGCAGCACAGATCAGCAGCATGCTGCCTGCCGTAAATGATGGTCATTGTTTTGCACTGACACCTATTTTTTTTTTGCAGAATTAAACAGTTGGAAAGCTGACACCTCAGTGAAAACGAATACGAAGAACAATTTAGTTGATGGTAATTGAGCTGAGATCACAACCTCTGTTAGATGAGGCTTTATAACTAATCAACCAGCAGCTGTTTGTGAGACTCATGTTGACTGGACATGGCTGCAGACAAACCTCAAATCACATCATTCATTGAGTGTCCTGCACTAAATCTAATTATATATGACTTGCTGAATTTAGCATGTTAAGTAAGATGCAATTTCACATTGTATGACAGGTTATCTGAATAACCAAAGCTGACATTTAAAGTTTTGCTCTTTCACAAGCATTGTGAGCTCGAGAGGGGAGAATCATTTGGGTAGTGCCTGTCATCTGAAATCATGTGGCCCTGAGACCTCAGTAAAGGGTTGCAGTCAGACTGACATACATGTTTCAAAACTTAATAGTCTTATTAGATGTAAGTGCTATTCTGATTTCATCAGCTGAAAGCAATCTATATGCCAATTTAGTAGTGTTGTTCTTTGATTTAGTTGCAGGTGTCTTGACAGTTTAGTGGAAGTATTTAAGTCCTTGTGTTATAAATTTGCAAAGGGGCATGTCGTCCACCTCAGAGGCACCTATAACCCAGAAAAGTCTTATTTGTCATAGGTGCCTTGTGATTCTGTATCCCAGTATTTTTCTCTGACCAGGCGATAACACACTGGCTAACACCCTTCTCATGCATTTACTTCCCTCACCCGCCCTCCTCCCTTTTCCAGTCCCATGCCCGCTTTATTTGCGTTTTTCTAAATTATAAAGTGGTTGGAGTTACACTAAGAGCTAAGGGTTTTGTTGTTTAATTTCTGGATTCATCCCATCGCTAAAACTCCAGAGCTTAAAACAAAACTTTAAAAAGAGCAACACTTCCACATACTGTACTGAGCTGTGTAATTAAGCGTGACTAAGCCTTAATATAAAAATCAGTTATGAATTTTGCACGAGTCAGCGAACGTGAGACACTGACTTTATTCAAGTGTGACACATCATGGGATGACAGAAGAAAAAAAATACTTTCAAACATGTGAATATGTATGATAAGAGAAGCACTAATGTATAACAATTTCACTTTAGCCATTAGGTTATGATGGTAGATGGTTTAAGTGTAGATTTATGAGAAAGTTGCACTTTGATTTAACATTAAACAGCACAACAAAGTGCACAAAATGTGAAGGAGTCTAAATACTTTCCGATCTGCAGGTTTTCTGGCTGCACTGCTTAATTGCCTCTAACAGTGCATACTTAGGAGCAAGGCAAATATGAGGTTATGATTTAATTACTTAATAATTACTTAATTTGAAACTCAATTGATCTCGGTGGAGCGCATCCCACTGCCTTTGCCCCTCTTTAATAGGAATGTTAAAGGTCAGGATCTGTTGTGGGTGTTTTTTTTTTTTTGAAAGACTAGGCCCCGCTGCTGCCCTGAAATGTAAAATGTAAAAGCCAGACTGCGGTGACACTTTTTGCTTTCAGTGATAATTGCCTGTCATTTAGCGGGACATGCTATCACAGTGTAGCTGGCATCAAAGACGCTGTGAGGAGCCGGCGGAAGACACTGACAGCTTGCTGCATCGTTTCTCTCTGCAGGTGGTTTAGACACGCCGTGTCTGTCAGCACTCAGCAGCCCTGTTTCTGATATGAAACACACACTGTGTCATCAACACACAAACACCTGGCACAGTCAACCGACACACCCACTCCTCACTCAGATTAAATTGGAACTTTTTCATTTCTCCTTTTCTAAAGGGCCTATTTTGGAGCTAATATCTCGCATTGATATGAATTCATAAACAGCGACGTTTCAGAATGGCTCACCTTTTAGTGGCTGGGTTGTCTGGGATTAATCCTGCTATTAGCGCGCAAAGCGATGCTGCGAGAAGCGCCGGTTGAAAAGCCCCGATAACATCTGGTTCAGACTGTATAGTCAGGAGCTATTTAGAAAGGATTGAATTACTTCTTATGCGATAAGGTTGCTTTAATGTTATTGTTATATTAGGCTCTGCTGCTGTATTAGATTTTGGAATAACAGTAAGGTCACAGAGGCAAGTAAAGTAAAACAGTAATTTGACACATACAGTTTGCCCTTTTTCAGTGTAGATACTTAACCCAGGTGTGACCATCCTTGACTATTTAGAAGAGTATCATTTATTCATCATTGAGCACATAAATATATATCTCTCTTCATTGAACCCATCCCTGTCGGGGGAGCAGTGCGCAAACACCATTTTTACCTAGTGCCACATGTTTGTGGAAGTAGTTTTAGGGCAGGCAGAGGCCTAACATGTAGCTGGAGCGTGCTGCACTTGGAACACTGCAAACGAATTTAAACTGAAAAAGAAATTAGTTAAATGATTGAAGGCCATTTTTAATAAGGTTCATAAAGAAATAGCTCAATATTGTAGGGAATAAAACATCCATCAGCTGGTTTGCTTAGCTTGTGTAAAACTCTTAGGGGTAGTAGAACTTTTTTGAAATCACTACGTAACCTAAAGATATGGAAAATTGCTCGTCTAGAGTCCTTTCTTTTTTTTTTTTGATAACCAAGAAATAGTGCTTGTACTCTTAGAGGTACAACTAGTCAGAACTTTAGACTCCTTGTAATAATATGGATGGAAACTATTGCTGAGTAGCTCTGCGAGTTTAGCAGTTGTTAGTTTAGCTTTTAACCAGGCCGTAAATGTACATATACCTACAGGATGCATACTGCAAAGGTTTCTCAGATGTTGGGCGTCACTACAGGCTCGTGCACATTCATCCTTGTGTTTGCCAGTTTTAAATAAGTTTATAGTGTGATTGTGTCCCCTCCTTCTGAGTCATCCCAGCAGCCTAGTCTTAGACAAAGTTACAGTTTAAGTCTCTCCTTCACTGCCCTTTATAGCAACAACAACAACACACACAGGTCATTGGCTTATTTAGAGCAATCCCATTTTCCACACAGATTTACAAAGCTATTTTCGGAGTCTGTCAAATCAGAGGTGTGTGGCAGGAGATTCTCACTCTGCTATGGTAGTGGCTGGGACAAGAAAAGACGTCATTCCCATGATGCCACGGCGCTGCTTCCCGGGTATTTTACTATACTTCTCGCCTGTAGTTTTTTGAAAAGCATAGCAGAATACACCTATGACTATTTAATACAGTGTGTATTTAGTGTAGCTGTTTTCCAATGTTGTGCTCTTACACAAGTTTTTAAATCACGTGCTAACAAACTTTAGTATAAAATGACGATTGAGGCACCACTTCCATTAGGGAGCCTAAAGCCAAATGGCCTATTTAACATGTGGGTCCACGCTGTATTGATGCAATTCAGTGTATGGTATTACACACTGATGTGTTGAATTGTTAAACTCTCAAGACAGATGACAAAACAGAGCTCCTGTGAAAATAAATTATCTATTGATTTTTAAATAATATTAAATTAGATTTTAAAAAGATGACATTTTCATGATATATTTTTTCATATTTTTAAGCCATGGAGAAATTGAAAGGGTGGTCTGCCGTGCTAAAGATATTGAAGGCAAGGTTCGGCTTTATAAATATGCATTTGGTTCTCAAAGTTTGGACCACATTTTTTTTTTTTTTTTTATAAATCTCACCTATCAAAGTTAAAAAACATTGCAGTTGCTGGAATATAATATTTTGTATTAATTCGTAAATATTTGAAATATTAATACTATACAATATATACCAATACTATTAATACTGTTACAGTTAAATACAGTTTGTGTTTTTGAAGCAACCCCATTCATTTTGGTACATTTACTAATGTAAAATGCAGTGCAGAGGCCAGCAGCAATATACGGAGCTTTTCTAGTGTTTGTTTATGATAATCATAGTTATGTCAGTTAAGTTGTAATGATTTATTGACGTTTAAATCATACATTGATTGATTGATAGATTTTTTTTCCCAGCCTCATCTCCTGGAGCAGGTCATTTCAAATACTCTAACAACTGCATGATTGCTACTTGATAGCATCGACATGATTTTTAACCTTGAAAGATATAAATGTACTGCCACCAGGAGTAAAAATATGAACGCTTCTCATTGGTATTAGGTTGCATTAAGTTTAAAAATGTCTTATTATTTCTGTGCCCTCAGACCAAATTTTTACCAATAAATCCTCATTTACTGAAAAAAACAAAATAAATAACCAGTAACCAGTTCCTTTAGCAGCGAACACCACGCCAATAATATTTCAAACATGAGGTCAATCTCTTCTTGTACAAATTGATACCTAGATGACTGTTTATCTCATCTGTCAGGGCTTCTTTAAATGTTTTTGGGAAATAATCTGGTCTTCCTGCTTTTGAGGCTCACTGATGATTTACCTTTTAGTAGAAAATTCTCTGACACAGCTACATCTCCTCTAAGATTTTCTTGGTCTAGCTGATTTATGAGAGGGTTTCTTTGCCTTTGGGTATTCCTGAGCTCGTCATCATTTTCAGGAATTTAGCAAGTTGTTGATTTGTCCACATGTAATATTTTTGATGTCTCTCTGATAGGCTTATTTAGACCTTTCAGCTTTGGATCACTGGCAGTGAAGGCTCTTAGGATCTCATATTGATCAATACAAACAACAAATTCAAAATTCAAATTTAGCACTTGAAATCTGATTTCTGTCTGCTTTCTTGTCAATGTATGGGGAGAATAACACACCTGGCTATTTATAAACATGCTTGTAAATTCTTATGTATGACTATTTAAATTTTTGATAAACCCTTATCCACTAGTTTACCATTATGAGTAACCAAGACTTCATTGTGTCATTTTAAACCCTTTATAGTTGCATAAAAAGCCAAAATTATGACAATTCTGTCAAATTTCAAATACATATGCCTGACTTTTATTTCCTGTTACCACATTCTGATACAGAACAGCCATAAGATAATCGTTTGCACAGACATGGCGTTGGGTCTAATCTGAAAATGGCTCTAGACTGAAAACTTTCCTCTCATGGAAATCCACATTCAGAGACATTTTTTTTTAAAGAATTAGGTTTAATCTGTGGCTGTGAAATGAGCCTAAACCGTCTCCATTGCAGCTCTGTTCTCAGACTGTGTGTCTCTACAGGCACGTGTTTTGAAGCGTGTTCGTGCTGGCAGCTGCCCAGTAAAGCAGCGCGTGACTGTCAGTTTAAGAGTTTGGATTGAAAAGTAGATTGTTTTCCTTGGAACAACCTCAAACATTCTGCAGCCAGTGTGGAGATTGGAGAACTTTCGCTAATTGATAGTTTTTCTTTCGCATTCCTTTTGCTGACTGAAGCCCCTGCCGTGGAGATTAGATGCTCTTTATTCCCTTTTTCATCACGCTCTTTGCCTTATCCACGCCTATTTGACCCAATTTATCAGTGACAGATAAAGCCGAAAAAATCAGAGGAGTCACAGCTTCAGACTTGCTGCCCTGTGGCTGGGATCTGATCTGTTTCTCCCTCCGACACTGTCTTTTGCCCACTCTGCCTCCCTTTGATCTGTCCATCCACTATTTCTCCCTTCTTTCCAACCTACCAGATCTCAAGTTCCTGATAATCGATTGGTCATAATTTGTTTCACAAGCTGCATGCACAAACATTCACCTTCGATAGAGGAGAAATGAGTTAAATATGATGCACTTTTTGGAACTGCTGAAGGGCCGTCAACTTTTCTTCTTAGTATTGTGAAACTACTGAAGATTTGCCAAATCTGTTCTTTAGTATTCATTTGCATCTCATTGAATATTTTGAATACCAAAGCAAATTATTAAATACTGTTAATTTAAAACGCACAGAAAGTACATCAGCTCTCTAAAAAAACATTATAGGAATATCTGTGATGTCTTCAATAAGGTGAGAGGTAAATGTCTGAATTTATAGTTGGAAAAAATATTACCAAACTAAAATTACAGTTGTCAGACTACAAAACGATGTTTTTACAGGAACCAATTTGTAGCTTAGGACAGTTATGCCTTATTTTATTTTGGGAACATTAACCTATTGGCATTTCCAGGCAGGAAAGACCTTTGACAGTTCTTCATGTGTGATCCAGACAGTGCAGCATTTCAGGAGCAAAGCGAACTATATCTGACTAGCAGTCGATCATGCTGGGAGCAATGACAGTGACTGTAACGCACCAATACGATGCTGTTCGAAACGATGTGCAGCTAGTGTCTTAGTGTTGTTAACTGCCATAGTGCATCTACTGATTTTCCAGTAGTGTTAGAAAAACTGAATCCTGTCCCATGCTGCAGATTTAAAGTCTGACAAATTTCTCCTTCTCTCTTGCAAACACTGCACTACCAAGAGAAAGTCAGTGTCAACGAGAGTCAGTCTATATGAGATGTAATCACAATCGACATCACAAAGAAAACAATTTCTTACCTACTGTATTCAATCTTGCTTTTAAAAAAGAAACACTGTTTCATAAAGTGAAACATTTATTGCAAACTTAATTCTGAGTGCTACCAGGAACTCTTGCAGACATCACAGGAGAGTTTAGAAGCTGAAGATGAGGATCTGCAGTACTCTAGATTAGGTGCAGTGGGAGCTCCTAGTTTAAGAGTGAGCTGGAGTAGTCAAGTCAGGAGATAGTTGGAGCTTGCAGAGGGAGGTGAGCTGATTCGGCAGAGAAATATGAACATCCAAAGATGCACTGTCACATACTTATTATTTTTTCTTCTCTTTGACTGCTCCCCCAGTGGTGGCATCAAACAAGGCACTTTCACTTAGCTCCTCTTTCAAAGCAGCACGCCAGAGGAATCATCACCAGCAAATCTTTGACTCCCACTTCAGACTTTCATTCATGGGATGTTTTCCTTTCCATGTCCCACCAGTGTCTCATATTCCATCAAACTGTTCAATCTTTTTGATGCAGAATAGCAAATGATTGTGTGGGATTTTGTGTGTGCGGGTGAACTGATGAAATTTTTCTCAGTTGGACTTTTGCTGATTGGTTGTTCAGGATTGATAAATATAAAGATGTTAAGCACCAGGTATTGACCACCACAACCTCAGTAGTTATGACTGTCCAAAAGGAGAATCTTCAAGAAAGAAATTCTATTGGTACGACTCTGAACTTCTGTGGCTTTTTCCTTGTATCTGATATTTCACTTATGACTCATTCTCACAATTTATCAGCAGCTTAGGTACACACAGAGCTCTACATGAAAACATCAGATGGCATCCTGCCACTAAGGTTGTGTGGCCATGGAATTGCAAGAGAAAAATCAAGTTAGCAGTTTTGTGCCCCCAGCCATGGCCTGCCGGCTTGGTCTGTTGCCTTCGTTTCAGCTTTGTGCGGCCACTTAACTGCCCTGGAGGGATAAACAGTCAAGCTCAAACTTTCACAATCTCTCCCCTGTAGAGGGTTTTGGAGTGTCCATGCCCTACATTTGGCCTATAGTTGCTAGTAGTTAGCTCTAGGCCAGCACAGGTTTTGGCCATAGGATCAAGCCTTTTTCAGTTGCTCTTTTAAGTTGGCAAAACGTAATTTACTCGACTCCAGTATTGCGACTCTCGTGGGCCTAGAGCCTGGGAAGTTTACAACACAGCTAAGTAGCCATAAAGGGATTTGGAGATGCTGAAGCATCTGAATATAACAGTTCAGAGAGGCAAGTGAGGAAGTCTTTTTAGCACTCTGGAAAATGATGGTGCAGCTGGGCGTAAAATATAATAAGAATATAATAAGATGATCATCTGGTTGCTTGTATTTCTTGCCCCATCGCCTCCTTTTATTGATGTTGCCACGTTCCCAGGACTCTGCAATTATCTAACCATACTTCAAAACTGTAAACCAAATTGCTGTGCACTGGAATCCTCCTGTATAACATTTCCCATAACCTGTTTCGTCATGATCTACAACAGCAGAAATCCCTCTGCCAGTCATATTATCTGTTGTACGTGTGTTTGCAGAGGCTGGAGTGTGTATGAAAGCTAAAACAAAGGCTTGGCTGAGTCCGCGTGGAATTGAGCCGATGAAATTACCATTAGCATCTAGCCCAGTCGTCGCTCTGTGAAGTTTTAAATTTCTGCCAGCGTCTTATGTCAATACTACTGCAGTTCAGACCTATACACATATAGGTCTCAAAATAAACTAAGCTGGATATTTTCCAGGCTTGCTCACTCACAGACCTGACATTTTCTGTCCCAGTGCGTCCATAGCCGATGTGCATACTCCTGAGTTTGTTTATGCACCTGAATGCGAAACGTATTTTAATGTGTCTATCCGTTCTGTGAGCAGAACACTTCTCAAAACCTTTCTGCTCATTGCTCCCTGCATCGGCTCTGCTGGCAGAAAGGCAATTCCACACATGCAAACGCGTCTGAATATGAATTTTAATGAGTATGACTGATTTTCAGGTCTTCTCCTCACCCCCAAACCCTTTTAGGCTTAGTCCAGAAGGTGGACCAGCGCCTCCCAGTGGCCAATGAATACCTTCTGCTGTCAGGCGGGGCCCGGGAGGGGGTCTTGGACCTCAACCCTGAGGATCTGGGGGACTATGCCAAAGGTGCAGATTTTGATCTGGACTTCACCCTGCTTGTGCCTGCCCTGAAGCTCCATGACCGCAACCAGCCAGTCACCTTGGACATGAGACACTCGCCACCCTGCCACTCGTGGCTCAGCCTTCGTCTCTGTGACTCTAACATCCTGTCCCGCTGGAGTATCTGCTGCCAGGAGGAGAGTGGGCGTCCTATTGAGGAAGCCGAAGAGGAAGAGGGTGGAATTGGTAAGTAGAAAAAAATAAGATAAACATTAATAGTACAGAGGAGGATCAAAAGATGAATTGCGAACCAGGAGAGCAGCAGGAAGTATTTGCAAAGTGAAAGGTTGAAGGGTGGATGAATAAGCAAGAATGTGAAATCGGAAGATGAAGAGATAAGTGAAGAGAAGGAAGAGCAGTGGAATTGACAATGATGAAGGCACTGTGGCAGCCCAGCGTGGAAGAAAGGGAAGCTGATTGAATTGTGTTCATGTTTTACTCAGATAATTTGATGCATGATGTTGTGATGCAATTTTGCACTGGAGGACCATTCCTCGAAACGAGAAAAGCCCTCACCAGGAAATAATGCCTGAAAAATGTATGAGCGCAACTTAACAATGGAAAGTTCAAAATTATACTGTGGCTTTCACATTATGCCACAACATCAATCTGCCACACACTCACAAGTGTGAACCTTCGAAGATGAGAAAAAGTAATGACATTTTGTGATGTAAAACTCATTATTTCTCACCAGTTTGGGAGGTACATGACACACTTTCCCCCTCAGGATCTTATGCTACTATATCATGGTATTGAAATGTTAAAAGGAGGCTTAAGATGTCAGCAGTTCAAGTTAAATTTTAATTCTTTGCAGCTCAGAATTGACGACCTTCTTCAACTTTGTTAGTACACTGCACACACCAAGCACCCAAGTGTCTACTTGAGTGCTGCAAGTAACCATTTTTTTAATATCTGATGTAATGTGTTCCCTGACGTGTCATCATTTGAAGATGACATACACAGTATTCATTACATCATACCTCCCTTCGTGCTCAGGTAAAGGCTCCATCCCCTCCCTTGGCTCTCCCCAGTCACTGGATGGATGCTACTTCTCTCCCACCCTGGTGACAGACTGGTTCTGGGGGGTAGTGAGCGAGGCTGTTGAGGAGCTGAGGCGCAGCCCCCAGAGAGGCATTCCCACTCCCGACCGATTGGAGCGGAATGGGCCCCTTGCAACCATCATTCTCCAGGTACCGATGAGGTGCTTGTTTCACTGAGGATATGGTGATAAAACAAAGGCAGTTGCGATTCATTATGTCGGAATCGATAAGAATGTCACAATCTTTAGCTACAAAATGACTCATTTCAAAATTCAAGTCTTTGTTGAGCAAAATCAATATCAGAGCAGATGGTAGCAAGATATTAAAATCATGTTGTATAAGGAACAGAAATTTCTGACGGAGATAACGGCGTTCCTTCACCCTCGTCTCCCTGCAGGCAGGATCTAGCAGGGTGCTGTACGACCTGCTGCCAGTGGTGTCTTTTCGGGGCTGGCCTGCTGTGGCCCAGGGCTGGCTGACCGCCAACCATTTCTGGGATGGTAAAATCACGGAGGAGGAGGCCATATCTGGCTTCTATCTTCTGCCCTGCTGCTCCCCTCTCGGTGGCCGGCCTGACAGAGAGTGGAGGCTGGCGTTCTCACGTAGTGAGGTCAGGGGGGTTGTTAATGTCTATTATTTTTTGCTGTCATGTTTGGTGCCAGCATCACCATTTACAGTGTTTCCATCTCTCTTTTTTCTTTTAATGGATTCTTTGCCACTTCTTTCTTTTCATCCTCAGCGAGTCTCTTCATTATTCCCCTTGTGTTTACCACTTTAATGTGTCTTTAATCCTATTCCTCCTTAAACATCTTGGCCCCCTACTTCTCTTATTACCAGGTCCAGTTGAAGAAGTGTATCCCCTTCCCCATGGCCCAGGCTTTCCAAGCAGCCAAGGCAGTACTGTCTCGTATCCTGGCCCGTCCTCGCACAGGCCTAAGTCTCTACCACCTGCGCACTCTGCTTTTCTGGGCCTGTGACAGACTTCCTGGAGTCTACCTGTCCTGCCCTGATGCTGACACCCCTGGTCGCCTCCTCCTGGGTCTCCTCGATGACCTGGCCCACTGCATCCTGAGTAAAAACTGCCCAAATTATTTCCTGCCTCAGTGCAACATGTTGGAGCACCTGACCGACAGCCAGGCACTGCTTGTCGCCAGGAAACTGGCTCACGTGCGCTCAGATCCCAGCGAGCACCTCCGGGCCGCTTTGGACCAAGCCCAGCAGGCAGGCCAGCTGAAAAAGGAGCTGACAGCTAGCACCAACGGCCACGGGTCCCCCGGGCATCACCCAGCCAACGGCATAATCTCCCCCTCGGAGGACAAGCTGGCACAGCGACTGCAGCAGCTGGTAACAGAGAACCCTGGGAAATCCATCTCGGTCTTCCTCAACCCCGACGATGTCACTAGGCCACATTTCCGCATTGATGACAAGTTCTACTGATGTAGATGTGCTATAGACGAGGCCTGTGGAAACTTGAGTGTTTATCTTCCAAACACTGCAAATAGTCTGCGATGTGACATCAGAAGGAACGGAGGAGCAGGTGTTGTTCTTCAGAACACTGTGGGCCTAAAGCTGAACACACGCTTCCTGGTCCACATCCTGAGGCTGAACAATGCAACGAAATCTTGCTGCTTGACTCATTTAAAACCAAAAACACACATGTCCTACTACTGACAGTGACGTCCAGTTTAGCAGGCATGGCACAGCAGTCATGATGTCACTGAACTGTTGCCACGGAGACGGCCCTCTCCTAATGAGCCGACCTAAATGAGACTTATTAGCTGGTGCTACGAAGACGAGGCCCGGCTTAACCGATGTGAAATAAGTGGAGTGGAGATGAACAGAGTGTGTGTGTCTGTGCGTGTGTGTCTGTGTCTGCACACATGTAGGCCTAAAGGTTTTCACATATTACTGACACTTCTAAAGGCAGAGGGAGAAAGGCTCCTGATTGCTGCATTTCTCCCCTTTTTGTTTTAGACGAGAGTGGGCAAGGGTTGAATTAGAAAGAAAAAACGAGGTGCGGCTGATGTAACTAAATGTAATGTTGTGAGGAGGACTGCCGAGCCTTTGAACAAAGACTCTCTCTTTCAGCTACAGTTTAGCCCTGTTCTTTTCTTTTTTTTTAACTGCATGCCTCGATTTATGGCTCTTTTTCAAAAAAAAAAAGCTTTCTCAGGTATTTTAATGTTTTCACCCTTTTAATCTTTAACTACAGATGGGTGACAAATTAAAGGAAAAAAACTACATGAAGTGTCTTAGTAAGGTGTTGGGGTCACCGTGTGCTGTCAGAATAGCTTCACTGCACCTTCGCTTGAAATGTCCTTATCCTAACCCATGGAGCACGACTGGGGGGATTGAACATTTTTGGTTGGTTTGATGATGGTGGCGGAGAGCGCTTTGTGATAGGTTTGTCCAAAGTGACCCATAAGTGTTCATCTGAGATCTGGTGAATGTCAAGGTCAGGGTATAGGATTCTTACAATGTTTGAACCTATTTCAAAACAAGTTTGGAACCCTAAGACTTGCATATCCCAAAAACATAATTTTTTGGTGCATTTCGATGACTTTCCTGATAAAGAGCCAAATGTTAGTTTGCCTTTGTTCCTTCCAAAGGCCCAGTAACACCAGAACAGGAAAATCAGTTCATTTCTTAGAAACATGCGTTATAAGAAAGGATATAAGTGCAAATATTTCATGTTAAATTAAGCTTCTGTAAGCTCCACCAACAAAAACATGACATCTGAGCGAGATGAACAGAGGTATTAAGAACAGATTCTGTTGTAGCTTATTAGCTACAACTGAGCTACAGCCTGTGAGCGAGTTCTAACACTTGTTGTGCTAATGTCAGCAGCTCCTTTTTTGGCTGCCGCTAAACTTTGTTGTTTCCGCTCAAACTGTTAGATCAGCTTTCTCAAACTCATTCAATCTAGTTAAATAAACCAGCGACAGGCGACTGCAAGAATTTTGTTAAGTTGATTTTTAGTCTGCATTCAATTAAAGACACTGAAATACTCCCTATGCTGTCTTGTTGGTCATATATACTAAATTAAATTTATTTGTGTTTTTTAGTTTGATGATATCAATTTGATGACATCACTCTAGGTTCGATTACATTAAATTGACGGTTCTTGACAATTATACAAACACATTTATTCACAGATTATGGAAAAGCTGTGTTCTTTTTCCTATTTTCCCAACCTTTCCCAAGTTTTTAGACAAAAATGCAGCATAATGTTGCAATGTCACTTTCTGATGTAACTGGACCTTGGAATCGAGACTGAAGGAGGGATGTTTTATTTTTATTGTAACTAATTCATTTTAAGTTTATACAACGACGGTGGTTTTCTTGTATGGTACAACATTTTGCAAAATCCTTGAAATATTTCAAGGTTTTGAATTATGTTTTCCTGGCTGAGCAAAAATGTTGGTCCTTCATGTTTGCTGTCTTATTGGTAGCTCTTTGTAAGGAGTTGAAAAAACGTCAAACCCCGTGTATGGAGACGTGGAATCCAATTAGCAGTAGAATAAAAGGAGGTGTGGACTGAGCATAAGGGCAGTTAGACAGTGACTGTAGATTTTGGGGGTTTTAATACGTGAATCCAACATAGTCACAGTTAAGTTAAGGTAGTTTTCCTTTCTGAATATCTCTCACGAGGCATGTGTGAGCATGTCCATTTACTCCATGAAAACAACAACAACAAAAAAAAAAAGCAGTTTTCTGTGTCTTGTTCGATTCACTTTAGACTGGTTCTGACTTGACTGAGTCTGATAATTGTCCCCAGTCTCCTCTGCTTGGTTGGTCTTTTTTAATGAGCTGTGTGTGTGTGTGTGTGTGTGTGTGTGTGTGTGTGTTTGTGCGTGCGTCGAGAGACGAACTGCGCAGCAGGATACAAACACTCCGATGCTGCCAACTGAATTATCCCCTCAGTGGGTTAGTCACCACTAGAGCTATCGTTTCTCAGCAGATGGGAGTGTGTCTACAGGGGGATCGAGGGATAGACTGTGGATGGAGGGAGTGAGACGCCCTCATTTGGACTGGACTGCCGATCTGTAGGACTGCTGTCTCTCTTCATTTTTCTATCGCTTGTGGATATTGTATTCCCTCTCCTCCCTCATCCCATCTAAATGTCTCCTCAGAGGGTTGGCATCTTTTTGTCTTCAAGCACTGGAGCTACAGAACCACAAAAAAGCACAGAAAGCGTTGGATAACTTCAGCTGCATGGTTACCGTCACACTGCTGCAGTGCCACTGTGCTGATTCGATTACAAGCTGTACAGCCGGTATAAGAGCATAGTGGCAAGAACAAGTACAACCAGACGAGCAGGAGCGTTCTTCCTTCCGCTTCCATCAGTTTTAATTGTTTCACCTTAATGAGTTGGAGACTTACATTTGTCCAAACACTATCTGCAAAGTAATTGATAGGTAAACGTGTATTTAATTGGGTTTACCGTGCACAGAAATGCTGCCTTACAGGACGTGTAGGCAGGGTCCAAAACACGACAACCACGACAAGTTACAGTTCAGTTTACATAACTGTCATGGAGGTTAATTCTGCTTTAATTCTGCGGATTTTTTACGCTACTGTTTGAATGTTTTTCCACTCTTGTGTTACACTGTTCTTCAGTCTGACTCTGTATATGTGCTTACTACTGAATGACATTTTTACAGTGTTTCTGTGTGTGTGTAAGAGAGAGAGAGAGAGAGCGCGTGTGTTTAAAATTAATCTAAGAATAACCAAAGTGTGTTATTGTGTTGGTACAGGAGGGTGTGCATTTAACTGTCAGGTGTCATGCATCGGGTGTTCTCAGCACTTTTTTAAACCGGACCACGATTGTCATTGCCCCAATTGTTTTGAGAAGAAAATCACATTTATTATTTGTCATCGAAATGAAGATTTAATGTAAAGGTACTTCATCACCACCCTGATTTATGTTTTGAGTGCACAATATTTCATGTGTGTCTTGCTTTGTACCTTACCGGGCCTAGTTAGAGATTATCAGACATTTACACGAATTGTACACATGAAGTGTATGAGGAGAATAACAAATCGCATATTTTATGAAAGAGTGAGTTTCTACATATGCAATCAAGCCCCCTGTGGAACGGCCTGTCTTGTGCAGGGATTGCATAAAAGCAACAGACAACATTCTTAAACATCAGTCATCACTCCGTGCTTCTGTATGATCATTACTGGTTTTTGTGCTGAGACTTTTGGTGATTGTGTATAAGATGCCGTGGATAAATAACTGACTAAATACAATGAATGTATCCACCTTGTCTCTCGAATCTGTTCTCTACTTTGAGAACACAGTCAGCTCTAACTTTTCACTACTATCTCAACAGATGTACTCTGTGCTAAGATAAAATCTGTATTGAATTTCATATCTCTTTTATTACTTGAGTTCCCTTTTTTAAGTGCATATGATTTTGCTCTTACCAATTGATTTGCCGTATTTATTACTGGTGTTTTTTTCCAGTTTTTATGACAGATTGATTAAGCTTCAAGCTTTAGCATGAAATAAATGACTAAATTTAAAATGACACTGTGTGGAGATGGTTGTCTTTCCTACAATATTATAACAGGTTGGGAATCTTAACAATTGGAATAAAAGTGGAAGTCATGTCTATAGATTTCTTACAGTTCACAAGCAGGATTTAATGTTTGTTGCAAGACCTGATTGAGCCAACAGAGGGCGGTCTAGGACAGTGATTGTACTGTGAACGCATCACATTAGTCTGCTCTGCAATGTCACACTTGGAGAAAGATGCTTCAGGCTGAAGTTGGGCAGGACAACGAGCTGTCAGAATCAGAAATATTTACTTGGTGAATGGCGGAATGACCACAAAACATGATGTGAGTCAAAAATGAACAGTGACCCAAAACTATCCAAAAGAGGTGCAAACAACCAAAAGCAGACTTATAGCAGACACTAATTACCAGTAAACACGTGTAAAAAATAAAATAAAAAGTCTTTACCATAAACTGTTTTTTCATGGAGTCGGTGCAGTAGCATTGATAAGCCAGCTCATATCTAAATCTCGTGGTCAATTTGTTTTAAAGATAATATATCATATTTGTCCGGAAATAGTCTTTTCTCTTTTCCACAAAAACTTTTGGACAAATGAGCATCTTGGATTGATGCTGATGGTGACAGCTTAGATGAAGACTCCACTATGTTGCAACTGCACTTTACTGCTTCCTGTATTTTGTCCCCATCAGCACAACGGCAGTTTTAGAGGCGCGGACGATCAGTTTGAATACGCAGAGAAGAGATCTACCACTTTAGATATGAAGAACCACCTGGAATTTAGGGAGCTAGCAACCTTGTGAACGATTGAAACCCTTTCCTCTGATTTCCCCAATAATCCCTTTAAATTGCATCCGTACAGCATTTAGAACCGTTTCAAACAAGCAAATAAAAAATAACTAGTAGAACATCAAATTTGGTTGCATCCCCAGGAAATATATATAATAATATTTGTGCATTGATTGTCAGGATTATGTGATGAGGCCACAGATGTTTCTGCTACAAATACACTACTATATTATTTTCCTTTAATTCCCCAAATCCCATGCAGATGCTGACAGCAGCAATCTGTTGATGTCTATTAAGTAGATTATGAAGCGATGAATACACAGGTTTACAGATGTGACAGTCCACGCTGTGGACTCATGAATGAGTGAAACCTTCTATCAACCTATATATAACCGTTCTGTTTACCTGCATGTTAAATTCATAGTAGCCCACATATGCAATATTTTTTGTTTTTCCATATTCCACTGATGCAGCAGGCCTTGTTACTGTTTTTTTCCCACATTGCATGAACAACGAAATAGCACGTAAAATAACAGGTGAAAAAGTCCCTTCATCGTAGTTCAGTATCTTTTTACTGAGCCCGGTATTTTTTGCCCAGGACATGGTGGAGAAAAATGTCAGAGTTCATCGCTAATGTCTAGATGTAAGCATCTAATAATTTAGGCCAATCTGGGAACTGATCAGAGGCGTGACCTGGTTATTGCAGGAGAACCCTGCACTAACTTTACGTTTTGGGTCATTATCCATCTGCAGTATGAAGTGGTGTCCTAACAGTTTGCAGCATTTGGCTGAATCTGAGCAGAGTTTTTTCTCTGTGCACTTCAGAATTCATCACATTCTCAGCCATCCGGTCATTTAGCACCAGTGACCCGCTTCCATAGGCAGCCAGACGTGCCCACGCCATAACCCTGCCTCCACCATGCTGCTGCTGCTGCTGATGATGATGATGTTATACTTTGTACCACGAGCTGCCCCTGTCTTCTCAATACTTTTTCCTTCCCGTCATTCTCTTATAAGTTATTCTTGATTTGGACAGTTTTAGGCGTTTCCTGGCGAAGCCTAATCTTTTCTGTTCTTGAGCGTTACCTGTGGTTTGCACTCTGTGTTTTATTCATAAACCAGTCCCCTGACTGCAGACTTTGACAATGACATACCTTTCTCCGTGACTTGCCTAGATGTTGTGAAAGGTTCTTTGTTACCATGCACAGAATATTGCTGCCATGTGCTTGAGTGTCTTCCATGGTCCTCCAGGCCTTTTACTGTTGGCAGTTAATGCATCATTTTAAAAATGTCCCAAAATCCCTTAGAACCCTTTTTTTTTTATATGAATTTTTTTTTACCTTAATGACGATATACTTCACTCGCAGAGCTCCAGTAAACTGCAACCAGCACTCAGAACCACCTTCAGGCCTTTCATCTGCTTGATTATTTTTGGAGAAAGTTTTTATTATTTATTTATTCTTTATCACTGAATGGTTAATCCCACACTTTTTTTAAACCCCTTGAATTAAAGCTGAAAGTCTTGACTGTGCCCCCATCTTGATGATTTCATTTCAAATTGAGTGTGGTGCTGCACAGAGGCAATATCTTTTTACATGTTAGAATATTAACATTAGCATTTAACCGAAGGTCAATTATTAAGTCATTTTTATGTGGTTTATCTAATTGTCAAATGAGCATTACTGTGACACTTTAAATCGATAGACTCTGCAGAACCTTTCAGGAGCATAGCGCATAGCATGTGTCACATGATTTGCATGTTCAGTGTGTCCTTAAGTGTCTTCTCCAACAAACTGTGACCCAGTCCTCCTTGTAAATAGGCCAATGTAACCTCAGCCCTCAGGCAGCCTGTTGGTGTGTGTTGGTGGTTATAAAGTTCTGTGTGTGTGTGTGTGTGTGTGATGGTGTGAATGAGGCCACAGCACTGGGCTGTCTGTCAGTGACAAACTGGGGCTGGACTGGGACAGCAGTCAGAGCCAGTGAGCCATCCTGTCATCTCAGTCACATCCTGTAAAAACACGAAGAGGTTTGTGTGTGTGTATGTGTGTGTGTGTGGGGGGGGATGTTCATGCCCCAAACATATTTCAAGAGTCAGAATATAAACATCCCACAGTGCTCAGTGGAGCTATCATAAATCCATAAATCCATAACCTTGACCTACTTGTAGAAGCGTTTAGCAGACAAACTGGCTGTTGCAACCTCCTCAGGTCCTCAATAACCTGATGAACACATCACATAAAGCTGTGTGTGTGTTTTCGTTTGTAATTTCCTGTTTTTATCTTCATCTCTGTCCCCATTTCTTTCCACTCAGGACACCCCTCTTTATGTTCACACAATTGTTTTATAGTCACACTCTCTCTGCCTTTCTCTCCATCCCAGTGTGTGTGTGTGTGTGCGAGCCTGATAAACTTGTTCCTGCCACTGTGCGTTAATCTCCATCACCGAATCGCATGTATTTAAAGTTTGCAGGGAGAGAGATGGAGAGGACAACCAGGAATGAGCCGTGCACCTACAGTACCTCTTCATGGTTTTCACACACACACACACACACACACACACACACACACACACACACACATCATGGGCATCACCATCACCCAGGACCTCAAGTGTGAGCAGAATATCAGCTCCCTCTCCAGGAAAGCTCAGGAGAGGCTGTATTTCTTACGGCAGCTAAAGAAGTTACACCTCCCTGTAAAGACGCCGTTAAACTCATCATTGAATCCACTCTTACATCCGCCATCACAGTCTGGTTTGCTGCAGCCATGGCCAAGGCCAAGCTGCAGCGCGTCATCCACTCTGCTGAGAAGGCGATCTGCAACCTCCCATCTCTTCAGGAGCCGTACGTCTCCAGGACCCGGAAACAGACAGTCACTTACATTTACATTTAGTCACTTTAACTTTTCAAGTTGTACTTACTACCTTACATGGTACATTCACTTATCTTATTTTACATTTTATTGTATTATACTATTACTGTACATAGTTCATATTGTGTCACACCTTTGCACCTTAACTTTTCTTCTCAGTAGATTTTGTATTTGCACCTGACACCATGACAAATTCCTAGGACTGTTCAGTTTTTCTACACTGTGCCTGGCAATAAACAGATTTCTGATTCTGATTCTGATAGTTCTCAGTTCAAACTCACTGATGCACATCGACTTTTTTGTCTGTGTAACTGCCTCACAAGCAGTTCTCGTCTATAGTCTATTTAGTTTTAGGTCTGCAACTACATGAGTGAGAAAGAGACTTTAACTGGTGGTGTTGTAGTATTGGAAGGACAGAGCATCATGAAAAGGATGACCCCAGTAAACGAGTTTAGATATGAGACCACTTTAGGTCTTATGAACAAATTATGTTCAAATGGAAATTTAATTTACTGCCCAGATACACAGAAACAGAGGGTGTACATGGTACATGAGTATATGGAAGACCAAAGATGACAAAATGTGTGACACAAAGTGCAGAATCAAAACGATAATATTTCAAATATTGCTCAAAAAGGGTAATTGATGAGAAATTGTGTGAAATGCTTTTGTGACCCAGATCACTCATTGAACACAAGTGCAGAGCCAGTACAGGACTGTTCCCTTCTGTGAGAGAAATTTTAAAACCAACCAGTGCAACTTTGTTCACCTCTGCTCCTTTACATCTTTGTTCTCACACGTCTGGCAAAGTTAGTCCTTGCATTGTCTTTACACCAGTGCTTTCTTTTTTTGGTGCAAGACATCCTGACACTCTACCCTTGCTGACTCAACAAAGAAGTCTCCCACTGCTGTGTTATCTAGACACCAAGTATAACCCTACCTACATCTGAGCAGTACAGTTGATCAGTGTCACAGACTTAAAAGACATGGGGAGCAAATGGTTGAGTAACCAGGACTTGCTAATTATACACACTGTATTTGCATTGACTCATTCCTGAGTGGTTAGAAACTCTGTACTGCTCTTGCTGGGATTCTCCTTGTTTTGCTTATTTTGCTGTTGCTTATTAAAATTGCTTAATGGTCACCTGAGAGCTGCTTTCCAAAATTTTTGACTGGGGCTCATCCTTTGAACCAATCTGAGGAGTGGATTCATTTCAAGTCTCACACTAATGCTAAATAAATTAAAAGTCCACTTTAAAGTGCAATACTGATTGGTCTGCTTCAGTACATACAAGATGTCATCACCGGACAAACAAATCTGTCAAAACAAAACAAAACAAATCAAAAAAGGTATTTCCTTAACCAATAAAAGCAACTGATATATTTTTTTGTGTCCTTGTGGATTAAGAACAGCGTGTTTGCACAGCTAATTTAGCCAAAGAATTGTTAATAAAAATGTATATATATTTTTAATACTGACATACAAAGTTGTTCTACGATTTCTGTCATTGTGATCAACTGATCAGAAAGCACAAAAATATCTAGTATTTACTAAGATATACTAGGCTCTATACTAATTATATTTCATCACATTTGTTTATGTCCTGTTCAAAAATCTAACCCTGTCTCCTACACTGAGGACAGCTGATTCAGATGATCAGCAACATTTGGACAGAATCATAGCCAAGGAGCTTCACAGCTCTAGTTTCTCTCAAAGGTCAGCTCTGCTTTAAATTCTCGGGAGACCCAGGGCCTCAGGCCAATGTTGTGACACATCTGCAGCTCAGATTTAATGCTGTAAAATATCAGTGGGTCACATTTTCACCAATTGTGTGTTAAGCTAAATTTAATCTCCTTCATTGTGTAAGGTGTGAATGCCTTATTCAAATCAGGGCCCATATGTTTGGCTCTATGCTGAAGCAGAGATGCCAGAATGATTTTTGCACTCATTGATTTTTGACACTGTAGTCAATACTGTAGACTTTGTGGCTTGGCCAGAAAATGGAGAGCCTCCAGCCCTAAGATTTCTCATCTCAGAAGGGGAGAAAGTAAACACAGAGAGAGACTTTGGCTGAGCACGTCCTCCTCACGCTGAGTGTTTTCCCTGCTGTTCTTCACATAAGCACTTTTTCTGTTGGGATTGTCATTAGTTTGCGTCCGTCATCAGGTTTGCATGTCTTTGTGTGTGAGTTTTTGGTTGGAATCAGTGTTTGCAGAATCAATCTCTGTCACATCCCTGTTCCTTCATTTTATTGTGCAAGCATCTGTCTGTAAGTGTGTGCCCGTGTTGGTGCTGGCACTCAATGCACACAGTTACTGTCATTGACCTACAGGCCTGTCCCCTGTCCTTCCTTCGCCCCAACCCTTTAACATCGAAGAATCTATGAATCTGTGACAGAGCCACCACTGATTCTGAAGAACTTATGCAGAGGTTTTTGGATAGCGAGGTCCCAATAACAGTTTTTCTCAGGCTGCGTACAAGTATTTACACTTGAGTATTCACAGATACCTAATATTAATACTGATAACTTTAATTGTAGTATAAGTTGCTGGACAGTAAAATCCATGCGCTTAAGCAAATTCTGACGCTCTCACTTTATGAAATAGGAGTTTTTGTTTTATTTCCTTTCGTAACAGATAACCCCGGTGACAGAAAGAACAAAAAACTGTCACCAATGTCTTGCTTGGTCTTGCGTCTTTTTTAACTAGTTGATGTATGCCAAAACAAATATGGAAGCAACTGTTGTTTACTGATCAGGGCAACTTTTGCTAAGAAAAACAAAAAGAAAATGAAAAAGTCAAACAAAGCACAGATTTAGGGTGAGATTGTGTATGGAGAAGCACAAACAAGATGGACTGAAGAGTTTACACAGGACTATGAAGAAAAAATACCTAAAACGTTCTACCTACAATATAAAACCCTTGCTGATGCTAATGTCAGTCGCAAATACTAAACATTAAAAAATATTCTTGAGAAACACAAGAGTGACTGTTGTTGACTAGATCTTAAGAATTTAGCACCGCAGAGCCTGCACCTCGGGAGGCTAACGTGGTATCGAGCGCAGTATCAGAGAAGTTTTACAAAAAAAAAATACAAGATCGGGCCCGATGTCTGATGCTGGTATCAGGACTTCCCTAGTCTAAGTGCAAGATCTTTTTACACTGCGTCCCAACTTTATGAAATAGGAGTTTTTGTTTTATTTCCTTTCGTAACAGATAACCCCGGTGACAGAAAGAACAAAAAACTGTCACCAATGTCTTGCTTGGTCTTGCGTCTTTTTTAACTAGTTGATGTAACCACCGGTGTGTTAGACCGAAGCTTTGATTGTCTTTCCCTTTCACCCAGACTAACCAAGCGACGTTAAACCTGAAAAAAGTTGCCTTTGAAATGACCGACCTTCTTTGAGCTTTGTGCAAGAGATCGTACTATTTGAACAATAACTCTTTATAGTGTGGTTTCACCTGAATGACACCCCAAAATCCCCCACATCTCCCTCCTCCTCCTCTCTGTCTCTCCCCTCTATTCCCCTCCATTCCTCATTAGACCTTCATCAGCGCTGAATTATCCTGCTGTTTTATTATCCTCCAGCGGCAGCCGGTGCTGACGCAGCACTCACGAGTTGTCTCGTGTCGTCTTCTTTTTTTCCCTGTCTCCCTCCCTCCTCTTGCTTCCGTAGCCCAGAAGAAGAAGGAAACCAGAGAGGAAGGAGAGAGAAAGGTAAACTAACATGGCGGTGAGGGCGGCTTAACAACGGCATGTGTGATGATGAGGCAAACGGGACATATTAAATTTCCAGCAAGATTAGACGGTTAGGACAGACGGACAAAGGATCTGACAGAACACAGTATGACATATTACGGATTCATCAGAGATTATTGGCCTCGGCTCCGTCACACATTTTCAATCTAAAATAACTCATTTCGCCTTCCTCACTAATCTCTCCAGCCTCTTCTCAGTCGTCTCTAAACACACAGTTCAAAGACCCTCCTGCTCCTCCCTTCCTGTTCCCACATTAATTAAATCCATGTGTAATTACTGTCGTCAAGAAAGGGAATCAGAGGCAAGCACGGAAAACTGGTCACAGCCTTGGCGTCTTTGAAGCGAAATTACTTGAGCAAAGTTTACTACCAGGAAGTGAAGATGATACGCTGAGGCGTGAAGATTCGAGGTGGGGATCAAATCTCACAAATGTCAGATTTAAATCTGACATCTGACCCCACTGTGAGGACCCAAGAGCTGGGAAGAGAGAAAATTCTGATTATTACCCCACACATTTGGTACCATCATACGGACGCTGCTTGTCCTCATTTTGTTTCCCCTTAGCAACTTTTATGGTTTATTTATGAAAGCTGTTTGTAATTATTTAGCGGTTGCTTCAGGGACTGGAACGCTTCTACGCGAAGCCAAGACACTGTTGTGGACTTGGATCAAAACGTCCAAACTCAAATGTGGTGAAAGCTGCAGCCATCAACACGTGCATTCAAGCACTGACTTAAATGTGTATGTATGTATGAAAAGGGTTAAACCCAGCTCTCCAGTCTTCCCTTCGCTGTGTTGAGCATTTTAGCATGTGTAAATGTTGCTGTCCACATCTAATTGGTTTGTTCTCACCACGTGGCATCTTTTGAAGACACATCAAGCAGACAAAGTTAGCATTTAGCTAGTTGGCAGTTTTGTGGCAAAGGATCTATGTCTATATATAGATAAATAAATAAATGCGACCCTGCACTTTCTGCTTGGGTGAGATTAGAATGGGGGAAAGACACAGAGAAATTGTATCTTCCAGCTTCAGATTTTCTGAGCACACCGGACCCAGGCGATCAGCAGTGGGTTGGAGGTCCTGAAAGACCAGGGCTGTGTCTAATCATAGATCACTAAATAGTGCGTATGTAGTGTAGTGTGTATGTCGGAGTGTCGGGTGTCTATATAGTGCACTCAAAGTATCCCACAATGCAACACCAACATTAGAATACATGGCATGTATCGTAATTTCTGGCAACAATCCCACAATGCAATGCTCCCCATTTTAGAGATGAGAAAATTACTGTTGCGCAACTCAAACAGCAGTTACCGATAACGCAACATGGCGATTATTATGTGTACGGAATATTAATTGGCCGCTCACTGTTGAATAAACTAGTGTACATGGTGTTGGGAATAGGGAAGGAGTGAGCAGGAGGTGATTTCCGACACAGCTATTCCCTCCTCACTATACTGCACCATATTGTGTCTTTGCCATTTTGTTGTAGTGTCGGAATGTTGAGTGTGTAAATTTATCCACCATGTAGCTTGCTCAGAGAATCCCACAATGCAACACCAAGAGTATAATACAATACGATGTAATGCTCCCCATTACTGTCGGACGGCTCAAACAGCCGTTAGTGATGATGTAATGTGACAACAGTCTCACATGTCGATTGACTGCTCACTGTCGAGTGAACTACTAAGTGTAGATGATATAATGAGCATAGGGTAATATCGTAATATGGATATTGACAGCCACTGCAGTAAGCCGTACAGTGTTTCATTTACCATGTCAGTGTCCTGTAGACCTGTCCTGACATTGTACTAATGAGAGCGACAGTCTCAACCCGTTTTTAACCATGACTGACTGTTCTATAACTTCAATCATACATTAATCGTCATGGCGAAGATGGTCCACCCTTAACAAAGCATAAAGCTTTTTTAAACTCAAACTGTTTTTTTTGTACCTTGGTGCTTTTTTCACATTTTCTGCTAGAGACGCACATTTAGCAATGGTTCCTATGGGTCATATTAGAGTTAGGGATAATTAATCTTTATGGCTGTTTAGGTTGGAGGGCTTCTTGAATTTTATTCAGTGCTGTGGTTTTGTGAGGCTGCTGGTTTTGGTTCCCCATAACACACACATATAGGGTGTATATGGCTTCACACACTAGATTGATACAGTCGATTTGCTCGCATTCATTTGGTTCTAATAACCCCATGACCAAACTTTAGGTGTTTCAGTCTTTTGTTTCAGTCATTGCCAGCAGTCGCCATCTTCCAGAGATGCCTCCCCACAGCCTCAGGTTGTACTAATAACCTTTGAGCTGTCAGTCATCCTCGCTGCCTGCCGGCTAACCTGCTGCCATCATCTTTTCTTCATACTAACATTATCCTTCCTTTCTCCCTCTGTCCTTTTCTTCCCCCACATGGACCACTCGGGCCACGGGAGGAGATATGAATAATTCTACTGTAAAGGTGTACTTATTATGCACTTACATTTAATAGAAACAGTGAATTATACCTGCGCGTGTGTGTTTGTGTGTTTGTGTGTGCACATGCATGTGCTGGGAAATAATTGCGAAACCCTCTCTCCTCCACCCGTCCCCTTTTCCTGTACCATGGCTCCTGTCCATACACACAGGAGCTCCCAGACAAGAAAAGAGATGTACCAAACATCACAAACACAGACAGACACACCCACAACAAAACAAAGATGAGAGTGCGGAGCCATTGCACATGTAAAATTAATGTAGGCAGAGAAGGCCATGCACACACACGACACACAAATCAATTATACATTTGCACAGAAGCATGTGCACCTCAAACTACAACACACACACACACACACACACACACACACACACACACACACACACACACACACACACACACACACACACACACACACACACAAACACAGACAGAATATGTGAATTGAACAAGACATGGGGTGCAGATAAAATGGATTTCTAATGTGGGGGCCAGACCCCCACTTTCAATGTGTGTATGTGTGCAAGGGAGATAATGATTGATGCAGGACTTGGTGTGTTTGTGTGTGCGCCCACGCACACGTGTGTGTGTTGTTCCAGCTTTTATTGACATTGAGATAAGGTAGGGACAAAAAAGAGATGGAAAAAAGAATGGAAGAGTGAATGGACCAGGCAGTTCATTTGTGTGTGTGTGTAAGTGTGTGTGTGTGTCCACTTGCAAAATTGTTTGAATTTATGAACAAAAGGCTGGTATACTGTATGTCCACATGTATCTGCATCCCTAGCCCCTTACCCTAACTCTAACATCACAACTGAATGCGTCACCCTTACCAAAACCAAAATTCTAACCCCGACATTAAGATCCAGTCTTGACCCATAAAAAAGCATTTTAAAGTTGTGTGGAGCAGCCAAAATGTGCCATTATGGTATTAACACAAAATTTGTAAAGACATGCCCACACACACAGTCCACGTTGCCTTTGGATCTGCCCTCTGATTAACAAAAAGACCCAGATAGACAAGAGAGGAAACAGGCTGACGGGCTCCTTTGCTGAACCAGAGAGGGAAAAATAAAAACCAGAGAGGAAATGATTTCTTCCCTGCAGTATATAATGGGAGTCCGGAGGGTGAGTAAATATATTTATTCACAGTGCTGTGTATACAGTATGTATGTTTATGATTTCCCACAAAGTGACACTGAATAGATTGCACTCAAGTGAGAAAATAAGTTTACTTGCACACACATGAATTAAGTCCTTCTCTCCATCACTTCCGCTCCTGCTTCATAATTAAGAATGAAACATAGACATCTTGTTTTCTCCTTATCCTTCACTCTACAACTCGACTAGGGCTGAACAATTAATCATTTTCATAATAATAATCACAAAACCAGAACTCAATTGTAGATAACGTACATTTCTTACACACAAATGAAAATGACAAAGTGTGCAAAGCATAGGGCAAAATACAGAGGAGATAGAAAATTTAAATAACCAAAAGGTTGCACATATTAAGTCACATTCACAATTTAAAATTAATAAACATCCAATTTTTTAAAGATATAATCTGAATCCTTTAATTTTTACAGTTAAATATGCTACAAATGTCATTAATAAATATTCAGTGACTTCACATTCTGGACAACTTTATCCTCCTCAACATCAACGCGTCTTTCAGTACGTTACAAGAAGTGACTTGTGAGGCAAAGTCTTTCTCTTTGCCACTGTCACGGTGAACTTTGACAGGTGTAGAACGGTTTTGTAGTCACAGTCTGTCCTGTCTCAGCCGCTGAAGCTTGTAAGGCAAAGAGCAATCGCGTGTCGCTCTTTGATACACTCAACTCATTGTCTATAGCTCCAGTTGTTGCTGCTCTCACCGAGCTCTCGTCATTCAGTTAAAAAAAGGAGCAAGTGAACTTGTTAAAACAAGTATCACGGGAACATTTGCAGTCATGTCCTTCGACGTTTTGTTGCCCGTTTCTCTAACTTCTTATTTTTCAGGCTCTAATATTTCTATGTGGGGAAGTCCAGCAGACGCTGGAGCAGCACGCAGACACATTCCACATGGACTTTGAGATGGACATGAAACATGTCGTTGACTGTGTTTAGATGCACTAAAGTGTGTAAACAGGTGAATGACAAGCAATATTGGAAAGTGTTTGGATAAAGGTGCTGCATAAGTGGCCATTTATCATTTTGCTTCCACTGGTATGAAGGTTCCCACCATGGATATGTTACTGAATGCTAGACATTTCTCATGTGACTCACAACCATCTTTGCTGACTTTCTCCCTGCTTGTAAACACCCGCTGATCAATCTTTTGAGAGGTTGAGACCATTTTTAAGTCTTTATGAATTGTGTTACTACACACACACACACACACACACACACACACACACACACACACTGGACATGTTCTATTATAAGCTTCCCCTGCAGAGCTTCTATTTGAGTTCAAGGAAAATAGTTTAAGCAAAATAAATAAAAACCTTGGTAATCCATTTCTGCACACAGCTTTACTTAATTCTTTATTTTTTGGTTGGCCATGTTGGAGGAAGGGTAATATGCAGGAGTAAGGGAGGAAACGAGGTGAAAACGAGTGCGATAGTGAGAGAGGTAGAGCACTCCAGGGAAAGATAATGGAAACAAATGAAGGGAGCAAAGAAAATATGGAGGTTTGAAATGAAGCAATTCCCTGACTCCTGTATTAGTTTTCATGTTGGGGCACTGGCGTGTTTGTGTGTTATTAAACGAGCGGCTGTAGATCAATAGTGTGTGTATGCGTGCGTACATACGTCCACGTGTGTTTTCTGTTTGTGTGTAATCCATCATTTTAAAAATGGAATACAAAACCTTTCCCCACAAACACAGAGTGTAGAACGCAGACAAACACGGTTACACCTGCTGCTCACACCCACTGACTTTCCCCAGATGTTCTTAGTATGGATCCATAACGTGAACACGTTCCACCACACTGTGCATCTGCATGTGTTGTTTTCCGTACAGTAAATTAATCCACATGTTTTCCACATATATTTGCCTTTTTTCTAAAACTAAATTTTCATACAGTCCTTAATAACTTTAATCTGTTTGCTGGAAGGTTTTAAGTATTTGAAGTTAAAACAACGATGCTCATGTCGTCTCCCTTTTGCATTGTTTTTATTTTATAATATGCATTAAAAGGTTGTTCGGCTAATTGCTAATGGTTTGACTTGTGTTTGGTCTATGGTCAACATCTTTTTGAGCAGCTTGGGAGGTCACCCACATGCAATTACACCATAATATGGTCCGTCGGCAGAGCTCTTAAAACTCTTAGAGACCCCTTCTGCAGAGCTGGAGGAGCTCATTCCCACCAGACCAGAGCCAGTGTTGTTCCACCTACAGAGTTTGCAGTTTTAGCAATCTACACATGAACTGAAAGCTGCGCTGTGTCACACCAGCAACTTTGACACCCACTGCAACAACATAAATCAACATAGAGCAGGGGTCTCCAACCCTTTTTCCTCTGAGATCTACTCAGGTTTGTAAGATTTATTCTCATAGGTTCAACCCAAACAAACTGATAAGCTGTTTTCCTGAACCTTTTCAAAATGTTGGCATCCACAACTCACATTTCATTTAAACATTATAAAATATTTTTGTACGTATTTTTACTTTTAGTGACTGCATGATTTTCCTTCTGTTGTATTCTCTTACTGGTTTGGGTCCCTGCCCGGCGGGGTGAAGTCTTCCTGCTCTGACTGCAGCTGGGACGAGCTGCTAGGAGA
This sequence comes from Channa striata, assembly GCA_033026295.1. Lineage (NCBI taxonomy): Eukaryota > Metazoa > Chordata > Actinopteri > Anabantiformes > Channidae > Channa > Channa striata. Next base: position 28,245,800 of record CM065168.1, on the reverse strand, counting down.
TGTGCTGTTACGTCGGTCTCCGAAAGTCTCCAATAATACCCGAAAAATTTGTTAGTTGCTGTTTAGAATCTATAGAGGGTCTGAATACACACTGATCACCAGTGGCAGATCATGCTTGACAGCAGCGTACTGTTTGACTGGGAATTTACAGGGTGGGGCAATTATGAGTTTGATATGATATTTTAACCCTTTTATAATAATATGAAGTGTTAAATTATTAATATCAATATTAAATTAAAACTTAGTTTTAAATATAGTTCCAGGAGGAGGAGAATGTGGACTTTTGGGCAGTGAAAGTCCACTCAGTCAGTGGGTACAGCAGCCGTCCATGAACCACAGGGTCAGTGGTTTGATTCCCAGCCCCTCCTGGTTACATGTTGAAGTGTCCTTGGGCAAGACACTGAGGCCTAACCTGGGTTAAGGTCAGGTGAGCCCCTTGCATGCAACAACAGGTGTGTGTGACATTATAAAGTGCTTTGGATAAAGGTGCTATACAAGTAACAAATTGGCAGAGAGCTTAGGGCAAGGATGATATTATGATCAGTGAGTCATTTTCAGACTGGGTGGTTGTGTGACAAGTAGAGCAACACTCCTAAATTTCTTTCCTTGTTTATCTTTTGTCAGAAAATTCTTAACAATGGCTGTCTGAATCTTTTTCACAGTGTCACATAAGAGCGTATTCAAGACCAAAAACCAAAGATATCGACATGTTTGGCGATCTTCTGGGACAACCCAAAATTACACAGTGCATTCTGACCCTAACACACACTTTCTTTTTGTATGTCTATGAAGTGAGCAGCCATCAAAACTTAAAAATATAAAATAATTACACAAATTTAAGAGTCAAGAGAGTTGGGCAATGACTTATACAAAAACCTGCATGTTTAGAAGTGTGCATCTGAGAATGTGCGTGGATGGGTGTGTCATTGTGTACATCAGTGTGAACATGTAATAATGAGTGTCTCCATTCATACTTGTGTGGGAGTGTATTAGTGTGTTTGATTATATGCACTGAAAACTGAAAAAAATGTGCGGTCAGGACAGTCAATCAAGACAAATGTTTTTGGGGACTCAAGGTGCTCCTTACAGTGGGGGCCCCTCAGAGTCTTCGATTGTCATTGCTGCAGTAATGGCGTGTTTCACCCAGCACTGGTTGGAAACACTGTGAAATTATCACTTGTGAAGTTTAATTTATAAAAAAAGAAAGATATTGCTTATTTTGTTAAAAAGGGTAAAACATAACAAAGGGGCCCTATTGTTTATATTTATAAGTAATTTGCATTACATTTCAAAGAAATTTTACACATACCGTGCATTATGTAAACTTATTTTGAAATGATCTGTTCATCTTAAACACATATACAAATTCATGAAGCATTACTGAGCATGATGTTATGTCCCATGATTATTTTTCACAAATCAGCAATATTTGTTTGGTACATGGCTACATACAGTGTAACATTACTTCAAAATGTCTTTCACGACATTGAAAACCCTTCTAAACTGTGGACTCGTCTCTCTGACGTCCACAGTCCAGTCTCTGGTGCTGAGGCATCCAGTGATGTGTGCAGGTTTAAGGAGATGACGTGTGCACACACAGTAGAACGTGCCTCTGTGCCGCAGCCACTAACTCCTCCCGTCCATCAGCATCTGCATGTGACGGAGCTGTAGCTCCGGCTCAGCGCCTCATAGCTGCACACTAAGAGGGGAGTGGAGGGGTGGAGCTGGGCATGAACGCAGGGAGCAATTCACGTCTTTTGCACCACAGGATGAGTCATCTTGTTCGGCAGTCCACTGTGAATGAAACAGAATGGGGAGGGACACCTGCAGAAATGAACTGTGTGTGTGTGTGTGTGTGTGTGTGTGTGTGTGTGTGTGTGTGTGTGTGTGTGTGTGACAGTGTGAGGAAAAAAACACAACAATCATGTGATGTCTACATCACATTCTGTCAATGAAAGTAGGAGGAGGCAGGAGGGAAGAAAAAACAAGCCTGGAGGTACTGAGGGAATCTAAGCGACAGTTGCTGGTGTCTGGATGGAAAAAGGAGTTTCCCTGGTCAAGCTGAACTGAAGTTGAGTCCTGGAAGTTCAAATTAATGTATAATGCTGTATGTTATTACAGAGTAAAACCTGGACGAAATGGTTTGTAGATTTTACAGAAGTCGCAACCATGATCCACAATTTAACACTGCTCTTGGTCCTAGTTGGTTTACCTGACCCATGGATCCCCGTGGAGATCATTCACATGCCACATCAGCAGGAAGAGCAGGAGCAATGACATTTGAATGATTCTGGAACAATTTCATGACACTAGCATAAGAGTGTACAGCTTTGAGCTGCAGGAAAAAGTAATCCGATATTTCCTGTTTTCCTGCATAAATTGGTCATGAAATGTGATGTGATCTTCACTGTCACAAATATCAACTAACAAAGTATTACTAAGCGGATAAAACACAAATAGTCAACCACATTATATTATTATCCAAAAGGTAACAGAGGTAAGTAAAACCTTCAGTATTTAGATGAATGTTCTCAGATGACCTTCCAGATTTTGAGAAAATCTCTACAGTTTTTGGTTACGCTTCAGATCACAGCTGGTGTCTTACAGGGTAAGTACAGTGCACTAATAAGCAAACTTTAGAGTTATTATTACATGACAAATATGACAATTATAAAACACAGACACACACAAAGCATATGCTACAAATGTTTACCAAGAATTTTTTTTACTATTTTCAAGTTCTGCTTATCAATCTGCAGAGCAATTTAAAACACATTTGATTTTTGATCTTAACCTCTTCTTACCTGTAGTTACACTGTAGTTACAACTACAGTTACAATGAGGGCAGTTATTTAAGGAGGTGGGGCCTCTCATGTACACAGCAAGCATTGCATAAATACACAAGTAACACAGCCTTCAATTAGAAACCTTGTACTAATACCAACTTATAACAATACAAATACAATCTAGAAAGTTCTTTCCTATGGTTTCCTTGCGTCCCCTCTTTCGCTTTCTGCTGTTCTTCCTCTTTCTTTCCACTGACTCTGATGGTGTCTGACTCTGATGATACTCATGAGTAGCAGGAGGAGGAATCAATAGGCTTTTCTGTGTTATACAAAAAAAAACCCAAAAACATTAGAAATAATTTTAGTGGAAAATAAAAGTTTCGTCCTCAATAACTTAAGGAAATTATTACTTTTTAGTTACAGAAACAGATAAGGTAAGGTCAGTTATTACCATAATTAATAATCTGCAGCTAAATTTTATTTCTAACATTTTTCTGTGTCTCCTTCTGCTGATGATGATGTGGTTGACTGTCAGAATATATCAAAGTGCACATGACTGTATCTCCATGTATTTAGATGTAACTCTACATTTTAAACCGAATTTAACAAAATAAAAGCATGTGAACGATCTGCTTTCGTCCAAAACCTTTATTAACTCTTAAATTCTGACTCTGCATTGTGTTTAATGGAGGTAACACATCACATGGGTGAAACACTCCAATAAGACATTCTTCACTAAACACAAGTTTGCAGTGTATTTCCAGATCTCAAGACTTTCAGCCTCTTAGTGTTCACCACTTTTAATCAGAGTTCAATGAGTGGAGTAATCACCCCATCCCTCAACTATTTAACCAATCACTTGTAAAGTCATTTGTCACAGCTCAACACCTTCCGTCCATTGCCAAGAGGGAGACTGCCAATAAACAACATGAGGTAGAGAGAAAGGCAAAGAAAGGTTAAAGAGATATTGTGGTGTTACCATTTAACAGTTACACGTAAAAGCAAAAATATCAGGATAAAAAAAAACAGAAAAAGAGAGATCTGTAAATGGAATTTGAATCTATGCCAGTGTTTGGTTCAGCAACATGAAACTAGATACCAGAATCCTTAAAAACAGACATTTTTATTGTAAATGTTTTTTGCTCTAAATTTATATAACACAGCATAATAGCCACAGTGCAGTCACAAACGCTCTGTGCCCACTGAGCGAATGTTGCGTGGACGGGCCTGCTGTGTGTCCAGCCAGGTGGAATGATAAACAGGGATCGGGTAACGATACTGATTGTGTTATGGACAGTTCATTAATTATTTTATTTTATTTGATGTTGTCACCACATTCATATTTTGTAGTTAAAGGATGAAATGAACTGTGTATAGCGTGTGCAGTGTAACTCAAATTTACATCCGGTTGCGCTGGGGTTGGGTGTGTACAACCCCTTTCAAGTCCAGCCACAGACTCTCTGTTGCACTGAGGTCTGGTCTTGGACTTTGGGTCATTGTCTTGCTGGAAAACAAATCTTCTCCTAAGATGTAGTTCTCTTGGAGACTGATGATTGTCCTCCAGGATTGTTCTATATTTCACCGCATTTATTATACTTTATACCCTCTACCTTTACAAGCCTTTCAGGTTGTTGCTGCCACAACTGTGTTTCACAGTGATGATAGTGTGTTTGTGGTGATGCTCAGTGTTTGGTGTCCACCAAAGATAAGGTATTTTCTGATTGCCAAAAAGCACCATTTTGGTCTCTGGAGAGCAAAGAACCTTTTCCCATTTGCCCATAAAGTCTCCCACATGCCTTTTAACTCAAGTGAGTTTTCTTCAACAACTTTCTCTTTGCCACTGTCCCAGTGAACTTTGACAGGTGAAGAACAGTTGTGTAGGCAAAGTCTCTCCTATCTCAGCCGCTGAAGCTTGTAACTACCTTACTCAAGTCATCAGTGTTTCTAGTCTCCTTCTTGCATGGTTACTCAGTTTGTCAGGATGGCATGTTCTGGGTGTAAATATTTATAAATGTATATTTTTGTTTATTTCAGCTTCCATATTTTTATTTATCTGACATTACTTTGTAGAAACCTTTTTTCACTTGGAAATTATTGTGCGAAGAAACTGTTGTTGTGGCATGATGTCCTGGACCTAATGGGCCGGCGCTTCTTGAGGGGAGGGGCAGAAAGAGTTTATCTTCGGGATGAGAAGGGTTGACTGCGTTCCTGGCAGCTCGTATCCGGGTCCTAGAGATGTACAGCACCTCAGGAGATGAGAGGTTGCAGCCAATCATTTTCTCAGCAGCAGCAGGTTGGCCTTGTCCTTGGTGTGGCTGTATTGAATCACACTATGATGGGGGATGAAAGAATGGATTCAACAATGACAGTTTAAAAGTTCACCAGCATCTTTACTGGGAGGTGGAACTTCTTAAGCTGCCGCAAGAAGTACAGCCTTTGCTGAGCCTTCACGGTGAGCGAGCTGGTGTTCTGTTCCCACTTGAGGTCCTGGGTGATGGTGTTGTCCAGGAAGTGGTAAGAGTCCACAAGGGTCACTGGAGTGTCGCAGAGGATGATGGAGGGGAGGGGGGCTGGGTCCTTTCAGGTTGTTTATGCTGCGCCATGACACCAGGTGGTCCATCTCATTCCTGCCCAATGAGGGCATACTCATCTGCAAACTTCAGGACTTTAACAGACTGATATCCAGATGTGCAGCTGTTGGTGTACAATGAGAATAACAGGGAAGAGAGGACGCAGCCTTGGGGGATCCAAGCCTGATGGTCAGTGAGTCAGAGACATGCTTCCCCAGCCTCACAAAACTGCCGTCTGTCCGTCAGCAAGTCCGTAATCCACCTGCACATGTGTCAGGCATGTTTAGCTGGGAAAGCTTGTCTCTGGGCAGAGCTAATTTTATTCAAGCCAGAGCTGAAGTCCACAAATGGCATCCTGACATAGGATCCTAAGGAGTCCAGATGCTGGAGGCTTACGAAGAGGGCCATGTTTACAGCATCATCTACAGATCTGCTGGCTCTGTAGCTGAACTGCAGGGGGGTCTAGAAGGGAGTCTGTGATGTCCTTGAGGTGAGATAAGGTGAGGCGTTCAAAAGACTCCTTGACCACAGAAGTCAGAGTTACGGGTCCCTAGTCATTGAGTCCCGTTATCCTCAGCTATTAGGGGTTGGCACGATGGTCGAGGCCTTAAAGCAGACTGGCACACAACAGGTCTCCAGTGAAGTATTGAAAATGTCTGTGAACACTGGAGCCAACTGATTGGCACAGTGCTTAAGGGTGGAGTGGAAAACAGAGTCTGGGTCTGCAGCTTTGTGAAGGTTCAGCCCTTTGAACAGCCTACATCTGCCTCTTTGATGGTGAAAGGGTGTGAGGGGCGGAGGAGGGGGGGGGCACGGGGTGTTAAGCTGTGTGATTGGACCAGGTGTGATAGTGGAGTGGAGGCTGCTGCTGATCAGTGGCTGGCGGGGGGTCTGTCTGGCCCATTGTTTGTCAAAGTAGTAGAAAGTCTTAATTTCTGCTTAATTCTGATAGAATCAGATGCACCATGACGTTATCAGACTGTGTCAGTGAAGTGCAAGGGACAGTGTGATAAGCTCCGCTGATGGTGGTGTAGCAGTGGTCTAGCACTGTCTCTCTCTTGTTGGGCACTTAATAAACTGTTTGTATCTGGGGACTTCGTGGGAGAGATTACCTATGTTAAAGTCACCAAGAATAATAACCAACTGTTGATTTAGAAATAGATTCCACCTCCCTTTGCTTTGACCCTTTCAGTGCGTCTGTCTGCTCTGTAGAGCTGAAATCCACCCACCTGTAGCACCCTTCCGTGAAGCACAAAGCACAGGATGTAGAAAGGTCTCTGTTTTTGGTTTTTGTTCATCAGTAGAGACAACTCGTCCATTATGTTGCAGAGTGAGCACACGTTAGACAGGAATATGCCGGGGAGTGCAAGTTCTTAATCCACATCGGCAGAGGCGCACAAGCACACCCGAGCGCTTTCCTCTCCTGCGGGCCTTCACTTGTTACGCGCCTCCTTGGTCAAAAGAGCCAGTAAATCTGGGATAGAAGCCAGGAAGGTGGGAATGAATTCAAAGGGGTAGAAGCTCTGATGTTCATGAGCTCTTCCCTGGAGTAAGACCCACCAGAACAGTGGCAGAAAACTGAACATAGAGTAGGGTGCACCGAAAGACGGATCCCAGAGCTGGCCGAGCATATATTCATATACTCTACATAACTAACATGAGTCAATCTACTTTGAATAATCCCTGTTTGTGCAGTGAGATTGTACATGTGCAACACTGAGTCCTGTAACCTAAAGCTGAACAAGAATGTTGGTCAGAATTTGTCTGATGGACTCTTTGTGAACTAATTTTATTCTGTATATTTGCTTATTCATTTTAAACAGTTTGGCCCAACGTGTCTATTAGGAATTTCAATATGAAACCTTCACGCCATCATCAGTGGTGTGTTCTGCATTTCCCCATGCGGAAAAATAGAGTAACAGAATTCACTGCTGAATTTCAACTCAGAAGTTTGCATCAATGGAATTTTTGAATGACATTTGGATATATGATGCTTATGCATTTGCTTCAGCAAGATAGTAATTTGATTTAGCATGTTCACGTCCTCATCCTCTGAACTCAACAATTTGAGTCTCTGATTTCAGTGTGATGGCGTTTAATGTTCCTGACAAGCCATTGTAGACACATGTAAGAAACAATAATAGCTCTCGCAGGCTGATAAGTCAAAGACTGGAACATGAAAAACTTGTTACCTTGTGTTTTTCAGACATTTAACCAAAATCCCATAGGAAAAAACCCTAGACTTGAACCTGAAGTGAAAAATGTGAACTGATTTCTGTGTTTTCAAACTCAATCCTTGGGTACTCTAAAGCTGTTGTGTTAAATCTCAAGATTTACAGCTGTGAGCATCGACATCCTCAGGAATTTTTTTTGAACAAATTGATCCGGTCTGTATCAGAGCTGATGCCGTGGACGTGCATGTCCCTGCTTGGTTTCATCGCACCGTACTGTCCTGACTGGTTTGCAGCTGATCCTTGTGGGAACATTAGTACTAACGTACATCATCATACAGCTGAATGCACACACACACAGACACACACACACAGACACACACACCACTCTGCCTTCTCCCACACACTCTAATATTGAGCCATTCATCTGTGTTTTGTGTGCTGATCCTGAGGCACATTGGCTCTTCTTATGAAGATTTAGGACCACAACTGTAGATAATTTTTGTGTGTGTGTGTGTGTGTGTCCTTTTGCTAGCTGTTAACACTTGCTTTACTGCATGTGTCTTTGTCTATCTACCCCACCGGTGTAATGGATGTTCACATGCCCCGACTTATAAAGTTATCTAACGTCACATTCCCCTGCACACTAACCGACCTTGGGGACTGTCATGTCTACGAAGCTGCCACTCTCTCACATTACACACACACAGTATGTGTTCATGATGTGTGTTAGCAGCATATGGAAAGACGGTTTAAGTTAATGAACAAGTTCTTTACTTCTTTGTGTGTATAACTGTCAGTGTTTCCTCAAGGGCAGAACCAAGATACAGTCAAATGGATGGGTTGGAATTATAACACAGGGGAAGTCCTGCGCTGTGATTGGGGGATGATGCATTTTGATTATCAGTCTATTACCTTTCTACGAGATAAGCAGTGTGTTTTAAGATGTGTGTGTCTTGGCACATTATGATTTGTGTGTCAACTTCTGAGCACAAACACACAGACACACAAACACTGTCTTATGAATCCAAACCTCGTGGCAAACACAGTACAGTATTTAGCTGAGTGAAGTGTGGAGCCAAAACGCATTCAAATTATGAAAATGGTAAACATGAATACATATACTGGAAAGATGTTTCTTCTCTGGATTTTATTAGAATTCTATTTGGTTCTAAAGCTGCCTCACTGTGCTGCCTAATCCATATCCATATCCACATCAATGAAAAAGAACAATGCACATAACCAACACATTTGAAATGAACAGATTTTTTATAAGCTTTATTTAATATTGGTACAGAGATTGTTATAATTCACCTATGATGTTGAAACTGACCTCTGGACAAGCTGAATTTTTCAGAGGTTTGACTGTGTTTCCTTTGTTGCAGCAGCATCTGGAGAAGCTTCCTTCTTTTCCAGAAGCTCCTTGTGCAGAGGCCTGACTCCACTGTTCCAGCTTCTCTTCTCTGGACACGTTTTCTTCAGAAGCTGATGCTGAGGCTCCTCTGAGGTGATGAAGGTGCAACTGGCTGTATGTAGCACTCTGCACCTTATGATCACACATACTGGATAGGTGATGTACACACACACACACACACACGCACACCTCCGTGTACAAGTGTATCATGCGTTTTCCATGCAGGAGAAGGTCACAGGAGGCGTGTGGAGTCTTCCTCCAGGTAGGCAGTCAGTCATAGCAGGGCTGCTGAGCCACTCACCTCTGCAGAGGTCATGCTTGTGGTCCCAAAAGCCCAGAGGCCTTTGAAGGGACATCAATCACTGCAGACCTTGGACACACACACACACACACACACACTGCTTTAACACTATAGGACTATAATGCTGTAGCCACCTCTTTTCATGGGTAAACACTGTGTTCTTTCACATCTTACAGCATGTGGACGTCACCTACATGCTCATTTGTAAGTAGAAATATTTAGTCCTTTTCTCCTATTGGGACTCGGGTTGGGATTGAAACAGAGATCAAGGTTGTATTTGATTTCCTCATCAGTCACTCCAACCTCTGCCATTTATTCATCCCCATTGGAGCATGCTCTATTAAGAGCACAAGGACAAGAGGGACAGCTGTTCTTACAATTTGCATTACCAATAAATGTGATATTTTCATATAACTAATTTCAATAGTGCAATGGATGTACAAGCGAACAAGGACAGTAAAAATAAAAACAAAAATAAAACAAAGATAGTAAAAATGAAGCTTTACCCCAAACCTCCGCAATGCTTTCATCGGCCATGAAAACAGCAGCAAAACAAAAATGAAGCTAAAAATAGAAAAAACATGGTAATTGTCATCACAGTGATCTTACATGGCTTAAATAATGATTTATTTGTCAAAAACTGACATTAAATACCTTTATGCTTAGCTTTAACTCACTCATTTTGAAATATTACAAGACTGAGGTCTCCGGCAAAACAACAAAAACATTTTTAAATTCAATGTTACCTTTTTTTTACTATTTGACATTATCATAACGTGACATTCTGGAGCTTTCCAGAGTTTGAAGATGCAGAGCATTTGAAACTGCTGTGCTATGTATGTATCTTACTCAAGCACATGAATCTACTTCACTTGAACTTTCTGGATCATATGTTTGATCCTAATTCTTCAGCACAATGTCCGTGATGAAACCCACTATGTGCACTGTTTTACGGCATGTGTTTTATCCAGTGCTCACTCCTGGCAGAATATATGATGGGCAGCTTCTTCTGTGTTTTTTTTCCAATCAGAATCTGTTTTCCTCATGAGATATTATAGGGCGTTATTACGGTTTAAGTATATGACAAATACAGAACAGCATCCATCAGTCATGCTATTATATTTCTGTATTAAAAACAATTCCCTCCAGACATTTTAACAAAGGCTATCAAAAACGTCCCTAAAATAAACACGAATTATATGCAGTAAAGACAACACTTTTCTTCGAGGAGTGGTGCAAAGGAAGGGGAGGGAGGAGTGAGGGAGTAAACCAAACAGGGACGATAAGGGCTCTGGCCTAGATTGGGTGAGTCTGCTTTGTGCCTTCCAGCCCCGTATCAGCAGTATAGTTACTTATGCATGCATAGCCTGGTCAGGGAGGCACAGATGAGTTTGGCTCAGCTTAGCGCAAGCAAAAGCCATCTTCTAGTGATAACAGCAAATACTCTTACGGTAATTTATATCTTTTTTTATTTGCTTAAAATATTAAAATCCCCCACTGTAACACACATACACAGACACACAAACTTCGTGGAAAATACATGGTGTTGAGCTGACTGAGGTGTGGAGCCAAAATGTATTAAAATTATGAAAATATTAAACATGAATGCATCTACTGTCTAGTGCAGTCAGCTGAATTTCCGTTATACATGCCGTATGTGGATGGAAATGAAATGCTCACTGACAAAGAGGACATTTGGAAAAAGTTTTCTGGATTTTTATTAAAATTCTATCTGATTCTAAAGCCTTTAACACCCAAAAGGCATGTGGAATGGTGATGAATATCACTGCAACTGTAACTTATGTTACATGGGCAATTAATACTGAAAATAAAGAGTATTTAAAAAATGCTTACATTCTAACAACCCATTTATAAAATATACACAGCTTCAAGTGTGCTTACTTCCTGAGAAGGGAAGCCCTGCATGGAGGTGAAAAATCAAGCTTGTTTTGCCTTGTTCTGCAGCGTGTTCTCATTCCCGGGGCATCAAAAAGCCTCCCTTTGCTCAGTCACAGAGGCACGAGATACCTGTTCAAGTCAGTGGTTGGCTCTCTGAGTTTTCTCTGAGTGTATTTAATTAGGAACGCCACTATTTGAAGCCTTTAATGACGTAAACTATGAAAGTGAGTGAAAAAGTCTCACACGGAGGTGCACAGTGTAGAGTATAGTAAACAAAAGACAGGACACTGATTGTGTCTCAACATGGTGCACATCTTTACTATATTAAGGATGTGCCATTATATCTGTTTGTATTTTGTTGTAATGTAATTTTTTTGGTGTTTGTTAACATAATGCTGCCTTGATGTAGCTTTCTTTAACAATAAAGTAGTTTTTTCGAGTGAAATTCTTCATGTGGTGTCAAAGGTGACGCTCCTGGCTTATAAAATACCGACAGCGAAGTGCACCAGCAGCGAAAATACCGGACGACGTTGTTCCCAGGGCATCGAATAGTGATGCACATGGAGCATCTGATAATAACGCCAGAGGGTACCAGTGGTGTCAATATCTTACTGCGTAAGAAGTGACAAATCTGCACAATGTGATGCCTTATCAGGCCTGCCGCCAGTGGTTTTTGGCCCATGAAAACATTTGAAGTTGGGCACCAAACATTCAAACCTAGATCTCCCAAATCTTTGTCTGCAGTTTAGCCATAGAACTGACCACAGCTGTGGTCATGCGGCTCAGTGTCCACTGTGTTCCTCTGTCCCTTAAACTGTGAGCTCCTCTCGTCTTCCTCTTCCTCATCTGTGCTGTGCAACATTCTCAGTTGTTTGCTGTGCAGCGATGGAAGAAAAACTTTGCTACTGCTGCTGGGTGGACAACTGAGACAAACACCTCTGTGTCTCCAAAGGCTCCCTTTTGTCATCCAGGACTCAGTTAGTCTTGATGCTTAATATTAGGCTGCAGAGTAATGCAAAACAAGCTTGATTGTTCACCTCCATGCAGGGTTTCCCTTCTCATGAGGTAAAGTACAGATGTTATGTGATTGACCCAACACTTGAATCTGTGTGTATTTTATAAATGCATTGTTAAAATACTTAATTGATTCAAACTGCTTTTCCCCAGGTTGAAGGAATGTAAACGCAAGAACGATTGATGTCGATCATGAATTTCCCTGAAAATACAACATCTAAACCCCTTTGAAAGCTGTGATTTAAAGTGGGGCCTCTTAGGTTTCATCTTCTTACCTGTAGTTACACCAAGTAAAACAAACGAGGGCTGTAAATTAAACTGCTCTCCACTTTAGATTACAGCCCTCATTTGCTGCATATATGGTGTGTGTGTGTGTTTCATGCTATAAGGAATTACATACCTTTCATTTAATAAGTTTCCTTTAACTACAAAATACTTACACTGTAGGTATTATTCTTATTCTTATCTTGTTACGCCATAACTTGAAAGTTTGCTTATTGTTATTAAGAAAGAACAAATATGTATCCATATCCAATAAGTACCCAGTAAGTGCTATGTGCCGGCTGTAATCTGAAGCGCTACCTACTACATAAATGTTTGCAGCGTTTGGAAAGCTGTGGGCCCACCGTGTGTATGGTATCAGATGTCTGTCCACTTGGACATCAAATTTCCATTTGTGTCCGTGCCCAAAATGACAATGTTTGTTGTTCTTCTATACTTCTCACTTTTGGATCATATTAAGTGATACATTTCATAATAATCTGTAATTGTCTTTAATTGGTTACAGATATATAAAAAAAACAATGACAAAAGCAGCTTGTCAATTTGCTTCACAATGCAGAGTGTGGATCAGCATTTTGCTTTCAAAGCACACTGTCTCTGACTTTAAACCAGTATGAGACTGCAGATGCCAACCTGTGATCTCCAAGCACCCAGGGAGACATTAACTCTCTTCATGTAAAACAGATGTTCCTCATTCCTCAGCGCTCACTACAGCTGCTGCTTGCCACCCGAAGAACCCAAAATGAATAGGCTCTCCAGGATATTTATCATTAAGTAATTGCAAATGAATCCAAGTGAGAGTCATTATGCTGAAAATGGAAAATAATCTGGTTGATTTGACTCATCCCGCTTCATCCCTCCTCCTGCTCCTCTCACATCACAACTTTTTTTCTGCATCCTTTTCTTTTTCTTTTCTCTCCTCGTCTGCCCTCTGAGTGACCACATGCTGACGATTTCATCACTGTTGACTTATTTAAATTTGTGCAATCATGAGAAAGTATGAATATTCGCTGTGGGGCATCCGCCTATACAGAATTCAGATTTAATCATCCATATATTATATATTTGCCTTTGTACCAGATGGTCAGTGTGTTTAAGTATCTTTTGGGGTGGCACAGTACCACAGCCATCTCTGTAAATGAAAAAAATGGGGAAACACCAAAAGCTCATCAATATTTTATGAGAGCTAAAACCTCAAGGCACACACATTTTATCTTTTCTCTCCCTGAACACTGTTTATAAATGGATTAGTTTTGGAGAGCTGAAGGATGTTCACAGAATCAAGCAATTATTCCTTGCTGTAATCACAGCAGTGTGTTTTGTGCATATCTTAACCCAGGAAGGAGTCGTTAGTAAAAAACAAATGGCAGCAATTCTCAAACATTTATACTCCCCCTTTGTTGATCTCTTAGATTTTACTACCTCTTTTAGAGACTATATCTCGAGTCTCCGAGCAAGGTTAATGGTCTTGCCAGCAGTATAAACACCTTTGTCTTTAATTTAATCAAACAGGAAATAAAAAGGAAGAAAAGGAAGAAGTAAGGCGAACTGAATGCTCAATAACCCTGTCAGCTTTTATTGTAAATACAGTTTCTGTTTTCCATCCAAACTACGCAGTATAAATTTGTAAAACCAAACTAATGTGTTGAATATAGCGATTGTCTTTCTCATAAATCTTTTATAAAGCTGTTTACATACACGTTTATTTGCTTGCAGAGTCCCCTACTTGGTGACACACACTGGAGCTTCGTTCGTCACCATGGTAACAATGATAACCATGTAGAACAGTCATAGTGGTGGTTGTAGACAGTTTAGACAAAAAAACAAACAAACAAACATTCAAACAAAAAAAAAACAACAACAAGAGAACAAAACTCTTAGAAATGTTAATGAAAAGACAATGTTATTTGGGTTATAACACATACATCCACCAATCAAAGTTAGAAGAACTTTGCCAAAATGATCCTTCACATTGGGCATCGTGTAATACCAGCGTAGGCAGTCAGTTGTTACCTGTTTACAATAGTCTTAACAACTTAACGACTCTCTGTCTAACTGTCAACATCGAATGAGCCAGACTGGCACTGGCTTGGACCAACTAGATCTGACCAGTCGTCACAGTCCTTAAGGTTCGATATCTTGTTCTGCATACGTTGGCTTGACTACTGGAGCTTGAACCAGTCCAGCCATTCTCCTCCTGGCATCAAAAAGACATTCTCTGTTAACTTTAGAGATGGCTGTGTATTAAAATCCCAGTAGATCAGCAGTTTCTAAAGTAAGGAGCAGCTGAAAAGGCGTCCCTAATAAAATTACCAATGAGTGTAGTTTAGATTAACCAAGCAGTAGGTTGGTTTGGGTCCGGTAGGACTCAAGGTGTGAAATTTGATGTTCTAAGCTCAAGCTGATTGCCTGTTACTAATGGAGTACCTCAAGGATCTGTGCTTGGCCCACTTCCATTTCTCTTGATATAAAAATGGTTGCACTGTCGATACAGCCTTATAAAGCTGTGCCCCTTGTACACATATGTTTTTCATGTGTTTATTGTTTTAAAGTATGAGCTTACAGATGCTTGACAAAACCAAATTCGCATTATTTACTTTCACTGTAAATGCAAATAAAATTCCTTAGATTATATTTACATTTTGACATTATTATTACATTTTGATGTTATTCCCTGACACAAATAACTAGTTTTGTGGCTTGATTAACGTCTTTCTTACAAACAAAATAAAATATATGTTTTACTTTAGACTCGGTGCCTAGAAAAGGCTGGTTACTGCCACCTTCTTTCTTGTCAAATTATTAGATGCCTCCAGCTCAATGCCTCAGTATGCCGCTTTAGGTAACAAACTTAAAACCTTTAATGCAACATTGCGGTGTGAATGTTACATCATTGTTTAAAAAGCCATGCTAAATACACTCCCCCTGTACAGATTATTATTTACCACTAATAATCTTAGATCACCAGACATTTTTTCCCTGTTTCGAAAAGGTTAGGGAAGAAAGATTTCATCTTTTTCAACCCACTACCACCCACCAACCTGCAGAAACATATTAAACTGAGCAGGAGCAAGTATCACAATTTGAGCTACTTAGTGAAAGACTGTCCTGCCTGCTGTGTTCTATGTAAAGGAGCTATAGTATATTCTTAACATTCACACAGATGCCAGTTGACAGGCTCCCTCATCTTTTTTTGAATTTCCTATTTTTGCTTAATAAAAACACTAATAATAATCACTATTGTCACATTATCAGTCTTTATCATGATGTGTTCTACCCATACACTCATTGTACCATGTGCTCAGGGCTGCAGACTGACTGCACATCATTCAGGATTCATTCTTCAAAGAGAATGAGATCCAAAATAGAAACTCATTCATCAGCAGTGTTTATTTAAAACAACTAGATGATTATTACCGCCTTTTACCAACAACAGCCATCATTAAAGCTCAATTTTTTATTGCTTTCAAAAAAGGTATTCTTAGGTTTCAAAAACCGTATTCTTAGATTTAATAATTCAATGTGCAGTAAAAAAGGGTTTCTCTGGACAGTATGTAAATAATAAAGACAAAAAAAAAGTAATAATTATTTTCAGTTTTT
Source organism: Channa striata (assembly GCA_033026295.1). Lineage (NCBI taxonomy): Eukaryota > Metazoa > Chordata > Actinopteri > Anabantiformes > Channidae > Channa > Channa striata. The sequence goes on along the minus strand of CM065168.1, from coordinate 28,229,763 downwards.
GTGACTTAATTAATTAATGTGATTATTTGTGATATTGAAATATTGACATATTCTTAGTGGAGTGCAGATGTTGCAAATCTTGTTCTGCATACCTCCCATTGCTTATGCAAAAATTTTGTGAATTTGTGTAATTACAATAAATAAGTACATTATGAACAGCAGATAACTTGTTATAAAACTAACATGTAATGTATTTGAAAACTAAATATAAAACATGTGTTCAATATGGCAGACCTTATTTAACAGAAGAAATGTGATGCTACGTTAGGACCTGCTGAAAATAAAGACGTGAATAAAATTGTTGGTACAGTGTATAACTTGAAACTCATAAATAAATATATACTAAAAATTAAGTAATGAAAATTTGAGATTGCTTTTGGATTGCAGTTCAACAGAATGTTTTTTAAAAAACAAACTACTGAACCTGACCTGGACAAAAAAATGATGGTACCCCTAGAAACAATTGAAAATGATTTGAGCAGAGGCACATGTTAAACTAAAGTGTGTCCTATAATTAGCATCACATGTGCCATTAAATGTTGCAATCAGTCAGTCTGCCTGTTTGGAGGTTGAAATATAATCCCTGCACTGTTTGTATCATGGCGTGCAACATGCAGAACATGGACCACAGAAAACTAAGGAGAGAGCTGTCTCAGGTGATTAGAAAGAACATCCGAGGTAAATCTAAAGGCTATAAGACCATCTCCAAGCAGCTTGATGTACCTGTAACTAAAGATGCACATGATATTCGAGAGTTAAAGATCTATGGAGCTGTTGCCAACCTCCCTGGAAGTTGCCGCAAGACAGAAATTGATGAAAAATTGAAGAGACAGACAATACAAATGTTAACTAAAGAGCCCAGAAAAACTTTCATAGAGATCAGGGTTAAACTCCAGGGTCAAGGTACATTACTGTCAGATTCAGTTGCCGTATGAGTTAAAGTGGACTTAATGGAAGACAACTGAGGACTTCACTGTTGAAGGCAAAACATAAAAAAAGCAAGACTGGAATTTTGCCAAACTCCATATTGACAAGTCATAAAGCTTCTGGGACAATGTCCAGGTGAGACAAAAACTGGAACAACTCACATCGGTTCTATGTTCACAAACGCCAAACCGAAGCATACAAAGAAAAGGACACTGTACCTACTGAAACACGGAGGAGGCTCGGTTTGTTTTTCCGGCCGCTTTGCTGCATCTGGCACAGGGGGTCTTGAATCTGTGCGAGGTCCACTGACATTTCAAGACTACGCAGACGTTCTGGAGCGAAATGTGCTGGTCAGTGAAAAGTTGGTGGCAGTCTCAGGTCATGGGTTCTCCGACAGGAACCAAGACAAACAGCTAAAAACATGCAATAATGGCTAAGAACAAAACATTGGACGATTCTGAAGTGGCCTATGAGCCCTGATCTAAATCTTATTAAACATCTGTTGAAAGAGCTGAAACATGCAGTCTGGAGAAGGCACCCTTCAAATCTGAGTCAGGTGGAGCAGTTTGCTCATGAAGAATGGGACAATATACCTGCAGGGAGTAGGTGCTGCAGTCTCATTGAGAATTACAGAAATTGCATGACTGCCTAAAAAGGTTGTGCCACAATATATTGAGTTAAGGGTACCCTCATTTTTTCCGGGCCACTTTTGTTATTTTGTTTTTATATTCTGCTGAACCACAATTTAAAAGCAATGTCGGATTTTCATTTGTTAAACTTTAGTAAATTTTTATTTACTACTACTAGCTTTTTCTTTTTTTAACGACAACTTTATCCGCGTCTGTACAAATGACAAAACATTGTACAAACGTGTCAACAACTGCCTGAATATGAATTTACCACTGATTATTTACTAAACGGATTATTTTGACTTGTATTGAGTAGCATACACAGCAGAGATGGAGAGATTCTATTAGATTAGTATTGTGATTCTGTAGACTTTGGTGTGAGTTGCTGACACAGAGGAAGAAGACGATCAGTCGGGGAAGAAGCACAGAAAATGTGACAAGGATTTTAGACTGGAAGTAGTGATTATGGTTGGTTACGTAGTTATTAGGTACGTCTGACAGAAATGGATGCACTTTTAATGTCCTTAGAATCGATGGAAACATCCATCTGTGTGTGTGAAGTGCAAATAAATGTGCAAATTAAAGTGATAAGCACATGGATCACAGTACTGATTAGTCCGCTGGTCTACAGGGAGCAGGTCTACAATCAAACACACACACACACACAGTAGGGGACAATATATTTACATACATTTATACTTAAATTAATTTTCTTTCAACTTACCCAAACTATTTCCACTGCCTACACCCAATACTACCCAACCACACCTTAAACCTTTCCTTGACGAGAATCTTGTCCCCACAAGGGAAGTCATGTCTCCACAAACACACAGCAGGCATTCGCCTAAATCAACTGAGGGCGATGGTTTGACCCCCGTCTAGTAATGATCCTTTCTAACAAGCAGCAGATTGACAAAGGTCACAGCCACACTCCATCCACCCCCATTTATTATTCCTTTAACCACCAAAGACCTCTCAGCCCCTCCCCCCTTTCCCCTTGACTCCTCCTGTCGTTTCACCAGGCGACACGCTGCGACTCAGCAGCGGTGCCTGATGCAACACCTATTTTCACGCAGCGTGATTATGTTTTTATTAGACCAAATTAGACTTAAAGAGTCCTCTTCATCTTGGGACTTTAGTTCATTTGTTGTTTCTCTGTGAAAGCACAAGCGGATGGTTCGTCATCAGAGGAGTCACACTGGCCTCCGGGGATCCACTGGAAATAGCATGAACATTTAGAACATTATACTCTCTCCAGAGGACACCGGTCTATAAAACTGTCCGTTACGCACAGAGTTCACCCTCCATAGACCAACACTTAAAGAAGTCCAATGTTTCCTAAACGCATAACTATTCCCCAATTACTCAAATTTGGCAAACATAATAACCTTTAAAGTTATTATGTTTAACCCATATTTAATTTGCAAATTTCAATTCTTAATTGTACGATTTGACGAGAGAATCAGAAATATAAATGACATATTATATCTAACATAGATTGTCATAGTCTTCAACTGCAATTGCCAAAGTTTTGACCTGTTTCTCAAATTCAGATTGACAGATCATCAACTGTCATGTTCATAAGCTATGATAATATTGTGAACCACTGGATTAGAAAATGAAAATATGAAGACAGAATTATGTCATCTGAACTTCTTTCTTCTTGGCTGGAAACGTTTCACTACTCATTCAAGCAGCTCCTTCGGTCTGAGGAAAAGGATAGTGGATTTATCAAGATGTAACGATTAATAGTAACTGTAATGTGTCTGAAAATACTGTACATGTAAAACATATGTAAGATACAGCTTTTTAACAAACACTCATGTAGATAATACCAGCAAAGGTGACTGATCTCTGTGTTCGTGTGAGAGGCTGGAATCCCCTGAACCACCCAGGACATCCTGGGAGCAGAGAGAAAACGGAAGGAGAGAAGAAGAAAAGGGATTTTCACACCAGGTGATGTCGTAATTGATGGGTTTAGAACATAAAGATGAGCTGCTTCTATCCTAGTAACGGGGGCTAATTTACCCAGCGGGTCGACTGAGAGGCACGTATGATTTGTAAAGGTAGTACAGGGGTGAGATTGCATAGATGGAAAGCGTGAGTCAACACTAACGAGAAGACAAAGGACAGGAAATAGAGAGAGTAAGACACGTTAGAGTCAAAACGATGATAAATACTGTGTGTGTGTGTGTGTGTGTGTGTTTTACACTGATACAGTGGATGTCATCCAATCAACTGTAATAAGGGCAAGACTGGGATTTAGGCGAAGCACAATTGTATATGAAAATCTAAATATGAAGGAAAATGATCTTTTTCTCAATGTCTACTTTGGAGGATCTTGCTCTCCAAATATAAAAAGCCACTCTACAGCTCCATCTCCATCCCTCGTTTCCTCTTTGTGGATCATGGCAGGCTAATCTCGCTCTGTTTCGCTGTGATATCACACAACAGCTCTATAGCTGCAGCCGTGCCAGCCTATCGGGCTCACTTGCCTCGGCGCCAGTTCTCGCTGTCTGCCAGGCGACACTGACTCGCAGCTTTGGCGCTCAAACACGCTCCGTGGTTCAGTCTGCGTTTTTCGTCAAATGCATCCAAACCGCTCAGCTCCGCTGCTGCAACCGTGTGCCCAAGCGGCTGAGTTTGTGCCTATTGTGTCTGTGACCTCCTCCAGAGCGTTTTGTTGTTTTCTACACAATTTTTTTTTAATTCAAGCGCGCTGATGTCTAGGTCCACTTCCAAAAGCCAGTGAGAACGATGAAAAAGCAAGCAGCCCTCTCTCACCAGTCTAAACCTGCACAAAGCTAAATGTAATCAAGCATCAGTAATGAAGACACAGTCAGAAACTGATTTGCTTTGACTGGTTACATTTAAAGCTGCCTTCGTTTTCAAAATTCCACCCGTTTAAAGTGTCAACTTCACTTTTAGTGGCTCCAGTTAATACATCACCACTGAACCGGGTCTTGATGGGAGCTCCTCTGTGAACAATTGCTTAAACCATTTTAATTGGATGTTACGGAGTGTGTTTCTTTGTGTGTGTCTATGTGCTGCTGTGTGTGGAGCTGTCTACTACGCTGGTAGTGTGTGTATAAAACAATGCTTAAGGTGGATTTCCCAGGTGGGCACACTTTAATTTCTTTCTGTTTTATTCCACTTTTTAAAAATTATTGCTGACCATTGCAGACTGTTAATTACACCGAGACACTGGAAATAAACAGATGGTAGTCTCATTAGATTAAACTCTGTTTCATTTCTGCACCAAGTTTTTGGATCTTTCAGAAATGTTTCTTTTATTTTTGAATTTACGATTCTTAAAAAACTTTTTTTTTTGCTAGCAACCCACTGAAAATTCATTTCTGCCCACACACCGGGTGTTTTGAGCAAGACATGCTTTCAGTATATTTGGGTGATTTGATATTAATATAAATTATTAATTTTCGAATTTAGGGGCACCAGGTTCAATTACGCTATAATAATATTATATGAACCGTTGATGGTCCAAAGTAACAATAGAATGAAGTAACAACAATTTTTGAACGTATATGGATATATGGAATAAATGGAATCGAATAGACAACAAAACATGAACAACCAATTCTAAGTAAAAAAACAGTTATGCGTTTTTTTGCTAGTCACTAACCTCTAAGTAACGGAAATTATATTTTAGAAACTCTACAAAGAAACTTCATAAAGGCTCAATGGTTGATTGGCTTTACGGACACCAGCCATTTTCATAGAATAGAGAGAGATATTTGTACTTGGCCTGGGAGGTGGAGGTTGTTCTGCCAGGTTGAGCAAGACGGTTCTTTTGTAGAGCAGGACGGACTGGTCGGGTCTGTTAACAGGTTATCAGAGCGAGGATCCGCTGTGGCTGCAAAGATTTCTCCGGCCCACAGGAGCGTTCACCTGGTCAGATGGCAGGCTCCAGTAACGTGGTTTAGTGCTGGTGGCTGAACCAAGGCGCTGGTTGTCCGGTCGAATGGAGCGAAATGTTGAATTGAGATAATTCAACAAACTGGTTGATAAAAATATGGCTATTCAATAAAAATCTCGGGCTCGGTCTGGACTCACGGATTTTCTAGTTACAAAAATGGAAGTTTGGTTTGGAGTTCCAAGACAATTAATACAAAAATAAGCATGGCTTTTAAAAATAGTTCAAGAGTTAGAATCTGATAAAAGTAATTTGAACAACTTCAGCTGCTTTTAACTGAGGCACATTTCTTTTGAGGATGTCGAAATGGAACTCCTCTCCTCGAACTTTTTCCATTTGACCTCAATTGGATTGTGCACTTCTTCTTGAATTTTAACTTTATTTATATTGTTGGGGCGTCGCCCAGACTATGAGGCGTTGCTGCCGGAGGGGAAAGTCCCTCCTCCTAGATCAAATGAAACTTGAATCACACAAAGTCAAATATAGATTTCTCTTTTCATCAAGCCCAAAAATACTCTAAAATAAAGCAACTTACAATTGTTAAACTTGTTAAAATGCTTAAACAACTTGATTACTCTTTATATTCAAGTGGATTTCAACATACATGTGAGAGTCCTGATTTGGATCGGAATCCAATGATTATTACATGGAAAGTTAGCTTTGTCTAATACCTATTAATACACAGTCAGAACACACAACAACAATTAGAAAGTCATTATGATTATCAGCGGATTAATATAACAGGATAATGCTTCCAGTTACATAACTAAGTGTCATGAATAAAAATGGTAATACACGGAATTAACAGAAGAATATGACATGTTTTAACTTTCAGACAACAAATTAATGCAGTTTTGTTTCTTTCATAAATTATCACGGATGCATTTATAATTCCACACAACAATGTTAATACCTGACAGTAGAGCTAACCATTTTTTACTCTTTCCATTTCTGAATTAAAATGTTTATTTTATAACTCCCTCAACGTAGAAAGGACAGTATCATGTCTAATTGTTCCAAATTTGCTTCTGAACACATTGGTGTGAGTTTTATAAAGCTTGATAGCTGATTTGTCCCTTTTTGGGGTTGAGTTCAAACCAAGTCTTTCTGTTAGGGGTTCACCACCAAGTTTTATGGTTGTTTTGCAAATTCCTTTGCTGGTACCATCTTGATAAGAACGTCATTTGCAAGTGAGTTAGAGACAGTCTTGGGTCTGGTAGATGAAAAGACTCATGGCAAAATTTATGCTAATGGCATGAGTGTCAATTTGGGGCTTTAAGCCAGATGTGGTTTGTTTGTTTTACTCAGTTCTTTTTGGTGTTATCTGGTCCTGGGGAGGCTAGAGCTGGATTGTTTTATAAAGAAAGTTTATTGCCGGGTCAGTCTACCTCCCCCTTGCTTTCCACGTGGAGGTTGAATTCTAAACTCCTGTTGTCCCAGGTTTAGGTTCGATAACACACAAATGGATGCTACAGCTGGTTCCCCAGGTATCACCCACTGCTCCCCCAGGGGGATGGATTTAGTGCTGAGGACAAATTCCTTGGCAACATATATGTATGCAGTCACAATACAAAATAGATTTTCTTAAGACTTTAAACATGGTCATGTTCTAGTCTACAGCATGTCTGACTTTGTTGCTCCTTTTTTTCCATTTGACCTCAATTGCATTGTGTCTTGTAAAAGGGAAATTGCCCTAAACTCCATAAACATGATGCATGTCATGAAAATCTCTAAAAAACAAATTTGAAAGTCCACTCTTTAACAGTGGACAAACCTCTACCACTTGGATCTAATATTATTAGAAGTTTTGACGACTGTAGAAGTTGTTACAAAATCATGAGATTATCATCACGGAAAGTGACTAAGTAAGTCCACTTTAACAGTTCTAAAAAGGTCACATTTTAAATGTCACATGCTTGATAAAAATAGGTCATAAATTAGCACAGATATTCCCACACAACAAACTGTATATGGCAGTAGAGCTAACCATTTTTTCTTTTCCATTGCCATTAGTATTTAGTGACAACCAGACTGCTAATGCTGCTAACGTATAGTTGTATGGTTATTCTTGTATTATGTTGTGTTCAATTATATCTAGTGAGTCTCCACAACATTTTGAAATGATTGAATCACCGATATAACTTTTTTTTTACAGCTTGTACTTACCTTAGGTTAGCCAGAATTATTAAGAATGCAAAGTTAATACGCACGTTATAATGTAGACCATCAGAGGTTGGGTTGGTGTTAATGAACTGCCTGAACGCCTTGCACTGCGGCCCAGGAGAAAGTCTACTATTCCCAGAGTGTTGCGTGTGAAATCAATCAACCCCAAATTATTTGTAGGCCAGCGATAGTGCGTCCCATTTCGTCTCTGAATGTGTGAACGAGTAGCAGTGTAAAGTGGAGAAGTGCTACTCATTTACGACTTGTTTGCTCTCCTAAAACAAAGCAGAAAGTAAGTTTAAGACCTGTACAAATTCTGTGTCGCAGAATACAGCAGTTCTCCAGTTAAAGTCTTATGTTGACGCGCAATAACTGTTTTCAGTTTCCAGCTTCCACCAAAAGTGGAAGCATTTTCAAAGTGTTTGGACAGCAATAATATGTGGCATCACTGTGCTGTACATCACCCTCTTAATCACTCAGGAGAAAAGGCCTAAGCAAACCACACGTCAACACACACAATGCTGGTAATACCTTTATGTAACAAATCATCAAATGCAACACTGTAAAATAAAGCTTGTTTCCAAAATCGTAGTGAGGCAGTGGTACAGTAAAAAGTTGAACCAGAGGAGTGTTCACCCCACTTCTTCAGCAGGTCTCCGAGGAGCTAAAGAAACTCGCTAATGAACAGAACGGAGGCTGTGGGGCTGCTGGAGCCCACAGAGCTGAGTTCTGCTGTTGAATCTCCAAAAGACAACGGCTCAGTCTCTCCGTGTCCTACTCATTCCACTGTGGCTCCTAAAGTATTCAGAGCCGCTAGTTTTCCTGTCATCTCGTTGTCGCTTTGAATGGGTCTAATGCTCCGTCCCTTGTCAACTTCCCCTTCTCTTTCTTTTTTGTCCCCACTCCTCTTTTCATTTCTCCTCGTGTCTTCTTCCCTTCGTCAGCATTTCTGTCTCTGGACCAAATGTCAGGATCTCTGTTCTTTCCTTTATTTATTTTAAATCTGTGTTGCTTCTTTGTTGTCGTGTCCTGTCTCCTCAACAAAACATCAATGAATCTGCTGATGAGACCAGACTTGTCTTTACGCTCACATGAATATTAGTGCTTATACCTGCAAATGTACACATATTTAGACTGTACGTGTGACTGTAACGGAAAGTGACTGGTTCACAGATGGAACAACTGCTGTTCAAGCTCGACCCTGTTGGACATATTGTATACTCAGCAGCATGGGTACTCACACACACACACACACACACACACACACAGAGGAAAGGGCTGTTCCTTGATCCGTGTATTGTTTCATAGATTGCCAGAGAGGCTTTTGAACTGAATCACTTTCATTCTTTGTTGTAGTAGCGACTTTTGGGATCCTGCATTAATTGGCTTGATTCTTTGGGTGTCTCAGCCTCTTTGTTCTTATGTGTGTTTGATGCATGAGCGTAAACGTCTACACAGTACTGTAAAAAATACTAAATACTTTCTGTACTGCTGGATTTATGTACTTTTCTAATTTGCTAATAATATTGTGAAAAGGTTTTTATACTTATGGGTGCGGCAGAAAAACATATGTATTAGTTACTGCAGCACGAGTGCAATGGAAACACAGATGTATATATATATATATATATATATATAACACACACACACACACACACACACACACACAAAGGAACAACGGTAAATTCTGGAGATAAAACCTCAGCTGTGACGTCATTGTCACCGATAACTGTAAATCAAACATGTTTAAAAAATCTTTTTGGAAATGATTACTGGTGATTTGGTGTGAAGACTAAAGACTAGAATCTTCACACAGACTGACTTTCATACCAACTAGACCAACTAGTTCCCACCAGTCGTCACAACCAAATCACATTCACAAAAGTCTCACCCAAGAACACTTTGACAAGCTTGACCGACTAAGCCGCAGCCATCCATGAGAATACATTTTTACAGATAATTAGGTTGCAATGAACCATATTTGCTGAATGCATGACACTTTATCAGGTAAGTGCTGATGGGTGGGAGGCAAAGCAAATGAATATTGTCTTCATTTGTTCGCTAACAAGCCAGGCTACAATTTTTGTCCAACCCTAACCAAGTACTGCGAGTGTCTAAACATAGAATAGTTTAACCACATTCAAGCAAACAGAATGTTGTCCTGCAAAATCAGATATTTTGGCTGTAAAAATATATATTGTCAATGAATATTTTATTCATATGTTCGACATTTATATATTTGCTACTTGAATGGTGAGATTACATTGATAAACATTTCCCGGCAGCATTCAGCTCAAATCAGTCTTAAATCATCGTTCATCCCATCATATCTATTGTTTCACAACACTGATAGGTGATTGGCTTGCTAGATAACTACTTTCACCAGGCAGGAAACACAACCTTGACCTTGCATCATTACATGCTATACACAAGGCCACCGAAACAGACCAAGGTCTGGCTTTGCTTAAATGAACGGTGACAGAGGTTAGTGCAATATTTATGACTGATGATATTAAAGCTTGAATCCCCTAACAGTACAGCATGTTGACCCGAGGCAAAAGAAGTGTGTGTTTGTCCGCTCGTACAAAAAAAGACATTTGCATGTTACTGTGATCTCACATGTTGCTATATGTTGTTGAAGAAGAAAAACAAGGAAACAAGTTCTGACTTATTTTTATTTTTATTAGACAACAGGTAAATACCCTCAACAAATTTATGCAAATCTAATATTAACATGATATATACTTACGTTATGTGTCATTTTGGTTCTGCTCTGTGGCCCACGCTTTACTGAATCATTAATGTGCTCTTCTGTCTTGTTACTTGTCTTTTTCTGCAGACAGAGAAAGGAGGGAAATGCTCTGTTGCTCTCACGCTATCGTCACATGTTCTGACAGCAGAGTTTCCTTTTGTTTTACAGCAGCCAATTAGAGGCAAAAAATTCAATGAACGATTAAAAATGTGAGACATTTCCATTCGTCATTTTTATAATGTGCAGTAAAACTCAACCTAGAGACCTCGCTCCACCTCTTTTAGAAATTCTCAGCCCCTTTGGGTAATGTGGCATTATTGTTGTGTCACTGTGAGGCTGGCAAATTTATTTTTGGGCAAGATTACAGCTTGGCTCTAAGGGGCCTGCTGCATCTGCCTGGCTGCTGGGGTTTTGGAAAGCTGGGACTAAATGTGTGGCTCCTTGTGTTTGGGCCTCTGGCTGCCTACTTGCATGTTTCTATGATTGGCTGCATCAGTGAACGCAAAATGGACTTAGTTTCACTAATCTTAGTTCCCAGTTGTAGGAAAGTAAAGGCCAGCATGAGGTAAATTCTCCCCTATGCTGCACGCGCTGTGCTTAGCACCAAATTACAAATCACAAAGACAAAGGCCACTTTCAGGGTCAGAAAATAGTTGAAGCACATATAAATTCTTTCTTTAATAAACATTTAGAATAGAACTAACCGGTCAATTATTCAAGGTGTATGATTTTCAAGAGCACATTGATAACAAGAGAATGTAAAGACACTGCAGATGTAAGAACGGTACCGGTTCACTTCAAACACTGCGATAGACTTAATTGATTAATTGAACATTTTCTGTGCTTGTGTTTACAGGACTCTCCTCTGCAGTGATCGGAAAGACAATCTACAAGCCCTGTACATTAGGTATTCAGAGTTTAGTTTAAACGTAAAGGCCAAGGATGAAGAGTGGGTCCAGCATAATCACAGGGCTGGTGGTTTGACAGTTTTGGGAAGTATGAGCCACATATTTATCTCTGTGTTGTGAATTTCCCCATAGGGACAAATAAAGTAAGTAAAGTAATTATAGAAAAATTCATGATTTACTGAAAAAAAAAAAACATTTCATTCAAAATGAAATACAAACACTGCAAGAAAAAAGCCACTGAATTCAATGTAACACATGTTATACGCACCTCGGTGTCCTGTCCCAGTCTCACTTACTGTCATCAAGGGTTTTATTTGCCACATCTATGGAGACCAACACGGCTCAGACCTGCAGTGTGTGTTCATTAAATTCGCCCACAGACCAACTCTGCATATCAATTCTAGTTTGAAACCTATTAATATTCGTCTGTTTCCGGTTAAAAGGCACTGACTGACACCGAGGGACAAAGCATTATTGCATTACTGGGACCAGACCGGTGCCGCTCAGTCACAATTTCCCAGCATGTAATCCACAGCTGCATCCAGGGATTTTGAGGTGATGTGGAGATACACATACACACAAACCAACACTACATTGTTTGTTTTCTATCTTCATTGACAGTATTTATCTGTGACATCAAGTCCCGACAGGATGTGTTAGCACCCTCAGCTTCTGCTATGCAATTTGTGATGTCAACATCCCAAATGCTGAGCTACAGTATATATTATATTCCTCTGTCCACACTTTACAAGCATGTTCATTTCTTTATGCCGTGGAATCTGATAAAGACCACGCACTCCGTGATTGTTGTGCATTTTCAGCATGAATCACCAAACTCTCTGGATTACTTTGTTAAATCAAAAGAACCATTGTTAGCTTCTAAACATTCCCTGCCCTCTCCCTGTCTCTATGTCAAGTAACGTTCCCGATACCCCCGCCCAGAAGTGGGTCTGCCTGCCCTCACAATACTTTGAATGGAGTTGACCAGGCAGACTGTGTCGATGTCCTTCTTAATGAAGCCAGTAACAGCACATGGGAGATTTTTGCAGTTTATTTACACAAACGCTTGTTCTTCCTTCTGGCTTCCTGGTCTATTTACGTCCAACATTTACTTTCTTCCAGCCATATTTTGGTCTCTACCAACTGATAAGAGAAATATGTTAGCTGATATGTTTGATAACGATTTCCTGCAGAATCCTTATACATCACACTGCATTTTTTTACATTATCATTTGATTAAAAATATTGATCACAGGTGCTTTAAAGTTTCCATTTATTAACATGATGTATTAACTCCTTTGCTAGCAGCCATTTAACAGTTTCCCTATTGATAAATGGTCTGCACTTATATAGCGCTTTTCTACCTGTTGGTACTCAAAGCGCTTTACACTGCTTCATATCAACCCATTCACACTCTCAAGCACACACACATTCATACACCGATGGGGATTTATGCAGCTGGCCAACGCTCACCGGGAGCAACTAAGCAGGGTTCAGTGTCTTGCTCAAGGACACTTCGACATGTGACCAGAGGAGCCGAGGATCGAACCAACAACTGTGGGATTGGTGGACGACCGCGCTACCAACTGAGCCACAGTCGCCTTGATGTGCTCAAGGATGCTCCCACTAGAGATGCAACCATTTACATTTGCAAATTACCATTAAACATTCCAAGAAGCACATTTCCTGCAACCTTTCTTTGTTCGATTTTTTTGACAACATAGTTCTTTAATTCATGTTGCACCATTCCGCCTGCTGCTTTATTGTGACCGTCAAAGCACCATTTTTATTTTTTTTCTTACTTTTACATTTTTTTCTTGCTTAATACTTTCCATCTGTTTGAGGAACACAAGAAAACAAACAAACAAAAAATAATTCATGCCAGATGTCCACTCCTCATTATTTAAATATGTATAAATGGTTTTAATGCATGAGCTGTTATTAATGTTGACAGAAAAAGCATGGTGGTAGGAGGTGGAGGAAGAGGAGGAAAAAAGAGCCTTAATCGTGGTCATTGGAGCTAGAAATAATAAATGAGCCAACACACCTTTACATAATGAACCTGAGATTAGACTTTAAAGCAAAGAAGGAGCAGTCACCTCTACAGTGTCACAGAAAAAATAAAAAGGGTAACACGATGAGAGATGCAGCAGTTGGGGATTTTTTTTGGGGGTTGTTTAGCTAGATGATGCTAATATATGGTAATCATGATATGCAACAGCTTTGCGTGAGTCTAAATCATTTTGTAAATGCCATTTCTCCTCCAACGTCCGTAGGAGAAATACCCAGGAGAAACAGTTTAGGTGATTGGCCCAACACGGGTGCTGTAGTAACAGACCTTCTCACACACACTTCTGCCTCCAGCTGACTCATTCTGTATCGTTCCAGTGTTGCATAATTCTAATTTAAAATATCGGGAGAAGCACCGGCAGTAGGGATATTGTTCAGTATTTGGTACCTGATTTCTGACCCTGTTGGCCTGTTGTGTCAAACAAAGACCTTTGTAAAAAGTCTTGGACTAGGAGAGACATGAAGACAGAACTGGGCCAGTCTGTCTGGATGAGGAGAGCAGTGTGGAGAGAGACGGACAGAGGGATGGAGACAAGGCGAAGCGTGGGCGGGATGGAAAACAATACTGTGGCTGCCCTGTGGCTGAGGGGGAGCGGTCATGGTGTCACACTCTGTGGCATTTCCGATGGAAACTGACTCGATCGGAAAAGAGATTGATGTCCAGTCACCCATGGATGACACTAGTGCAGACACGCATGTGCATGGACACGTACACAAACAGGACTTGGAGACTTACACACACACACACACACACAAATGACTCAGTCCATATCTTTCTGGTCCGCTCTGTCCCTCTTTGTTTGTCTGTCTTTGCTTCTTGTCTTGGCCAGTGTTGTCATCTGTCTCCTTGGACATTCTGCCCCCACCCCCGGCAAGCCACCCTCTGTACTGTGTCTTTGTGGCTCGTTTGTGCCGATTGATGTCTTCATTGAGATCCACCAGTCTGTTTATTTACACCCATTTCCATTTTCCACTTGCCGCTGCACCAGCCCAGTCTGTGATTTAAGAGCTGGACCTGGACCTGGAGATTGTGGGGTAACTTCCAAAATGAGAACAGGTGGTAGCCTTAGTAGAAGAGGGGTGGGGGATGCCCTTGAGTGGGGCTTGGGTAAAAAAAAAAATCATGGTGCAGTGAGAGGACACGACATGAGAGAGATAATTCTATTACTCAACGGCTAAGAAAACTGCAGTGATAGGTGACTGTGTGTGTGTGTGTGTCTGTGTGTGTGTGTGTTGGGGAAATCCTGCAGGGTTTTCTCTTCTTGCTCCATGCAAGGCCAGCAGAACAGGAGAGGGAGACACCAGTAGCAGGGCTGCCTAGAACCACAGAATCCGGCGATCATTTTACATTTGCTTCCTCAGGGGAACGCTGCCGCTCCGGGGGCTGAGGCACAGTTGCTGTGCTGTCATCACAGTTCAATTTAAGCCTTTAATCACGAACAGGAGCGGAATCATCCTTTTCTTTCTTTAAAGACTGACCACAACTCCATGAGAATTCTTACTCTTGACGAGCCCCTACTACCAACTGAGGCTTGTTTTGATGAGTAATGTGCTGAAAACACACTAAAAATAACAATCACACAAATATGGCAAGTGAGGAAATAAAAAAAAAATTGTACTTCTGGTTTAATGTGCTTCAGTTTTGTAGTGTTACTGTGTCTTTATTTTTGGCCATAAGTTGATAAAATCCATTCCATGCTACCAGCCAAATGTGATGCTGCTGCTGCCTTTTTTAATGACGGGTTCAGGCTCCTGAGGTGATTTGATGGATTGATTTTATTTTGGTCTTTTGCACGGATGTCAGTCCACACACAACACCAAGCCAACATCCACATCTACTAAAAAATGTGCAACGGTGAAGAGTGTTAACAGTAACACTAGCAGCTCCGAGAATGTGAAGGTGTGACGTTACACCATGTGAAACACCTTTGTGTTTATATGATCCAAACTTTACCAAAGAAAAGGGGTAAATATTTAATATTATTTTTGAAGTAACACTGTAATATAATGATATATAAATGTTTTTAACCGATTCCCCTCAAACGTCTTGTCTGTTCTCTTCTACTCACACGTTACACGCACCAAGACTCTGATGGTGGACAATTTCTTTGAACAACTGACTTGTAGTATGTGCATTAGCCACGTTCTGACCAAATGGATTCAGTCCAAGCCTGGAGAGGAGCCACTTGCAAATGTAGATGATGCTGGTTTCTCTGCCAACTCAGTGAGTAGGACACAACAAGGGTTTTCTAGCTTGTGTGAGAGCACTGGCGTTCGCCGTGTTGTTGACCAGTCATAAAGCTTCTGAAATGTCCTAGATCTGTTTAGGTATTTACTGCGAGTATTTGGGTAACTGGGGTTGAATGTTTTCCTTTTTCTATTTTGCTCACTCGACTTTTGCGAACGTGACTGTTGCCCTGCTCCCAGACACTGCATCACTGTTGATCAGCTCAACGTGATTTAGAACGTTTAAACTTGTGGCGTACGTGTGAATGTGAGTGGTACCTAAAGTACCTTATATGGAAACATCTCTACCACATACTACGTTTCAGTAACAATAGATGATACCAACTCCTCCAGGTGACATCATCTTTTTGTGGGGGCTGAATTTAACGGTAAAACAATAGGTAGGTCATTGTAATATTATGATCTGAACCAAAATGGTGGACTAACTGCTTAATAACAGATCACAGACGGACACACTGTGCTACTAAAGATCAAAAAAATGGAAAATGAAGTCACCCCGATTTAATGTTAAAACATCAAATAATGTAAACGTTTGTTAAGAAAAACAGCCTTTGGAAAAATATCAGGAATTCTCCTTTTGTGTCCCCCACCTGACAGGCTGCTCCACCACACCAACATCTACACGGACAATGTATATTATGCTGGTGCTGAGCAGCTGTTCAGCTGTCGTATCTAACCTGCAAACGTTCATTAGTTGTACATCTTTCAAGCTTCTTTGGTGGTTCATCCAAAAAGCTCAGGTGGAGAACAATGTATGTGAATCTTTGTCTGTTAGATACGAAGGAGGTTTCAACAGGAAGGCTAACGTGGTTCCCCCGTTGGGCGGCTAATGGTTGCATCTGACTGCTTTATGCAAGAACCTGATTTGTACGTTTTTGATAGATGCATGGATGCAGTAGACGGACAAGTTGACGGTGCTTTCATACGTTTGTGCAAAAACATATTTTTCACTTGCAGGTTGGAATTAGTGAAGTCACGAAGACTTCAAATGTGTTTGTGCGATTTGTTACTGTACGTACCGACAGTGACGTACCACACGGACTCAAACTGTGTCACAGCACTTCCACATCGTTTTTGTAACTCACAGAACCACACTGCCAACCTCACTTACGTGATTCCTTTAACCCAACATGACATCAGACATGACGGGCTGGAGCGGACAGATGACCCAGCCCGGCTCAGCCCTGCTCAGCCTGGAATCAACATGGCACGAGGGAGGCGATGAGGGGAATTGGTGGAGATAAGGGAGGCGGGGGCTTCGAATCACAGACATCCGAGGAGGGCTGCGAGGGACGTAGGGGAGGAGAAAAGGGAGGGAGGGGGAGGGTTCAGGGAACTAGTCCTGATAGAGAGCGAAGAGAGACACGGGGAGGGAGGGAGGGAGGGACAGAGAGCGTGTGAAGCACGCTGCCAGCGACCGCTTGGTAATGCACTGTGAACAGGGACAAGCAAGAGTTGCACGCACACTTACATTCACACACACACACACATACACACTCTGCCTCCATCACACACTCTCACAACTCCACACTTATTGCTTCTGACACACACTCGTACACACCCTCTCACATGTGCGCTGAGGATGAGAGGTGTCCTGCTTTGGATACACACACTTTCCCAGGTCTCTCTCTCTCTCTCACACACACACACAGACTCACACTGTGCAGCTGGACCCTGCAGAACCACACCGGACTACTTGTCACCATCACTGGGACACTTGCATGAGCACCGGGAATCCAGCACCCACCGTAAGGCACGGGCTTCCTGCCAGCATCCCCCTCTGCCTTTCCCCTCCCTTCCTGTCCTCCCGTCTCTCCGTCCCTCTCTGTCTCCCTCTGCTCATTCATCCCTCGTTCCCACAACTGCGAGGCGGCGTGTGTGGCTGAAGGACACGGCGCTGCGCTCTGCTGTGGTGTCGCGCGCTGCTCAGTTGGAGTTGGAGAGCGTGAACCGACAGAGGGGACAGATAGACTCCCTCCCTCCCTCCGTCTCTCTCTTTCTCTTTGTGTCCCTGTCTGTCTCTCTTATCCCCACGTTCTCTCGTTCATGAATGTCACCTCTATCCCTGGGAAATGCTGGATGTATCAAGCCTCTGTCTGTTTCCCTTTTCCTCTCAGGGTGCGGGGAAAAGCACGGGTGATGCCAGGACAGCTTGAAAGACAACAAGGGAACAAGCCGCACTTCGTCCGGCGTCGTCCGTCCGCATCCCCTCATCCTTGTCCCATCTCGTGGAGCTGATACCTCCGGTCGGACGGTCCCTACTTCTTCCAGTTCTCTTTCTCGGACATTGGTTTGGATAAAGAAATTGTACAAGTGAGGAACCAGAAGAACAGGAGCTGCAGTGTGTCCTGGCAGTGTCGCTTTTGTCATTTTGGAGACTTTGTATTTGGGCTTTTCTCTTTTTGTCCTATTGAATCACATCTGCCTTCTGATCTGCAGGACTGAGCAGGCTAATAAGGCTAAATGTAATTTTTGTTTGGGTCTGGTTCAGTTGATGAACCCCATTCAGACAGGATTGAATCAAACTTCCCTGGATCTCCAGAAGGGTGGTGGGGGTGCACTCAGGCTGGGACAGAGGCAGGGAACACTGGCTGCAGTGCAAGAGTACTGGCTGGATAACAAAATGATTTTTCCCAACAGGGGAACAAAGGCTTTACCTGAACCTTACTCCCAAGCAGAAGGACATTTATAGGCAAACTCTCATCAGTCCACACCTCAGTGAGTGCCAGTTGTATTTTTAAGGAGGACCTTTAAGGGATCCACCCTTCTTTCGTCCACCTCCCCTTTATTCCTCCCGTTCTCTTCTTCTTTTTCCACCACTACTTCAGTCCATCCTACTTCACTCTGCACCCGTCCTCCAGCTGTGCTCCGTCGCCCTGGGTGAGCGGGCAGGGGGGTGGCCCACGGTACCCCCCGACACCTGGGCGCCACTGAGCCGCCAGAGGCTGGTGAGGCGGCAGCAGGGTCAGCGCTGGGAAGATGGCCGCACTTGCCAGCTCCCTCATTCGCCAGCGCAGGGAGGTCAAGGACCCCCAGGCAAACAGGCAGATCGCCAGCAAGCGCAAGCCCTGCCCGAAGAGCAACAAGTCGCTCTGTCAGAAGCAGATCCTCATATTAATATCAAAGGTTCGACTATGTGGCAGTCGAGGGAGAAAAATGGACAAGAGACCAGGTGAGTTCTCGCAGGCCTTCCAGATTTTCTTTTTTTTCATTTATCGCTACATCCTGCTCACCTTCTCTTCTTCTTTGCTCTATTTTCTGCCTGTACTGCATAAATGGATTTTGATGGTTGACTTGCCAAACTACAGATTAATCCTCAACTGTAAAGCCTCAATGGAGAAAATCCACAGCCTGTAATTTCTAGTTGAGGACTTAATCTGAATCTGGGAAACATCCCAACTCATCTTCCTGGTAGCTGTAAACAACATGTCCTGTATTTATGGGTGTACAGGAAATTCCAGCTTAATTCAAAAACACATCTTTACCACTGACCAGATGCAATGAAGCCTGGGTTGTTACTGTAGCGATGACTTTGCTGAGGTGCATGTCAACTCTGCCACAGATAAGCTGGTGGTCTGTAACACAATACTAACTCATACGTGTAGTGGTTTCCAGTAGAATCAAAATGTTTAGAGGCACCACATTTGTGATTGTTGGGGCCGTTATTTCCCTTGTGTTTCCCTCCTGGCAAGTGAAACACACTGCAGCCTAATTTGTGTGTGCATGTTAAATGGAATTGCAAAAAGATTCATTGATGCTAAATAAGACAGTAACACTAGTTTTGTTGGCGTGAGTATGTCTAAAAAAAGGACAAAAATCAAAAATCGTAAATGGTTTCTTCAGTGTGGTAATATAGATTTTTTAAAAACTTTTTTCCCTTTAATTTGATTTGTTTATTTACTTTTGTTGAAATTGTATTTGCTTATTTGCTGTATTTGTGAAAAATTACTATTTATTAATTATTTTTAGTTTTTGACATATTTCTGTTTATGTCAGGTAGATCCTGCGCCATACAAAAGTATGTGAATCTTTATGTGTGTGTCCCCAGAATGAGCTTGTCCTCACGTCGCCAGTGTGATTGTGTTTTCCTTCCTGCACATCCATGTGCAGAGTCCACTCTGTGTGTGTCCTTTCCACCCCATCCAAGTGTATTTGTGTGTGTTCTGTGATATTTATTACCGCAGGCTGCTAAGTTGACCCTTATAATTACATGGGGAACCTGTACCGTGGGATAGAGGCATATGCCACAGAGGCGGCTGTGCTATACTGTAATTACGGTAGTAAAATATGTCGGACAGGTCTTGGCAGTGCCAGCTCTTAAAGAAAAGCCCATGCGTGCGCCATGGCCATTGTTTGAAACAATTTTCACCGTAATGGCTTTAGTGTGTCACACATGGATTTATTATGGTAATTGTGGAGACGAGGTGCAGTGGAGGCCATGGTTAGAGACACGGTACCAGCTTCACCATTTCAGCTGGTGATTTACAGAGGTCTTTTTTGAAGTACCATGTGTTGCAGTGTGCATCTTCATCATTCTCTAAAGGGGTCTCTACATGTGTGTGTGTGTGTGTGTGTATGGCATATGGAGGACACTGTTGACCCTTAGCCATATGTGTGCATGTGCTGCTGTTTGTGAGTGTGTATTCACACCATGTGTGAATATGACCTTCTCTTAGCTTCAGCCCGAGGCCACATGTGACCTTTGGTCAGGAACAAATTACTAGAATATTCTTCCGCCATAGCATCCACCTCCTCTTCCTCTTCCTCCTTCTGGCAGGACTTTGGAGTGGCCTGCTTACAGCTTGTCTTCACTTTGCCTCCAACTGGCCTCCATTATGTCTTGGCATCATTTGGCTTCTGTTGGCTTATACTGCACTCTTTGGCTTACGGTTCCTTTTATTGTCTTTTGGTTGCTTGCTGTAGTTTCATTGCCTATTGTCTTCCATTGTCTCGAGATACCTTTTTTTGGTTTGTGATGATTTTTATAAGGCACAAGATCCTCTAACAAAAAGAAAACAGGAGATAAGTTTCCATCAACTACTGTTCCTGTTGCTTTTAAATGAAAACTCCAACCAGGAAAAACCTGTAGAAAGAATTGAATATTTAAATATTTTTGTGAAATAACCTCTTGTGTGAACAGTAGATGCACCCAAGACAGTAACTGGCTGCTAGAGGGAAAACAGGAAAGCAGTCAGCAGCCCCAAACACATCGCCCTTAGGGAGTAAACCTGATGGGGAACCTTACCACGCAAAGGTTTCAGTTCGTTTTGGACAGAAATTTTACAATGTATGTATAATATATAATATATGAATACATGTTTTAGGCTAAATAGGCAAAGGCTTTTAAGTAGTTCACTTATTGCACCAAACAAATAAATAAATGGATAAAACACTCATATGTCTGATTCATCTAGGTTAATAGTCAGGGGATAAAGATTTTTCAGGACCACCAGTTAAAAACCACGGTCTGGATTATTGGTATAACATCAAACAAGCACCACTTACAAAAAACGTGTGTGTATATTTATTTGGCTTAATTTTTTTTTAAATAAAACCTGACAACATTTAATTTTTTGTCCAAAATTACCCACAAACAACCATCTGAATTAAAATCTCAGTAGAGTGAATGAAAAGATGCCCCCTCGTCTGAAACAGCACAGCCTGTATACAGTAAGGCACAGGAAATGAACCTGCTTCACGCCAGTGGGCATTTAAAACTGCTTCATCACATTGTTGTTTCCGGAAGGACGCTTGCAAAAGCATTTTTACCACGCTCCCACTGTGGAGGTCTAAAGATGTCACACACCAATCACGTTACACCTTTGCTCTGCTTCCTCTCAGAATCTGCACAGGCCCTGTAGCTTCAAAAGAGGAAAAAAAAATCGACCACTTTTAACCACTTTCCTTAATAAGACTAAACCTGTGTCAGCACACATGAGGTCCTGTGCCCCAGATTTAAAAATCTGGCCGGTCTATGTGCAGTCTAGGTAGCTGTGCGAGCACCTCCAATCAGCTGTGTGTGTGTGTGTGTGTTCCTGTAGATACTACCTAGTGAGGAGCCAATTTCGTTTTTTAACAACAGAGTGAGGACATTTTTGTGAAGTGAGGATGTTTTAGCCGGTCCTCACTAATTTTGGGTCAGGGTAAGGGGCTAGGGATTGCATTACGTCAATGATTGTCCTCACAAGGATAGAGGTACAAACGTGTGTGTTTGTGTAGGTGTTACCAAGCATCCTACACTTTTCCGGATTTTACGTCACTGGAATGTGACTGAATAGTCATGATTGACTCGGTGGCGGAACAAGTGCGTGACTTCACACTCAGCACATATCTGCTTCTAAGTGACAGATGTTGTGTGTGTGTGTGTGTTTGTGTTGTTATGTCCAAGCCCTACCCACACACCTATAGTCTCACCTCTTCCCTTACACATTCATGCCTGATGCTTCCCCATTCTATCACCGCCCCTCACCTCCACACACACACACACACACACACACACACACACACACACACACACACACACACACACCTTCTAACCCTCACCTAACTCATACTAATGATGCCCCAGCACTTACAGCCCACTCAGCTAATAACAAGGTCAGCTTGCCCTGCACAAACACACGCTTCCTCACAAGCACACCAGCTTGAGCACACACACACACACTTTCAAGTACAGATGTACTGATATACTGTACACACATATCTATATCAATAAGCACACACACTTGCATAAACGTAAAGAGAAAACACACCCACGCACATTCGCAGTAAGTCAACACAAACAAATGAACAAACGATGAGATTGGATGATAATTTACTGTAGGTGGAGAGTGTGGGACACAGATCATTTCGCCACGGTTTTGCATGTCTGTGTATTTGTCTTGGATGTGTGTGGAACTGATGTGATCTAATGAGGATGTTAAGCCGCATATTGGATATCAAAGTGAAACCAAAATAGCTTGTGTTATCCTCCGACTGTGTGCTGGAGCTGCTGTGGAAGCCCTCCTCTCTGCTGTTAACAGGATGGAATAACACTCGGAGTTGTTACTGCAGCACGGGGGGCCGAGTGTTCATCCATCTACTGCAGATTGGTTTATGTATATGGACCGTATGTGTGTGCCACAAAATATGTGTGCATTTGTGTTGGAGACAAATGACAAATGACAGTCTGGCAGGAGTCAGCACAAGCACCTCGACCAAACTCTGCGAACTCCTTTGTGTGTGTGTGTGTGTGTGTGTGTGTTAGGCTCATTGTTGTGCCGTGACTCATCAGGCCACATCAACTCCTCTCATTAACACACACTGATTTATCAATAATGTGTGGCAGCGTTTGAAGAGCACACATTGAGCTGGGCCGATTTACTGCTTCAAATACAGCACACCAGCAAGGACTCCATACCCCCCTAACACACACACACACACACGCACACACACACCCTTTTGACTTTCCCTTCTTTTATTAGCTTTTTCTCACTCTCCTCCTACCTCACTTTTTCCCCCAGCCTTATTGCCCTGTCCCCATCTCCTTCATACCCTACACTCATACCCTCTTTTCAAGGACATCTGTTTTTCTTATACCCCCCCCACCCCTCTGTGTGTGTGTGTGTGTTTGCCTGTCTCTCTTCACTTGCTGTGTTTTCCCACTGTGTCAAATCATATTATGTTTGGGCCAGTTAGTTACTGGATGCTACAGCGGCAGAGATTTTGTGGGTGTTGTGTTGCCACGTTACGTAACTCTGGTTCGATTGTTAATGGGTCACAAGAGGGTGCAGTCCATGTCTGAATTGTGGAACTGTTAGTTGTTACCTTGAGATTATGTCAAATCACACTCATATTGCTGTGGTGCTATATTTTGGAGTAGGGGTGCCCAGATTTGGATGGTATGAAGCAATTCAATAGCCCTCCCACTGCTCTGATCAGCCTATACCTATTGCTAATACTCATGCTTACAGTAAAGCTACTGTATGTAACATTCCCAGAATGTAGGGTGCCGTATATGATATTGAGAATATTGCAGTGGCTGTACCACAACCAAACAATCAATATACTCCTCTATAGAGTAAGACAGCATTAAATAAACCTGCTGCAAGCCAGCTGGCAGCTAAAAGTGCTTTATTCCCGCCTACACTGGTGGAGACTATCTTGTCGCGTCCAAAGAACAGATTTCAATTGAATCACAAAACATGTGTAAAATGTATTTTTGAAAGGAAACATTCTTTGCTAATATACCCATGGCAATAACCTTTGTGACAAGTAGCATCCAAATCTTCTTCACTGTCTGGAAGTGCTCACAAACAACCCAAACTTTCTGTGATATATTGGAGGCATCTATCACCAGAAAAATCACATTGCACATGTGCCTTTCACCATGAATTACCAGCAGCTGATGGCCGCTGTTGTCTTGTGACAGGTTCCGCCCTCTGTCTCTGCCAGTGTGGCAGATGTTGTGTGTGAAATGGTGCCCAGAATAAATGATTTGGAGATGCTAACATTTGGCCTGTGCGATGATCAATGTGGGCTTTCAGTTCCTCCCCTCCCAACCAATTGATTTATGGAGCCGACCGCCATTTGTTTTGCTTTGCAGCAGTTTTGGATGGGCATCAATCATCATTATCAGACAAAATAGAATATTTTCTTGTGGATGTGAGTGGAAATACAGTGTGTGTGTCTAGTTCCTGTTTGAGTTGAGCTTTTGATCTAACGTTGTCAAACGTCGGGCTTGTGTCTGTTCCATTAGTGGTAGAAGTGTGTGTGTGGAGGTGTTTAGTAAGGCTGCAGTGCCCTCACAGGAATGAGGTGAGCTGCTTGGGCTCAATATGGCACATTGTCGGCATGGCCTGGCACGGCACAGCACGGCACTGAGAACCCCAAACTGTAACAAGAGACGGGCGATGTGGAAGAAGGGATTGAGATCTCGGAAGTTTGCTCTTCAAATGACCTCAAGCTGAGATTTCAAACGCCTCACACCCAACACGCACGCACACACACACACACACACAGTGAAGTGAGTATGAAAATGTGCCCCTCTTTATCCACACCAGCACTCAAAGTCCTATTTTGCGTCAGTTTCCACTCCGCAGAGATTAACAGTCTTCAGAGTCCCTGTCACAAATGACCAGTGAGCGTCGAGTCAGCATCTTGCACCTCCCCCCCCACTCCCAACCCAACCTTGGCTTCCTCAATGTCACAAAACCCCACAGAAACTGCTCACTGTCCCTTTAATCAATGTAGTTTTTATCGCAATGTTCACACGCAGAGGGACAGTGAAGCCTGCATTAGCATTTTCAAAGCGGTCAATTTGACGCATGGTTTGCGTGCACAGCCGACTGGGACGTGTGTGTCATATGGACTTGTGAGTCTGGGACTACAGACGCACACACATGTGCGTGGCAGACACACAACACTGCTGCAGGAAAATGTATTCACACAACAGAAAGACATGTGGACAAACACACATTCATGCATGCACACACACACACTCAGACTCACACACACATCCTGGTCATATGTCAGCAGCCTGATCTCTCTCTCAGCTTGACCACAGTGTCCCTGACTGAAAGACCGCTCTTTAAATCATATGTCACTTTTAGTCATCCTCTCCATGTTTGTGCGTGCGTGTTTACTGGTCAGTCTCTCTCCCTCTCTCTCTCTCTCTCACACACACACACACACACACATAATTCTCGTGTGATGTGCTGTATATGTGTGTGTGTGTGCTGCCGAGCGATGTGCTAGAATAAACCGGCCTTATGGGAAAAGTCTGTGTGTGCATGCTTTCCTGCTTGCGTCTGTATCTTATTACGTGTTAATTTACTTGGATCACAGAGACGGTGGCAGGAAAGGATTAACTGACAGGTGCTGTGGAACAACAGAGCACAGCACCGACTCCGTTTGTCTCTGTGTCTGTTTCTGAAAAGGTAAAATTAAAGAGCGACAGAATAAATATCACGTATATTTCTTGGACACAGCAGTTATTTGACTGAAGCATTGCGGAGCTCTCTGTCTTTATCCTACAGTAAGGAGAGTAATTTAAGATCATTAGCTTCTGGCTGCTGTAAAACTGGACGGTTGGTTAGTTTTAATAAGTATAAAGCTGCCAGCCTTGTTTAGAGGATCACTGATACATGCTTTATGCATTTTATCACACAAAGTCAGCTTCAAGTTTCATTTTAAACGCTCTGTCACCCAAATTACAGGGGACATATTTTCACAAAACAGATTGAATGTAAAAAAGTAAATGGAACAACTATAATGAGCATCATTAAACACAAATTTTATTCACTTTATTTTTCTTTAATGAAGCTAATTTCTCCAACTCATCCTGGGCAGAACCTTGTGGCTCTAAATTAGGCATGTATTTAAAGTATCTTGGTAATGTTTTGACTGGAAATCTCAGAATGTAGAGAATTTTTTACAGAATTTACAGAATTATTGTACTGGGATATCTGTTTTTGATCGATAGGTCCTTTAACTATGACATATCGCTGTGACCCTCTTTTCCTGAGATTCTCACCCACCAATTTGCTTTGTCAGAAAAAAACCCCAGCTAATTAGACTTATAATGATCCTCAGTGTCCCTTTCTGAGGTTGACAGCTTAAACTAGAACAAATAAAATACACAAACAAGTCTCACGTTTGAGAAATCGTGTAACCAGCTTTACACATTTTCGCGGAAGTCAATTCCAAACTGTGTAGAATTGAACTACAGAGGCATCACCAGGCATCAGGTGACAAACGATGTCATTGGGTTGTTTCCTGGGAAGTGGGATTAAGCATTTTATCTTAGCCTGGCTGCTTTTTTGAAAAGTCACCTTTATTTGAAAATGCATCAGTTGCCAGCTTCCTGCCTTTGTGGAAATGCAACACTAGAACACCAATGTATGTATTTCCCTCTTCGTAAGTACACTCCTGTCTACAGTGTGACGTCGTCTTTATCAGTCTCTCAGCTGCGGGACACGTAATATACTTTAGCTTCCTTCCTCATTTGGACACAAACATGAGCGTGATGAAGGGAGTTGCAGAATGTTTTATGCATGTCTCTCATTATGTTAGTTTTACTTTTAGCTTTAGGCCTTGAGTTGAGTGTAAGTTTATGTGTCTGTAAAATAATCTGCTGCACATGAAGAATGAAAAAGCACATTGTTTTTAGTCTGACAAACTGTGCGAGTTATTAAACCATTTACTTCAGCAAACGTCATGTGCAGGCATCATTGTGATGGGTTTTCAGCTTCAATCCTGTGTGTTTTTTAAACATTAACAGAATGATGCTCTTTGTGTTTTTAGCACAATTATTCAAATGCCTCTTGAGGTTAAAATTGTATACTGAGTATAGCATATTTTTACAGCCTATTGAATGGAGCCCACAATCTTTTTTCTTCTTTCAGTTGTAACTTGTTACACCGTGGATGCCACTATGTGAAATAATAGCGAGATTGCAATTGCGAGACTATGTTTCATTGTAGTTTACACTTTCCTCTAGTAAATTATTTGATTTTGTGATAAAAATATTTCAAAACTTGTATTTTCATTTTTGTATACATGATGTTGGTTCCTGATGGTGATATAATATATGTTGCAATATAGAGTTTATGATCAAATACATTGTGATACTCTGCAATACTTTGAGCAAGGTGGCTGAAATTGAGATTTTTGTAAGTACCAAATTTTAGGAAAACTGCCTTATCCATATGCATATACAAGCTGTATTAGAGATTTAACCACAGCACACATGCATGCCGTATTTACTATGTTGTTACCGTGTATATTACGTCTACACGTTACGTCTCCATCATGTAGACATAATCACATCGTTCACGTGTGACATAATGTGTGTATACAAACACAAACACTGCTGAAAGGTTTGGAAGAGAAATTGTGTCAAATCATACAAATACATGTTTACATTTGTAGTCGCGTCACCGTCTCACACTCACTGTGAGTGCTGTGACTTTATCAACACCCTGCAAGTGGGTGTGTGTGTGCATTGTAGTGTGTGGCTGTCGACTCAGGATCCACAGCACACACACTGATGTTCCCTGTGCAAGGTTTTGGCATGTGTTTGCTTTGAAAAATCAAATTCAGATACACATTTCTACAGGCTACGTGTGTGTGCATGGGGCAGCACCCTGTCTTGCTGTGTGTTTTCCCCCGTGTGGTATACAAGCACAGGTGTGTGACACATCCTTCACTTTAATGTGTCATCAATCTCTAAGGCTGGAGACAAGCCAGAGTGCCACACCCCCTGCGCCTCTAAAAACACACCCGACATTTATTTGAGAAGTGTCTGCTGCACTCTTAGAGGAGATCTCGCATGCAGATGAGAAACCAAGTTCCTCTAAAACTCGGGCTTTTGCCACTGCCATTAAATTATCCATCATGCAATTAAATTCCCATTCTGCAGAGAGGGAGAGAGATGAAGATTGAGAGAGACAGAGATAGAGAGTGCTCTTAGCCATTCATTAAGTCTTAACATCTTATTAGTGGAGTGAAATTTTTTTTAGATTTTGTTGTCAAACCTATTTTACTATAAGACTTGCCTTTAACCAACAGTCATGAAATAATGAGTCAATTAGAGTAACTTCAATATCAAGTTTAATATATGGCGCTGGCAGAAATCTTATTTCTTATAAATTGTTTTAGGCTCTTATTATCAAATAGAACATTAGGACACATTACTAGAGACAGCTGCAGTGTTATTTATTAATAAATTAAATTACTGTAAACCCTTTATTTCTTGACACAAAGTTTTATGAAAACAACCAAGTGCTAGACTAATGTATGAACGATATGTCAGAAATTCTCACTATATTCAAACATCATGTCTACCCCATTTCAAGACGGGCAGCATTTTACTCCACTTTTCACCTTTCATGCTGGTATTTGGATTTTTTGCCCTTTTGTAATTAGGAAGTGGACAGGAAATATGGTATGAGAGATGGTGTGTGACATGCAGCACAAGTCCTAAGCCAAACCAAGACATTGGTTTACACAGGACTTCCTGTAACCATTCAGTTACAAGGACACTTTCACCTTTTGTTTTTAACAACATTGAATCGTGTTTAATGAAATTTGTTTTTGGACCAAATTTAACAAGAAAAGACATTTTCCTTTCAGATTGGAAACCCCACTTCTCAGCAAAGTAATACAGTGAAAAAAATATAAAAATGGAAAGTAGTGTTTGTATAGGCATTAACCTGCTTTATAATCCCCTGAGGGCAGTCAATACATTTCAGGTGAACGTAGGATGTGTGCTTTCATCTGAAAGATGAAAATTAATCCTGGCTGAACAACTTGTTCTCATTCCCTAGGCATCAAAAAGCTCGTCTTTGTCCAGGCACTTTACATGTGTGAAGCTCAGAGCTTCAGAGTAGTTCAATGGAAACCCCAGGGCCTCAATATTTGACTCTTAAAACAATGACGTAGAACAGGGGTCTCAAACTCAATTTACTTGGGGGCCGCTGGAGGCAGAGTCGGGGTGAGGCTGGGCCGCATCAGGTTTCCACAAGAAAAACTTTTAAATAATTTTAATCTTCTCAAATGTCTTAAATAATATGAAAAAATAAATTAACAAATTAGAAGAAAATAAATAAGAAATTAATAAGAAAATCAATCAATCAATCAGTAATAAGTAAATAAAATAATAATAATAATTATAATAATTAGGATTCAAATGTCTGTATTAACAGTTCTTTAAGCTTTCTTCTGAACATGAATTGTCCTGAACATAAGTGGAACATTGAAGAACATGAACTGCTCTTCTGAACATGGCCTCTCTTGCCTACATCTTGCTGCTAGAGACCTGGCAGCGCTTCTTCTCGCATAACTGAGCCACATTTGGCTTGAGGGAGGAAGCAGTTGAGACCCTCAGTATGGCTTGAAGATGATCATCAGTAATTCTGGATTCATTTCCTCAATATACGTCATTTCCGCAATGTACGTCATTTCCGTTCCGTTCTTAACAAACTCGCGGGCCGCACTAACATTAAACTTTATTAATAAGGTGGGGGCCACAAACTATCGGCCCGCGGGCCAATCCGCGAGTCTGAGACCCCTGACGTAGAACATTAAGTGAAAAAGTGTCATCGGGAGGTGGATGGGACGGTGAATGGAACCTCAAGACACAGAATGTTCCACAGGGGACTGGGATCCGCTCTAGTGTGAGATGCTTTGCGCTTTGGTGGACGTGGTTACGGTATTGAGGAAGCAAATGTGTGCCATGGTCACTGTTTTTCATTTATCTTGTAACATAACCTCACCCTGAATATTTTATGCCTAACCTCAACTGTTGTTGTCATGTTGTTTTTGTTTGTATATATAGTTGTTTAATATAATCCAATACAGTCACAAAAGTGCACCTGTATGTTCAATACCAGATGCCGTTGTTCCCAGGATGTCAAATAGTGGCTCTCCTGGAGCGTCCCATAGTAATGCCAATGGGTACCTGTGTGGCATCAATATGATATGCCAAAGGATGTAAATGCAGAACAATTTGGACTTTGGAATGAGAACATGTTGCACTAAAACCTACACCACGAGGGAAAAGGATAGTCCGAGCAACTACAGTATGTGAAAAGATTTTCAAAAAAGCAATAAAAAGAGGATGGATGCAAGACTGTTTTCCAATTTCTTGGAATACACTTAAATCCATCATTAGTAAATAGAAGGAATATGGCACATGAGTAAACCTCCCAAGAGCAGGCTGTCCTCAAAAACTAAGTGACGGTGCAGGACGGGGATGAGTGAGGGAAGTCACCAAAACCCCGATGTCACTACTGAAGGAGTTAGACTTTGCATACATCCATCTTTGCATGGAACAATTAAATACATGTGCAGAAATGAGCCACAAAAGCAGCAGACAGCATTGTGGGTGTAAATCTGTCTGACCTTTACGAATGTCAGCACCTGAGCATCACTCCGTCCCATCGCATACCACTGCAAAATGTCCAATGAAGCTGAAAGATTTTAAAAATAATGATTAAAAATATCGAAACATCTGTCCTTCACGGCCCAGGAGTTTAGGGGGCTTACAACGTCTCAAATCCTTTTTTATGCCCTTTAGCTTCCTATTGCCTTGGTGATTCACATATCCAGCATGAAATTGTGAGATTTATAATTTGACAAAAACTGAGGAAAATTATTTATCTGACTCTCTATCAGTTCAGGGAAGTTTCATCTTGAGCACAAGTAGGATTTAGTGACACCTCCCACTCTCTCTCAACATTTGTCAACTTATAGATACTGTGTTTATTTGTGTTCGGTGTGTTTCATGTAATCCATTTAAGAACATCCTGTGATGGCGAGAAGCATTAAATCCTCGTAATGAAACAAGACTATACAAGTTATTTAGTAAGGTTTCATTGTAAATTATGCCATAGGCTCATCATTTCAACATGTCTCATTTAACACGAGGAAGACACCCTTTCCATCGGACTACCTGTAGATGCATAGTGAGTACAGAGGATTTGTACAGACAGACACACCCTGTATAGACTAGACATCTTACACATTTATGAGTGTCTGTTGGCACACAGATCTCTGCTAGGAGATGGAAATGGGCAAATGATTAAATGACAGAGATGCAGCGCTACTCAGTGGTTTATACTGAATCTGACAGAGAACAAGCTGGGTGCAGAGAGCTGAAGTACAGGCAGACAATTCTAAGGCAGATTTATATGTACAAAAACACTGGTTTGCGTGGTTCCCTTTTATGTTCATGCATCCCCCAAGCTGAGTTTAAAGTCTTTTTTACACCAAGGTTACAGTAAACTGCTGACTCTTTGAGCCATGGACTCCACTAGCCGCTGAAGTTTTGCTGTACCTGCTACAGGAGTTTCTTGAGGTTTGGTCTTCTTGATACCCTTTTAAAGTAGAGCTTACGTTGGGTATAGATCAAAGTCTATTTTGGTTGCAGCGTCCCATGTCTGGACAGTCCATGTGTCTCTATTACAAAGCAGACGTTTGACCAACTCCTGCTGAGCCAGATTATTTTGGAGATCTTTAATTTTAAACTGCTGTCATATTCAGGCATATCTGTTTGATTCTGGGAAAAGCACAATGACCAGCAAAGTTTATGTGTTTCCTCCACTTTGTCTACGGTGTGCTGTCTGAATGTTTCCCTACACAATTATATGTCAAATGTTCACGTGCTGCACATGAGGTAGGAAATAAGGAAAGGAAGGAGGTAACCCCGGAGATCCATCTTGAAGAGCCAGAGAGAGAAAGATGGACAGATAAGGAAGAGGAAGCAAGAACTAAAAGCAACTTTAAAATTGTGAGGAAGAGATGGTGTGATAGAGAGATGGGAGGATAAAGACAAGAGAAGGAAGGTGGGTGGAAGCAAGGAGGGAGGTAAGAAGCCTGAGCAGCAGCAGGGAGGGATGGACTGATAGTACAGCTTAAAGGAAGAAGGGGGGAAAGACGGAGGAACAAAAGTAATTGCTAAAGTAAGAAAAGCAAACAGAAAGAGAAATGCAAAGGGAAGGCAGAGATAAAGGCAGGTGTGGGAATGACGAAGCCACTGGCAGCGCTCGATTGGAGCAAGAAAGAGGCTGAGGGGCAGAGAATGAGTGAGAGGAAGAAAAGGCTGCATGTCAAAGTGTCCTTGGGCAAGACACTGAACCCCGTGTTGCTTATGGCGGGTCAGGTGAGCACTGTGCATGGCAGCCACCACCACCACCGCCGTGTGAGTGTGAGTGCGATTGTGAATGGGTGTATGAGAAGCATCGTTGTAAAGCGCAAAAAAAGTGGCTATTTACCAATTCACGGCTCGCTCCTTGAAATAATTTAGCCTGAAAAATGCCATTGGATCAATGTCACTGCTGTGTACAGGCCACATTCACATACAGACATGAGCAAAGATGTGTAAGACTCTCTCTCTCTCTCTGTGATGTGTGTGTGTGTGTGTGTGTATTGGGCGTCCGGGGTATGTGGCACTGCTTTAGAAGATAAGCAGACATAATGAAAGGGCCATTAATAAACGTGTTAATGAACGCTCTGTAAAATAGAAGGACTGAGAGAGATCATGTGTAATAATATGCATGTTGGTGATAGGGGAACATTTATTTGCGTGTGTGTGTGTGTGTCTTGTTTTCCATCAGGCGTATCTGCTGGCTGAGATAAGTCATTATCGTGAGATACGTTGATATGGCCGTGACACATACACACTGTCATCTGTGCTCCATTTGCATAAGTAGGGCTTTTAGCAGTGCCCTTGTACCCTCAATGACAGTATCTCTGCATTAGTGAAAGCACAAACACACGAACACACACACACACGGATACAGCAAGTATTATTTGTTAATTGCTTTAACATTTACTGTAGCCATAAAAGAATAAAAGGATTTCAGGAAGCTGAAAACACTAAATACAACTATAAGAGAACTATAAAGAGTGGTAATGCAGGTCTGTTTGTTCAAGGGGAAAAGCTAAACGTAGGTTCCCTTTCTCTATGGCATCACAGTTATTGCTACTGAGAATTACATACGAGAGTCTTAGATGTGCTGAGTTTTTCTTGATCTCAGTAGGAACCAAACACGCTTTATGCAAACACAGGTATAGTTGGAGCTATGCAGATTGATTTCATATGATTATGTGTGTAGTTTCTCTACTGGGAAAAAAAATAAATTCTAAAACGTTGCAAACAGCCTGAGCGCTGCAGCAAGTGTCGCTAAAGCAGGAGACAATGAGAAAAAACCGTCCCCCTTTTGTTGGGCTCACAACCATTATGCTAAACTGGGTTAACTCTGCATTCACACAGGAGCTCTCCATGCTTCTTCCATCCACACACTAGACTTTCTGTCTGTCTTTTTCCTTTTGGAGTGTGATGGTGGAAATGCTCCTATATTAGTTTGCCTTCTGGATGCAGGTAGAATATGGCCATAGTTATACAAATGCTCACTGATTTTTGATCATTTTAACTGTTGTCTTCAGCTTGTGTCATCATGCCACCTAATTACAGATCTTTTAAACACATGATAACAGATTAACGGGTCATCAACTAAATAATACAATAGGAACGCCAAAGGACTTTTGAAAAGTGGCACCTTCAAACACAAACCCTTAGACACTGTCATTATCTGATGCTGTGGGATGAGAATGTGATGGTCAGGAAGCTGGAAAACAGAACGTGTTCCTCTCTTGGTTTGGGCATGTGTTGAATAAGTGAAGCACAGGGAGAGAGGGTTGTGTGCAGGACACTGGGAAACTCTGGACTGGGTGGTAAAAAAGTGAGAAGAGATTGAACTGAACTTGTGGCACATGCACAGATGCACAGTCCCTGCCACTGATTGTAATGTTTCGAAATTAAAATTGCTTTCAGGTTTTGTGGACTGGAAAGGTGTTCCAGTTTGTTTAATGGACGGATTTAAAAATGAGTGGCTTTCAATTTAAGAATGCTCAAGCAAGCAACAGCTTTCTCTAATTTTTAATGTCAACATGATGTACAGCTGGAGGTTTTTGTGGACTGAATCTGTACATCCGGACGGAATTATTGTCCACAGTGGTATTGTAATTTGCAAAGTACTTTGCATCGCTTGAAGAACACTGTCCTTCCATTCCACAGAGTGACACAGTTAACAAGCTTCAAAACATATTAAATTATCAGTTTATTAAATTCTCTACTCAATTTGAAGGACAGACAAGGACCAGAGATTCCCAGACTCTGTCTCGAACATAAAGGGCAAAGCTGGTGAAATTTAAAGAGATTTAGATACTGACAGTTGACATCAAAACATTTCATATGCAAAAATTAACTGGTAATTAAGGATGTAAAACAAATGCAGTGGTACAGCTATAAGTACAAAATTTTTCTCTGAGCTGAAGTAATATTAGTAGCTCAAAGTGTAAATACTCCAGTAAAGTAGAAGTACCGTAAAATACTACTCCAATATAGTACTTGAGTTAATGTACTTACTGTCAGGACTTTATCTACTAGTCACATATAGACAGACAATTTCTTTCCTGTGTATTACAATGATGCAGAACTATGTAGCTGGCATGAAATCAAAGCAAAGTTGCCTCATCAAAATTATACAAATCATTTTGAATTGATTCTGTCCATGAACATGTTGATGGATATAAGATCCACTGTGTGTTGTTACGTTAAGGTACCAATGTGAGGGAATGACTAAGATTAAAGGAGGCACCCTGTACTCCTGCAGAAAAGTTACGTGGATTTGGAATGTGCGAATAAGTAAATAGTGACTTTTGCACCCAGCTTGTGATGGACGAGTGCAAAAAAAAGGACTAAATATTTCAGACAGACTAAATAGGGATGTCAAGGTCTGTATGTCATTAGTTTTCCTTGTTAGTTTGCTAGTAAGTTTGGCTTTCATATGCATGTGTTTCTGTCATGCTTGTATTATAAGGGGCAGGTGGTTGAATGGCTTTAGTTTTTTTTTCACTTGACTGCTGGGTTAAAATCAAACGATGGACTTTTGCGTTTAAGACACCCATTTAAGACTCGTTAGGGAGAGTTGGTATCAATCATGAACAGTTTGACAGGAACCATCACGTGTCAGTGGCCGATCAGTCATTTGTTTGCTGTTATCACATGATTAGTAGACGAAATACCTTAGAAAAGCTACTATTAGTAGTGACTATATTGCTGCATGACATGAGGATGTTGTCTGCTATGCCAACCACTAGAAATGTAAAGCCTCACTTCGGATTTTAGTTCCAGCTACTGTTTTTGCAACTGTTAGATCCAACATGTTCAGGTGAATAGTGTTAAAGCATGAGGACTATAGACAACTTGGACAAAACACCCCAAAAAATCCTTCTTCATACATTCATGCTTTTGAAGCCTACAGTGCTGCTAATATTCCTTTAACTGAGAGGTGAGAACAGGTGAAAATATCTGTAGACAACTATATTTAACAGAAACATCAACTGTATGGACAGACTTTTTGTTAGTAAGTGACAACTAAAAAATGAAGGCTCTACCGCTTCAGCCCTGGAGTGTGGCGGTGCAGTTTGATAAGTGTTTGCTATAAAAACCAGTCCCTCCAGGAATTCACATTGTGCATTCACATCGCAGCAATTAATATAACCAATGCCTCATGAATTTTGCATGACCTTGCAATTTAAAACCTCAAAAAACCCTGCAACATGCGTAACAATTTTTGACATATTAGACTGCTAGGGGTGTGGAGTTTCTTTGAGGGCCCAAACAGCATGTTGCATAGTCAGCTGACAGCAACATGCTCATTACTCATATTTCAGCTTTCATATTGTTTGTGTTTGTAACAACCACAGGGCATAAAAATGGCTGAGGATTCTCCCCACCACTGTTGCATCCTGCTCACCCCCACTGTCCCTCCAGTTAAAGCAGACAAAGAAACTTAAGCAACGTGGAAAAACTGTTCAGCTCAATGAAAACATGCCTCTTGATCTTGCCCCCGGAATACGTCATATGTACCAACACAGTAAGGGTCTTAGAGGGAAGCAATTAGTCGTGTTCGGCCTCCCAGTTGCATGACAGTAATGATCCATCTGACAATAGTCATTATGGTTTTACACATGGGTGTGAGTCTGTGAGTTGGCTGCCAGATTCTTTGCATACTCCTCTTTAAACAGCTTTAAGTCTGTGCTAAGGAGTCTGGCTCTTGAAGATTTTGGAAAACGATCTTAAGTGTGCTCCAGTCAAGCTCTCCTAAAGCGTGTGCTCCACTGAAGTGTCCTCGATGCTTCTTCAGAAAGGCACAAACATGGTCTCCTTCACCTGTGATGTCCCTATATGGACTATAGCAGTGCTTCTCAAATAGTGGGGCTCGCCCCCCTGGGGGGGTGTGGTGCGCTGCCGGGGGGGGGCGTGTGTGACCCTGGGGAACATGCTTTTTTTGCCGTACTAGAATAAAGTGTAATTGCAGATCCAGTCCAGTAGTTGGCAGTGGCGCTCTCATTGTCAGAGTGTGCGCAGGGAGGATTAGCTCTATGGTGTCGGGTTTATTTTGCACCGAGCAGGCGACAGAAGTGAGTGAACGAACCTGAAGACAACATGAAGAGATTTTAACAGGGATGAAAAGAAAGATAATGAGACAAAAGAAAGTCACCCGAAAGCTAAGACGAGGAAATATGACGAAGCATATGTAGCGCTTGGCGTCACTGTGGTTACAGTGGGAGACGAGGAAAGACCGGTGCGTTTTCTGTGTCTAAGAATGAAATGTTAATAAAGTTATTCTTTGTTGTAAGTTGAACTATATTTCTTTCTTCTTTCTTTTCTTTAATGTTAACAAGGATACAGTGTTATGCAGAGGTGTACCAATTTTATAGACAAATGCTATTATTTATAGTCGCGGGGGGGTATGAATTGTTCTCTTTTTGCTGGGGCGTAACAGAAAATAATTGAGAAGCACTGGATTAGAGGTACAGAAGAGAATTTCCACACACACTCAGAGTACATTAGGGTTGTGATTCGTCAAAATCCTGTGACAAGCAAATTCTTCAGTTTCTTAAGTTTTAGCAGTTTTATTAATGTATTTAACAAATATGTTGTGAATGTGTTAATATCTACCGTAATTAAAATCTTAAAATTTTATACATAATGGATACTAGAGATAAGAACAGAGTTAGAAAGTAGTACAATCTAAGTAAAGCTACTGCATTGTGTCAGTTTGCATTTTGCATTGTAAAACAACAATTTCATTTTGATGCTTTTGGTCATAAATCTCTGAATCCTGTTTGGCACATGCAGTGGCCTGTGTCTAACTGCCTGAGCGAGCGCTGTAGAGACACACTGATGGTGAGCGTCTGATTGTCAGACTTCACTACATTCACAGAAGCAATGAAGTGTGTGCATGCGTTTTTTTCCAACACAAACACATTTTTATAATCATCTGAGCTAGTAGAGATGTTATTATAGAACGAAATGTATGTATATAGATCAAGCTGTAGCATCCAGAGACATATTTTGGGATTCAACCTCCATGTTGAAAACAAGGGGGGAGGTAGACGAACCCGACAATAAACTTTTTTATAAAACAATCCACCACTAATCCTCCCCAGGACCAGATAACTCCAAGAGAACTGAATAAAGCAAACAACCCAAATCTGCTTAAGGCCACAGATTGACACTCATATAATTAGCATGAATTTTGCTGTGAGTTTTTTCAAGATGGTACCAGCTCTCTGGAAATTAATTTGCAAAACAACCAAAAAACTTGAGGTGCAAAACCACTTAAGACAGAAAGACTTTGTTTGAACTCAAACCCCAAAACAAGGACAAATTTGCTATCAAACTTCATAAAACTCACGCCAATGTGTTAAGAAGCAAATATGGAACATTTTACATGATACCGTTCTTTCTACTACAGGAAACGACGGAGTTATAAAATAAAGGTTTTAATTCAGAATGACGAGAGAGAGTAACACGGCGCCACATTGCCATCCTTGGATGGAAGTTATAAGTGCATCCCAGAGGGTATTCGTCTATAGAAAGCTCTGCAATCCGCGGTAAATTTGAATTTAGCAGCCTAATAATAACGCTGATTGCGATGCCCCTCGATATAAAATGAAGTTAAAATTCCTTTGTTAGAGTTCCTGCAAAGTTCCAGCTCACTTCCAGTTCGAGCTTTTAAACAACTTCAGAATTCCATCCTGAAGAAGAAATGTGCCTCAGCTAATATGACTTAGCTGAAGTTGTGAAAATTACTTTTTGTCATTAATTCTCTCGTTCGTACATTTTCAAACTATTCTTATAGCGCGCATGTCTTTCCTGCCTATTTTTATCTTTGTAAATGATTTTTGACAATCGGAACTCCAAGCCAAACTTCGATTTTTGTTTGTAATTAGGAAACCATTCAAAATTAGTCCAAACTGAGCCCGAGGTTTTTATTCAACAGCAATATTTTTATCAACCATTTTTGTTGAATTATTTCAATTCAACATCTTTGGCTCCACATGGCCCTGTATTGGACTGGACAACCAGCGTCTCTGTAAGTCGGCTCAGTCACCAGAAAAACTAGGCGACGTTACCTTGAGCTTGCCATCTGACCAAAGACTCCTAAAGTTTACAAGTATTTTTTCCGTCACATAGTGGTAAATAGTGACTAGACTCCTTTCTCTAGCCCAGATTTATCACTCACACTTGCATACCTGGTCTATTTATCCGTTTACTTAGAATTGGTTATTTCATGTATTGTTGTCTATTCATTTATTACATATTCCATATGCATTCTCAC
This sequence comes from Channa striata, assembly GCA_033026295.1. Lineage (NCBI taxonomy): Eukaryota > Metazoa > Chordata > Actinopteri > Anabantiformes > Channidae > Channa > Channa striata. The sequence continues at coordinate 28,190,959 of CM065168.1, read as the reverse complement.
ATTTATCTATATTTCCTGTAGTTGTAGATTAATAAATAATTTAGAAAAACTGGTTCTGTGTTTGTCTTTCTTCAGAGAAACAGATTTTTTAATCATAGCTTGGTTCAGCTTAAAAGACCTGGTGCCCTATTTTGAGGAAATTAATGCTTTTGCATTAATATCAAATTACACAAGTTGCATCAAATTGCTACAAGCCACAACTTTAAAACTACCGTGTGCTTTTACACGGACTGATCAGTGCACAGTGAACTAATTCATTTTTGACACTGTATTAAATCTAATCCTTGGTTAAATCTTATTGCGCACCTGAATGACACAGTAAACAACCCACACAAAAACCGTCATATTTTCCACTGCTTCCGTAAATGGACTCAAATGTACTGTAAATGTTAAATGTTGCAACAAACGCCGGTAAACCCAATTCAAACTGTGTGTACTGAGTTTTAGCACAGGGTTTTGTTGCTTCGTGGGCAGCCCTACACGAGCTGACCCGCTGACAGAGAAGTGAGGTACCAAAGGGTAACAAATGATGGACAAACAGCTGGACAGATGTAAGAAGGAACCAGCTGGAAAATGATGGGGTTACCCGGATTGGATTTAAGGGGATGCCCATCTCTGTTCACATAAAGGGAAGTATCCCAGTCCAGCTCAATACACCAGCTTGTATAATTATAGCGCACTTTACTAGCTGGGGGGCAAAATTGAATCCCTCAGAACCTGGCCAGGAGCGGTGAGAGAAGAGAAGGACGTAGATAAGCAGCTGAACAAAGAGGGGAATTAAAAAGAGAGGAAGAGCAAGAAAGGGACCAAAGTGTAGCCTCATGTTTTCTGTTATCTCTGTGCTGCAAATTAGACTTTGAGGTACAGGCGCTACAGTCCACACTGAGTGTGTGTTTTCTCCAGTTTCCTATGATTAGCTGCAGCAGGTTGAAAAAATGAACCCCCCGCTCTGTGAGGATAACCCCCATATCACTCTGTTCACTTTCAGCTGACAAATTAACTTCACCATCAACGGCTAGTGACAATTCGACTTCTCCACTCACCCTGGGGTGTCATTTCAGGCCATTCTGGTCGGCCCTTTATTGTCGAGGCCACGCTATTTGGAGTCACCAATCACAGAGCGATAGTATTGGACGGGGAGCAGCTGCTTCAGTGAGATCAGGAAATAATTAGGAGTAACATTTTGTGAACTGCGTGGCATTTCAGCTGATTGCAGAACTGCCAACAAGAACATAGGAAAATGAGGATGTACTGCACAAGAGTGTGTGTGAGTGTGTGTGTGTGTGTGTGCTGGTGTTTTAGTATGGGGAATGAATGAATTGAGGACAGACTGGGGGAGAGAGTCTCTGCAAATCAGTTTAATTAAAGACTACCGGTGCATGAGATTAGATTGGGAGCCTATGGTGTAAAGGATATGATTATACAGCGAGAGAGACGCAGGTTGGAGATGGAGAGAGAAAAGCAGTGACTAAAGAGAGAGAGCGAAAGATAGCGAGAGATTTACGAGTAAACATCACCACATTGCAGCAGACCCCTTTACAGAAGCTGTTGCTTGTGGTAATGCACAGCATGCTGGTCCCATGGTGCTCCTTAGGCTGCCACAGCACCCACAGTGTTTCCTGTCCTGACGATGTAGTATCCCCCGAGCCAGGTAGTGTGTATGTGTGTAGTGGGGGTAAAATATCTCTGGTTGTGCGGCTTGTCTGTCGCTTAGTGCCTAATTAGTGCTGTCATACAGAATGTAATGACAAGGTGCATCACTACTGCTGCAGGACACACACACACACACACACACACACACACACACTAGTTACAGTCTTATGTCCTTGTTCATGAGCACACTGAGTCCCGTGTGGATCTGTCCGAGGTCAGAAATTCTCACACCTCAGGCGAATCTTTTAATGTCACGAAATAAAAAAGCGCTTACTGCATGGTCAGTTTAGATTCCAGTCATTTAGAGCTAATCATGTTTCTCCTGCTCTCTTTCTAACAGTCACTGAAATTTGATTTGCAATTACTGCTATTGTGGATTAACCTGAGTGAACTTTGCCAGTTTAGATGTGTGTCAAGTGAACTGTAAAAAGGAATAAGGTAAATTAACCTTTAACCTTTACTGAAGTTTGATTTCCACTTTTAGTGTCAAAAATGTCTTTTTTTTTACATTTTGGCAAAGTGGCACCATAGAAACAAAACCAAATTAGTTATTCTGTTTCTGTTGCGAGTGAATCTTGATGTGTAGACAACAATCACAGGACTTTAATCGTAAAAAGGTTGCCAGATACCTGTTCAAAGAGGACAAAGTTCCGAGAGTGCTCACAAGATGGTTGACCTCTAATCTCGGCTGGGAATTGTCAACTTTTTAAACTAGATCTGGGGCTATTGCCTGGTTAGGACCCCTAACCCTAACCATCTTCAGCCAGAATGACAGATTTCTAACTAATATCTACTACTTCCTGCTAGGATTGCAAAACTTGACTTGCAAACTGTGGTTCATGCTCAACAAGTTTCCCTTAGTGATATCCCTTGAAGTCTTCAAAGTCACAAGTTAAAAACCTTTTCAGGGACACAATGCAGTACACAAAAATATGAAAAAATTAGAAACTACTTTTTTCCCCAACTTAATTTTAACAATTAATAAATCATTTACTCTAAATGAACCACTGTGAGGCACAGGGTTAGTTCTTAAATAATCAGTACGTTGTGTACCCATAACTACAGATATACAATTTATAGTTAAATACTTTTCATGAATTCATGGCGATCACATTTATTTGTGCTTTTTAGCAGATATAAAGCCACAGATTCTAGTTACCTTATCTACTCATTGCCTGGTCTTCGTAAAAGGTAGCAAAATCTACCTGAAGTGACAGTGGTGTCGATGTTCTCTTGGCAAGAAAGGCATATAGGCCAAAATGTCAAAGTATTCATTTCAAGTGTTACAAGGTTGTTGAGTGCAAGTATCACCACTTAGCGTCTACACGGAATTGTGTGAAATCAAGAACATTAACAGTGAGCTGAAAGGAAGTTTGAGAAAATGGGATATTGTAACAAAATGAGTGTGTGTGCTGATAACTCTGAGATAATTTAATCATACACACTGTCCCAAAAGAGCTTTCTTATAAGATTATTTGGAAATTAGATGTTTTTGTCAGCTCCAGTAAAGAAACACAAAACATCAGTGTAGTCATCAGCACTTTGATAACTGAATTTTCTAGGAACTTGAAACGACAAGAGTAAAAGCTGCAAAAAAACAAATATGAATATAGTTTCTCCAACATTTTCTGGTCCAATCTGGTTTCTCCACCCTGTTGCACGTGACTAAAACTCTTCAAGGGGTTTTTGCACCCAGGAAACATCTTGATGGGATTCCTAAGCCATCTTGACTAGAATCAGCACTGCTTCAAACCACTACTCAGTGACATTTGAGATCTCCATCAATAAGATACATAAAAGCTGTCTAAGTTAAAGTCTAGTTGTAGAGGAGCAAAGTCATCAAGTGGGAAAATCTCAGAGGAAAAAGGTAGGTATGAGAATCACAATGGTATGTAAGGAGCAGCATCCATAGAGCACTTGGCAAAAGTAGCTCAGAGGGAAAATGAGAATAGAAAAATTCTTCCAGTTGAACTTTGAACTGACTTTTGAGACTCAGACTTTTCAAAATTTCCAGCTGATGTTACTGCACACTTCAGTCAGGATTTAGAGTTCATCATAGTACAGAAACCGCACTGATTAAAGTCACCAATGATCTTCTTCTGGCTTCAGATAATGGACTTGTATCTATACTAGTTCTGCTAGATCTTAGTGCTGCATTTGACACCATTGATCAGAATATTATTACAGAGACTAGAAAATGTAATTGGAATTAAAGGAACTGCACTAAAGTGGTTTAATCTTATCTATCAGATAAATTCCAATTTGTCCATGTTAATGATGAATCTTCCACATACACAAAAGTTAGTTATGGAATTCCACAAGGCTCTGTATTAGGACCAATACTCTTTACTCTATATATGTCTCCCCTTGGCAACATTATTATGGGGCGACTGTGGCTCAGTTGGTAGCGCGGTAATCCACCAATCACACAGTTGCTGGTTCAAACCCTGGCTCCTCTGGTCACATGACAAAGTGTCCTTGAGCAAGACACTGAACCCCACTTAGCTGCTCCCGGTGAGTATCGGCAGCTCCCCCATTGGTGTATGAATGTGTGTGTGTTTGAGAGTGTGAATGGGTAGATAAGAAGCAGTTTAAAGCGCTTTACAGACAATAGGTAGAAAAGCGCTATATAAGTGAAGACCATTTACCATTATTAGAAAACACTGTGTAAATTTTCATTGCTACACTGATGACACGCAGTTATATCTGTCTATGAAACCTGATGAAACAAATCAATTAATCAAACTGCAACATGTCTAAAAGACATAAGGGACTGGATGATGTATAATTTCCTTTATCTAAACTCAGATAAAACTGGTTATTGTAAGTTATTGTATTTGGGCCTAAAAGTCTGAGAAACATGTTTTCCAGTTATATGACATAACTCATGCCCCCAGTAGTACTGCAAGGAATCTCTGAGTTATTTTTGACCAGGATTTGTCATTTAGCTCAAACAAAACACATCTCTAGAACAACCTTCCTCCATCTACAGAACATTGCCAAAATTAGGAGCATCCTATCCCAAAGTGATGCTGAAAAACTGGTCCATTTGTTACTTCTAGATTGGACTACTGTAATTCTCTACTTTCAGGCTGCCCCAGTAACTCTCTAAAAAGCCTCCAATTAATCCAAAATGCTGCAGCAAGATTGCTGACTGGGATTGGTAAGAGAGATCATATTTCACCTCCATTAGCTTCTCTCCATTGGCTTCATATTAAATGTAGAATAGAATTTAAAACCCTTCTTCTTACCTATAAAGCTTTAAACGGTCAAACTCCATCATATCTAAAAGATCTCCTACTACCATATCATCCTACTAGACCACTTTGGTCCCAAAATGCAGGCCTACTTGAGGTTCCCAGAATTTCCAAAACTATAATGGGAGGCAGAGCCTTTAGCTATCAAGCTCCTCTCCTGTGGAACCAGCTGCCAGTCCAGATTCAGGAAGCAGACACCCTCTCTACTTTTAAGACAGCTACTGGTCCTACAAAACTGCCCAATGTTTTGTTGCTGCTTTTGTTACTCTGTTCTTTTCTCTCTCCACTTTCCACTCACCCCAACCGGTCAAGGCAGATGGCCGCCCACCCTGAGCCTGGTTCTGCTGGAGGTTTCTTCCGTTAAAGGGAGTTTTTCCTCTCCACTGTTGCCTATAGCTGCTCCAGGGGGATTTGTTGGGTTTTCTCTAAATGTTTGTATAGTCTTGACTTCATTATGTAAAGTGCCTTGAGATGATCTTGTTGTAAATTGGCGCTAAATAATCACTCTAACAACACTTTAGTTGTTCCACTTGCAAATGACTCAGTGTGACACGTGGCTGTTAAGTATTAGAAGTATGACTTGAGGAAAAAAATGCAGTATTATAGTTCCATAGGTGATGATTGCCTCATTTGCGAGGTGACAAAAAACAACAAAAAGACAAACAAATGAAGGTATTAAGAAAAAGCAAGAAGAAAGTGAGATAAAAGGCAAGAAGGAAGTTTTTGTTTTACAATGAAGACCTGACACTCAAAAGACGGGGTTTTCTATCTCTTTGGTGTGTGTATGAGTGTGTGTTTGTCCGTGTGTGTGTGTGAAAAGGAGCGTCTGAGGAAGGTGTACGAACACCTGATTAGCATTGTGCTCCATGTTCCACTGCTGTGGCTTGGAAAGGAAGAGAAGTGAGAATGAGAGTGAGAGAGAGGGATGGAGGAGGCAGAAGCCCCATCTCAGCATTGTAAAAAAAAAAAAGGAGAGGAAAGGAGGAAGAGGAGGAGAAGGAGGAGAAGGAGGAGAGGAGAAAGGAGGTGAGAGAAATGTGTGGAAAAAGAGAAGCTTTTAAGTTCCTGTCTCAGTCTCTTTTCTTATCTGACTTCTGGATCTTGTGTGGATCCTGTACGGACGATGACTTCCACTGGTCAGTAGTTGGCCTGAGCCACCTTTGTGATACTGAGACACTTGATTTATCCCTAGGACAGCAGCACAAACCTCTAATCAGGTAAACAGGTAACCCAGAGCAGAGGTTAAAGATAAACGGATCATAATTGAGACCGTGACATTTTGCAATAACCTGGCTGAAGCTTGTATTCTGGAGCTAATTATGCTGGATGAACTGATGGTGAGTGGGTGGGGTGAGGTGGGCCAGGAAGAAGTGGAGGCAAAATAGAACAAGGAAGGGGGGTCTGAGTGAGAGTGTGTAGATGAATGAATGACCGGGTATTTCAAAAACGAGGAGACTGAAGATACACAGGAAAAACTCAGATGTTTTCACAGACGTGTCGGTTCTAGAGTAAAATTAACCAAACATTTATTCAAAAGTGTGTTTTACATTGTGGACCAATGTTGCTATTACACATTTGATGATACTAGTTTGTCCTTTAATTCCTGTTGTCCTGTCTTTCTTTGTCTGTTATTCATCTACTGTCTCCTTATTAATCTGTTCCCAAATTCAATTTTACATCACTACGATGGCATTTGTCAAGTTGAATTTTGGTGCAGAATAAGGCTGTACAACGTTTGTAATGTAAGTGTATCAGTTTGGAATTAAATGGTCAGGTTGCTGATTTTCCATCTTTTCTACTGTCAGTGAATCTAACCTAATGGTCTCTCAAAACTTACTGCCTGTGTAACTCAAGGCCAACCAATGATAAATATCAATCCATAAAACAGATCATTTGGTAACTTTTATTCTCACAAATGGCTCGATACTTTCCTTAAACATCTGGGTTCTGTAGTTCATAGCAAAACATGTTGGGTAATGATAATGACAATAATAAACTGTGCACAGCATAATATGTATTATATAGAAAAATCCAATAACTATAATTTATTAGAGAAACTGTAGAACACAACTTTAATTAACCACCCAAAGAAGAATTTCTAATAAAACCCTTTTTAAAAGCACACACATGCTTTCCTGCATGTCTTTTTGATATTATTCTAAATTAAATAGTTTTGTCCTCCTTTAATCAGTGAAAACTGATTTGTTCCTTATTCAGTCAGTTCTGCACATGCATGTGATCCAAGTGCAAAACTGGGCAAAACCTTTCTGGGTTGTTTAAATTCAGTCTTTGTCAAGCCAGCCTCCCTCCAGGTCATTTAGCATCTGCTCCAATGCACAGACACACAAACATACCAAATATCTCTTCTTGAGGATGAAAAACTCACCCGAGTGTGTGTTTGTGTGTGTGTCTTTGCAGAGACAAAGCAAGTGGTCATTAACTAATGCACGGTGGGAGAGTGTGACCGCCGCTGTCGGCCTTGCTGAGGTCAGAGGTCACTGACGCAAAAGCACACCAGTCCCTTGCAGGACTGGCTCTGCCTCATCCATCTCTGTCAGAGCCGCAGCCAAGAACAAACACACACACACATAAATGTACAGAAACACGTGGGTATTCTCTGGTAGAAACTTAAACATGCAGCTCTTGTCTCGGACACACAAAGGTTCACACACCTATGCATCTGTTGCCTGTGCTTACATGTAGAAGGCCAAAAGGCTCAACTGTAGCTGTCTAAGCATGGACACAGGTAGAGGATCGTCACTTTCACTTTCATGTTAACTTTGTTTGCTCTCTCATAGCTAACAAATTGACAGTGTCAATTGTCATTACTAATTTTATTTGTCCCAAGATTTTCAGGTGGGTCTGTGTCTGTGTTCTTGTGAACTTTTTAAATCTCTACATACAGAGAAATTCAGTCGCACACATACAAAAGCCATAAAACAAGTATGATGATATTTATTTGTGTCCGAGGAGCTGTATTGTTACTGCATAGTGTTGCAATAACCCCACAATTGAAACACCAACTCTAAATGATTGCAAAAACATCTGTGCAAAACAATGCGATAAAATAATTTGCTTTGTGTTCAGCCTGAAATCACCACGAAAACAACAGTTTACGGTGAGAATCAGAGGGAACTCATCCTTCTGCCATTGTGCATCTTCCTACTGAAGTGTCTTTGATTGTCACATGTACAAGCTCCATGTCCAAATGAATACTTGAAAGAAATGTTTTCAGTCAAAACTTGATGCAATATTTTATTCAATTTCACAGAGCAATAGAAAAACCTCCCAGCCTGTATCTAGACTGAAAGCATATGTTTTTACTGTCAGGAAACTTTTGGGAGGGTCAATCAGAAAGGGCAGATTTCTTGACTGATTTTCCATTTTCTAGTGTGATGTGAAATTTATAGTGCTTATAGTTTGTTTTGGGCCAATTTTAAAACTTATTTATAGGCTTTATAAAATACACCTCTTTAGACCTTTTAATATGTATGATAAGAAAAGATAAAATATATGTAAACTTTATTGATCCTGCAGCGGTGAAATTCACTTGTTAAGCACCGTTTATATATAATAAAATAAAGAACTAAAATTACCAACCGAAATGAAAATTTACAGTAATCAAGAATGACCAGACACAATCAGAGGATGCAGCCTTAAAGTGGTGGGAATGAAAGATCTGTGGTAGCGCTTCTTCTTACACTGAGGGGGTATCAGCCTGCCGCTGAAGGAACTGCACAGAGCCTCCACTGTCTGATGCAGTGGGTCAGAGGTATTTGGCAACCCGCACAGAAACAGTGCAGTCGATGGCTGAAGATACTACAGAGACAGAGAGTATCCTTAGCAGAGCCCTGCACACTCCAAAAGACCTCAGTCTCCTCAGAAGATGGCCCTTGTTGTGCAGAGCATCAGTGTTGTGGGTCCAGTCCAGTTAATAGCACTAGAAACATATTGTATTTGGCAAATCTGGGTGAAAATTACATGTTCACACATTGTATGTTTATGCATTGTAGGGATGAGGTCAGGGTATCTGTTGGTTCGATCCCCAGCTCCTCTGGTAACATATCAAAGTTTCCTTGAGCAAGACACTGAAACCCAACTTAGTGAGTGTTGGCCAGCTGCATAGCAGCTCCGCCATTGGTGTACGGGTGTGTGTGAAATAGGTAAATAAGAAGCAGTGTGAAGCCCTTTGAGTATCAACATGTACAAAAGTGCTATATAAATGCAGATCATTTGATATATATGAATAACATCAATAACATCATCACACTAAGATAAATCACTTCAAAATAAACCTGGGCAACATTGTGTTGTGGCCATCCTTGACACACACGTCTTGCCCTAGAGCTGAACCTTGATGTCCTGTGTCCATCATTTCATATGGCACGTCATTGCTTTAGGCCTCAAATATTGAAGCTTCTGGGTTTTCACTGTACTGAACTGAAAGCTCAAAGTGCAGATCACTGACGCAAACGTGGAGTGTCACCATGTAATGCAGAAGCAACTGGACAAAACACTTGTGGAAAGAGAACGGGCTGGTCAGGTACTTACATAACTTCTGTTAGGTAATATAGAATCTTTCAAAAAATGCTTCTGCTGGTTGTGTTAAAGCATAAGGGAAAACTGTGTATATGGACCTTGAGGTTGAGGCTTGATTGTTCACTGTATATTCCTGTCTGCCGCCTTCTACGTCCACTTGCAGCAGACATGTACTGTAATTGGTGATAGAGAATAAAGTGCTGATGACAGTGAGTCACTAAAGTCGTTGCAACGTCTACACTTACTCATTAAGGTTGGTCCGAATTGTAAGCTTCCAGATTTTAGCCAATTTGGTATTACTTTCACATTTTCGTGCGTGATCGTTATTCCCTCCATTTGTGCATTGCTGTGATTTATGGCTTAATATTCTTTAAGTGTTATCTAGAGAGCTTCGGGAAGTTGGCTTGTATTTGCCTCTAACAGTGCTTAAGGGAATATTCCTATTTATCTCTGTGTGGGTCAGCACTTATCAGAAAGAGCAGAAATATAGCAGTGTGTTAAAAAGCTGAAAGATGGAAGTTGCTGTTAAGAGAGGAGGCGGAAAAAGCAATAAACTGCGAATATACAGACAAGAAAAAGGAGGGGAGGGATTTCCAGAGAGACGTTGGAGATGAAAATCGAAATACGTGTGTGGGTGGAAAGTTTGGTTCCTGGCCATTGACTTTTTTCAATGTTACAACGCCAGGGCCTTTGGTGATTGATCTATCTGCTCGCCTCCCACCATTCTCTCTCCCTCTGTGATTGCCCTCCGATGCTTCGTCTCTTGCTGATTCACTCGCTTGCTTTCACCCCGCCCACCCCCCGTTGCAAATGTTTTTACACTGTTTATCTCTATCCTCTTTTCTCCCTTGTTTATATTTTACCCATGATGCTCCTTCTTTGCTGGCCTTCCTTCCTCCTTTCTTTTCTTCCTCTTCCCTCACCTTTGCCACTTCCTCATCATTCCCTGCTGTTTCCCCTTCCAATTCCTCCTTTTTATTTCTCCTTGACTTTCTTCCACCTTCCTTTTCTGCCTCTTTCTTCCTTTTTCCAAACTCATGTGATCCATCTCTTCTTCCTCTCACTCCCTCTTTCCTATTTCTGTCCTGTTCTTCTTCCTTCATCTCTCTTCGCCCTTCCTTCCTCCCCTTCGGGTGATATCGAGTCTTGGCCTGGCTCTGTACTGGGTGGGAGGGGTCTGCCCGTTGATCGTTAGTGTAATTAACATCAGTAAAGAGGGATCCTGGGATACTGAAAACCTCTGCACTGGCTGACTCACACTGTTCTCAATCTCTGTCTCTTTCTCCTTCAATCAGAACTCTGCATAGTGCAGGTAAAATGAACTTTTCCAAGTCCAGATAAAACACCGGAATGCTATATTTTGGTCTTTGTAAAAGTTTTTTTGCCAGAAAACTAGCAGCCACCATCTTTGTTTGCTTTGCATTTAATAAATAGAAGTCACACATTATGTTGGGGCTAGTTGCTGTTATGTTCCTGCCTCTGTAATGCCTTGAGAATGTCTTACATTCATCTTTTAGAAGAAGTGAAGCTATTGTATGACAAGAACAACCTTACTGAATTATCCAAAACTCTGGATGATTACATTTAAATACCATAAAATTTTTATTATCTGTAAGCTCAGTGAAAGTTCACCCAATTGTTCTACATGTGCATCCGCCACCCCAGTTCCAAACACCCTTACTTTCCATTGTGTTCTTCCTCAGGCACAATATTGTAGCAGGTCCAGGCACTGGGTGACCACAGTTAGGTGCAGATTTGTTGAAGATGCATATAATTCATAGGGATATAGGATTGGATTGGCAGCTACGAAAAAATGGGCTGCTTGACCCCAATTAAACCCACACTCCTCCTGTTTTGTGTACAGGTTTTATGTGCTAGAATAAAATGTTCAGCAAATTAACCAACTGTAAACCACCCTAACATTGCTGACCTTTGAGAGGATGTTTAGAACCAGAGTCCAAAAACAGACGAGGCTTCCATAAATCAAGCAGTCACTGTGGGGCCCCCATTTACAGACATTACGCAGCATTTCAGATACAGAAGGTAGCACAAATAGATGAAATAGGGACTCCACAAGATACCTGGCACAGGAGTCATGTCATGCATGTTGTTACAGTTCTTTTCTGATTTCTGTGCAGACTTTGGGGCCACTGGCATTCTGGGCTGCAGGCCAGTAACCTGCCTTGGCCCCAGGTAAGGTCAGCCATACCTGGGCTTTGCTTGATTGTAGGATAGATTTGCTTTGCTTTGAACCTTTTAGAATTACAATCCTTTTTGGAATAAAGATGTAGGTCACTTTTAGTAATTTGGCTGTAATATTTAAGAAACACTGTGTTCAACAAAAAGTCTGCCAGGAACAAAGACGAGAAATGCAACTAGTTGGCAATGTTACAGTATGTTGGATAGGATTTGAGTAGGAGTTGTTTATGTGCTTGAGCAGGACATGTAAGGACATGAGATTTCGCTTTGGCGCTCTATAAAATATTTGTTCTACCCCGGTGTCTCTCTCGTTTCTTTTTCTCCTACCGTCTCTCTTACATTCTCGTTTTGACACTTGCTCTCCCTCCCTCCCTTGTTTTGTGTCTCTGCCTCTAATCTCAGGCTATTTTATTTTTCACTGGTTTGTTCTCTTACCCACTTTTTCCTCTCTGATCCTGCTTAGGCTCGTCTCACCGGGTACTTCTCCATCTCTCTCAGTCATTCCTTTGCTCCTTGCCTGTCTTGGTTTTCACATCTTTGTCTGCTTGCCTATTACAAACACAAGAAGCCCCAAGGGATCATTCCATTTTCTATGCTGAAGTGTCGTCTCCCCCCTCCTTCGTCTTCGCTCCTTTCTTGATTTATGCCCATTGCCTTTGTCTCCCTTCTCTCCCTCTCATCCCATTTTTATCGCGTTCTTTATCCCTTTTCCTTATCGTCTTCTCCATAAACTCTCTCGCTCATTTTTGGAGACAGCTGCTTTTGTTTCTGTCTCCTGCTTCCTCTCGCTGAGTTAATCATTGGTCCATTCATTTAAGCTTTAAATCATTAAGCTTTAGAGCACAGACTGAAAAAGTTCACCCATTGCTTTTCTAATTAATCCACAACGTCTCTCTCTCCCTGACCTCTGCATGTGTATTATGTGAATTCTTGCTTAAGTGGCTTTTTGTTCCGAACCTGAACATTTTTATTCAATCGTGATCATTGGTCAGTGTGTGCTTGTGCAGGTGTGTTCACTTTGCCAACAGTGATCACTGAATTCATCCCAGTATCAAAAACAAACAACAATCGGTGCAACACGTCTCCTACAAATGATGCTCTTATACAGATCTACCCTGAGAGCGAATATGAGTCACATTGAACAAAGTGCTACACTTTGACACAGGGCTTCACATGCAGAACCATGCTTATGGTTAGATTTAGGCATGTTGGTTGAGGTTTTTTTAAATAAAAAGGTTGTATATGTCCAGTGACAGAATATGATCATACAGTCTGTATATAGTCTGATTTGGAATGCAATTACATTTTTTTTTGTGGCATAACGCAACATTTTTTAATTAATCTAACATAGAAATCTAACTTTTATATTTTAGGCTCAATCTCCAACTAATGTGATTAAACTACTGGTGAGTTGATTGTCAGGGAGGCTGTAACTCGCATATACATGCCTGTATATGAACCGCAGGGACTCCCAGTCCTCCTGGCAATATGCTGAAGTGTCTGTGGGCAACACAATGAACCCTAACCCTGATGTGAACGCTTTAGTGAGGACAGCTGTTTGAAATGATGGACCAGACTGTAAAAATGACGTTGTTGATGATGAGTTATTCCTGTGGTCCGGCAGCACGGTGGTGGATTAGTTGTTGCTGCTGACTTGCAGCTAGAAGGTCCCTGTGTCGAATCATGGCTCGGCTATAGTCTTATTGTGTGGAGTTTGCACCTTCTCCTCATGCTTGTGTGGGTTTCCCTTTCCTCCCACAGTCCAAAGACCTGCTCGTTTGGTAACTGGTGACTCTAAATTGCACATAGGTGTGGATGACTGTAAATGGTTGTCTGTCTGTGTTGGTGCTGACAGACTGGAGACCTGTCCAGGGTCTACCCCACCTCTTACCCAATGACAGCTGGAAAAGGCGCCAGTCCTGCCATGACCCTGAACAGGATGAGTGGCTACATATAATGTATGAATGGATGGGGTTTGCAGAACTGCTCATATTAGTAATTTCTCTTGAGATAGAATACTAATGAACATTCATCATGTTTTCTCATGGCTACGAATTGAGCCATGCAATGGGTTTATAAAATATTCCCAACGTAATGGAAAAGCAGGTAATAGTGTTTTTACGGAGCCTTCACACTGATATAAACATACACTGGCTCTTATCTGCTCAGCTCTATCGCTTTTCTGCTGCTGTTAGTGTGGCGGCATTGATCTTTTTTCTGGAATACAGAGTCTGACACATCGAAATTAGATTTTCACAAATGTCAACTTGATCTTCCCCCACTAAGCAGTTATTTTTCTCCTCCACTTTAGCCAGTCACAGGGCTAAGAAATTAGTCTTCACTGTTCTTTGGCTACCTCTCCTCAACCATTCACAGTGCAATCAAGCCTGTGCACAGGTTTGTGTTTTTGCTGTGTAATTCATATGATCCTTCCTATAACTAAAATACGGTTAGGCTGCTTTCACTTTCATCACTATTGATATTCGTAAAAGTTGGAAGGCAGTTAGAGTGAGAGAAGGAGAGCTGATCGAATCAGAAAGAAGCAGTTTGTTTTGCAGGTGTCCCACCCCTCTCTCTCTCTCTAGCCTATGAGGGATGAGGATTCTGGAGAAGATTGATGGTCCTTGTAAATATGCCAATTACCATATAGGCTGTCCCAACCTTCATCTCCATTATTCATTGTCAACTGGGGCCATTGCAAGCTCCCACTTTCTTCCAATGTAGCTGTGCACTGTGTGAAGAGAGAAATTTAGAAATATAAGACCGTGTGGGGTTTCCTCATTTTAAATCAAGTATCAATGTTTGTGAGCTTTTCAAAAGAGTCAAAGAGTTCCCCATGATATGAAAAAAAATCTACATATCATACTCCACTTGTTTCCATTTCAATACATGATGTGTTATTGCTTTTGCAGCTGCCATCGATCGTTTACCACTGGATGCAATAAATGTTGGGAGATGAAATACTAGCAGTTGTAAAATCTATATGTCCGTGGATTAATAGCTTTAGGCTCTCGTGCTAGTGGTGGGAAAGACAATATTAGAATCAATGGGGAGTAACAAGCTTATTAACACTGGAGAAAGCTAAGAAGTGTTTCTGGGACCAGTGCTCATAGGCGTGGCATGCAGAAATGTGCCAGCAGAGCTGAATAAAAAAATTATATCGAAATGACCTTTGTCCACAGGCTGATGAAGGACCAGGGATGTTCTGAAGCAAAGGTAGATTTTTAGGCAACAGTAACAGAATACTGCACATGCACACCCTTGTGTTGTGCAGTGGAGACATTTTTTCCTAACAGCGTGCTTCAGTAAATTACTGCTGCTCTGTTGCTTGGCCCTGTGAAGTAATTACTTGATTAGTAATTAAAAGTAATTACTTTTTATGATATTCATTTGTTTCCACCTGTCCGCAGGCACAAAAACAAACCAAACAACAACAAAAAAAAAAACCAACCTGCCGACCAGTTCATTGAAAGAAAGTTTTATAAAACGCCTCTTCAGTGCTGCTCGGTAGCATAAAGAAAGTAAAGTTTAGATTTTTCGCCATCAGTCAATTCACCATTCACCTTATAGAGGTCAACATATAATTTTCACTTCAGATCAGTGGAAAATTAACTGTTTACTAAGTCATGTATGGTAGTGGAGTCAGACTTTACTAGAGACTTTTAATCGTTGTCTTCACATTGGAACATTAAAGGCAGGCCACTGGATCTAACATCGACTTTTCATCCGTTCTATGTGCTTCTTCTCTGATTCTTTGTGGATTATAGAGGAATTCACTAAATTAACCTAGTTCTTCCAAGAACAGCTACCTGCCGTAGCTGGCCGACAGAAACAGTACATAAATCACTCCCTTCATGACATCACAAAGAGGATTCTGATTTGCCAGTATAGCACACCTTTCCACAAAGACGTAAGATGAAAAAAGTAATATTTTTTCTCATATTTTCTAGTGTACACACACTGGAGACCCATATAAATGTGCAAAAATGTTAGAAAAGAAAAAAAAGGATTTTGCAAATTAAGGGACCTTTAAAGTAACGCACCTAAATCATCACGGGTGCAGCCACAATTAGTTTATTGTAGACACTGTATTTTAAATTAGGCTTACAGGTAATTTATATTTCTTGGTAATATAATTGGTAATGTATGGAAATATGATTATGGTATAGTATCACTTTTTTACTGCATTATGCAACAACAGCTGCATTATGCAACTTTTGGGAATCAGATAGCTGGTACTAAGACGTACAGAGTACACACAGTATTTGTAGTTGACAGATGACAAATATGTCTGGAAGTATTTTAGTAGAATTTTTTTCCCTCTATATCAGCAGTCCGTCAGCTTTATTTGTTGTGAATTGATTTGGGGTTTTGTGATGCGTAAAGCCGCTGTTTCTCTCCGAATAAGGTATCAAGCTTTAAAGTTGCTAAACACAAACAGTTAGAAAACGACCATGACCATAATTCATCGGTGACGTCGCACATCTGTGCTCCCTGGAGTTTGAATACAGTGGTGCTGACACAGACTAAACGGAGGCCATTTAAGATGATGTCTTGACAAACAGATGGAAGGATAATAATCAGCTACTGCCGCGGTGCCATCAGCTTCGAATGCTTTGACAGACTTAAGTGGCAGAAAAAAAATATGAATTACAGCACTCGCTCACTGAAACGTCAATAACGGGTCGTCAGTGTATCCCAGAGCTGCTAAAGTGAACTGATTACTTGGGGGAAAAACAGAACCTCAGTGTAAAAGCACAGACGCAAAATCCCCTCATCGCTCCCCTCTCGCCGTCAACCCCCTTGGTTCTCTGCCTCGTTCCCTTGTGCTGAATTACACGTCAGTCAATCAGGAGACTTTCTGTTGCTGTTAAGTGATGCTTCACTGATGCTTTGCTTAAACCCATATTCTCCCTTATCGTTTTATTGCTGCCTCACTCCTGCATTCGGTTACATAATTTCAGAAGAGCAAAAGTAGGGACTTCCCCTGCTGACTGAATATACAGTATTTAAGAAGAGATGGGGTTGAAGTAGGAAAAGACGAACAAAACAAAGGTTAAACAGAGGGAACGAGTGGAGCAAAGAGAGAGAAAAAAGGAGGGGAATGCTGAGATAATAAATTACCAGCACTACATTATTTATATTATATTTATGCTGAGGTTTATTTGGGGAAATGCATTTTGAGTCTACAAGACATGACCACAAAATGGGCTAATACAGAAGAATTAGTTTATGCTTTGCTATATTCTCCAATATCTAGAAAAAATATTCACTGAACTCTAATGTCCGTTTCCAGTGTCAGATGGAAGAATACCTGGTATGTTACTCAAGTTCACGTAAGTATGAGGCTCACTGCTTCTTACTCTGTGTTCAGAGTTTATATTTTTTTGTAGAACTCAGTCATGTAAGACACGTTTATGTGCTATGGCACTAGTGTGTATACCACTGTCCCCACCACCTGACCTGCACTGTAAACGTGTGCATTTTACAACAGAATAAATGAGCGAGCTGTCAAAATATAAAAATTTGGTTAAGGTATAGGAGGTCCTGCAAAAATCATTATTCTAAAAAATCATGTTGGACTTTAGACTGCAACCGAACCTGTTTCTTTTTTGGAAATACAAAAAAAAAATATTGTCAAACCACAATCCTGTGACATTTGGTGTATTACTGCACATCACTGTCATATTTATCACAATCAGTTGAACTACAAGGTTGGCTGGCCTTTGAGAAAGGTCTTGCTTTCTAAACTGCATAAGCAAAGCTGAAGTTACCTTGTAAAATATTTGACCATCAGTTTGAATACAGAAAAATCTTTTATACAGTCAGTGGACGTCACATTGCGCTTTCTATTTTCATCTGCGAACAAATTACATATAAATGAAATTGGATATGTTGAAAATGGCTCTGTAAGTGTTTTATAAGGAAGCAAAGGCATTTTTTCACTCAACACAACATATTGTCATTAGTAAACCGAATTTATACAGACCTTGACTTTTAAAAAATATCGTCATGGCAACTTACATTGATTTAATTGGCTGAACATTTGACCGTGTTAGCAGATAAGACACAAATAGACTACAGTGTGTAAGATTTAGTGTGGTTTTTACTGCACATTTGTCCACGCCAGTATGGAGCGCACTCCTTTCGTTAATGGCACTGGACATTAGTGTGCCCTCCACAATCGTCCCATATGGTTGTTATTTCTAGGCTGTACTCTAAAACGGTGAGAGGACACTTGAGAGAAGAAAGACAGCGTTGGACACAGGGAAAGATTTAGTTCCACGCTATGTGTGTATGTGTCTGTCTGTGCGTAATGATAGACATTGTCCTTGGCACACTACATCTACTTCTTCGGCCAAGCTCATTCTGTCGGAGGTGTCTGACGTCCACACGCACACGCTTAAAGAACTGCAGTGTGTAATGGGGGTGAAAATAACACTTGCACCTGCAGAGTTGTCATCTGACTTGAGGCATCAGGCGGCCGGAGAGTTCAGGGTGACTTTAACAGTTCAAATTCTTAATAAGTAAAATTAATCCTGCTCTTTATTAAGACCACTCCATAATTGGTGTTGAATGTCTGTGGGATTACGAGCACAAAACGTTCTAAAGCATAAACACACACACAAACCCATGTCCTTGTAGGACATGATGCACTCTGATAACTGCTCTCTTGTTTGTTGTCTCATGCTCTAATATTCCCATGCAGGATACGTTCTAATGCAATCACGCACTTTCAGTCCACACAGCTTCCATGGTCTTAATGCTCTTTCAAAGGCTTTTCTTCACTGCCAAGAATAAAACTCAAGGGAAACTGTAGTTGTAAATTTGAGGGGGAAAAGCATAAAAAAGCATTAAAATGGTCAAATTGGCAGCTTTAATCCCAAAGTGTCAGTATGACTTATCAAAGCCTCCTTCAGCTAAACCCTACAGCTGGATTCGGGCTTTAACCAGCCCTGTGTTTTAGCCTCAAGTGCCTTAACCCAGGATCAGTGATTTCCCCTCGATCAAACCGTCTAAACAGGACCACTGGTGGAAAGGGAGCATGACTGATTAAAGGGGCCCACGGCTGGATAAAGGCCCCAAACTATGACTTTATGCAGCCATGGTTGCTGTGCATGTGGAAAAAAGATATGGGTATTTTCCGAAAACGAATGAAACCATTAAACTGCATATTTTTTTTTTCTAGTGATTCCATTGTTTTTAAGTTTTCCAAATGTCCAAAATTACACGTGGGACCTACACCCTAGGATGGTGACCTGAGTTTGACTCGGTAATGCATCTCTGTTCCTAAATCTAGCCAACAATAAAAATAGATTCTCCTTTAAAGTTTTTTTAAACATGATTATTGGTTCTAATAAATCTAAATGTGTCGTAACTTTGGTATGATTGGTTCTTTTAGCAGAATCCTCAGTAATGCTCAGAAGTTATGGTCTTAATTTCACATTTCTGACCATGTATGTCACCACTTTTTCACACATCAAAAAAAAAAAAGGAAATCTCTTAAAACCTCTGGCATGAGAGGTTTGGACCTGAGGGTGTCTTAGGGGTCCCAAGACCAAGCTTGATGATTGTAAAATAGTTTAATGACAACAATATGGTCCCAAATGGATCACTTCTAAAGATTGATTAGGATTTAACCTTATAAATAAAGCAAAGGCCTGGAACAAGACTTCCATGAGGATACTAGATGTGTCACTAACTAAAAGCAAGATTTTATACACCTTCTGAAAAAGAACTGTCTTTGGTGACCATCAAACGTCCCACTAGCTGTCAACATTTGTCAACTTAAGGACGACAAAAGAGAAAACCTACGTACCCCTCACCTTGAAAGTTCTGTATTGCAATCATTCATCAAAAAGATAATGTTCTTGCCTATTTTCATGCCCGAGCAGCATTTCCTGTCAATATTTTGGATCAGAGCATTGGAATCAAACCCAGCGGCACAGAGGAAGGGGCACAGTAAAGGTCAACATCAGTTTCTTCCCTGGACATTTGTTGCTCTGCTCTGCGGCAGATGTGTTGAGCAGCACATGGCCTGCTGTGTGTCTTCAGGCTTAATTTGGGATTATCACTGAGAATGTTACAGATTACCACACTCTGTGTTTGACCTTCCATGTCAAGTCAACCACTAATAGATGGATGAGCTTTTATTTTAGATTTGTTGTCACAGAGACTCTGTTTTGCTGCTGAGGCTTGAACCCCTGATAAAAAGCTTCCAAACATGTTGGGTCATGCTTGTCAGCATGAACGAGGGGATTACACACAAGTATTTCTTTGACTAATTTACTGAAATCACGGCTTAACCTAAAGTCTAATGAGCTTCAGTTCAAACGCTTGCACAGAGATGGTTTAGCTGTGGCTGCTGTTATAACAAGGCTTACATTCGGAGTAACCAGCCTTTATTTCCAGAAAAGGTAGAATGTTGTGTAAAATTAATAAAAAGAATATAGTGATCTGCAAATCATCTGACAACATTTGAAACGTTCAAGCTGAGGAAACTGAATCCTGACATTATTGGCTGGTTTATATGTGCAGCATGTCTCAAACACACTGGGACAGGGGCAGGTTTGCCATTGTGTTGCATCACTTTCTATGTGTTTAGGAAGTGACGTGTCTGATGGTTGTAATTTTCAAAGTGTTTCCTCGTTTGTGTTTGGTTTTCAGCTGCTGCACAGTTAAGGACGATATTTCTCATTTCACAATGCTTGAAATTCTTTCATTTCACTCATGATTTTACTCAGGCCAGTTTACTCTTTTATTACTGAGCCATGTTGTTGTCATATGTGCACAGTGTGGTTTAACATTGTGTCGCTGAAATAGTCAAGACCTTCGGTGAAAAAACAGTATCGGGATGTCATCATACATACAGCAATCAGCCACAACATTATTACCATCTGCTGTAAAAATATGATATGGTGTTTATAGGAAATATTTTGAACTAATGAATGCTAATGTGTCCCTACGGATTGGAATGATGAAATCATCTCTGTCTTTACCAACAGTGATCTTTAACCTTTATTTTTTAGTCATTACAATACATTGTTTCCCATATTTAGTACAGTTGAAAATACATTGTATTTTTAGTGGAGTACTTTTACTTTTTGCATTTTAAGTAACATGTGGATTGCTGCAGGACATTATTAAGACGTGGTTGTAATGGTAGTACAGCTTAACAACATTTATACTGTATCTTTAAATAGGAAAAATGGTGACCAACGCATCTGACTAAACACCTTTGTTCTCTGTGTATGTCAGCAATAATTGTAATGCAACGTGTGACTGTGAACGCCAGGATGGATCACACACACACACACACACACACACACAACCCTGCTGTCAACTGAGGGCTAACTGCCAGCTGCCCCTGTCTTCCTCTGTCCTCATCCATATTTGATACGTCTCATTAAAACTTGATTGTGGAAAC
Organism: Channa striata; assembly: GCA_033026295.1. NCBI lineage: Eukaryota > Metazoa > Chordata > Actinopteri > Anabantiformes > Channidae > Channa > Channa striata. The sequence continues at coordinate 28,169,884 of CM065168.1, read as the reverse complement.
ACTTCAGTATTCTGACATTCCTTCTGATCCACTATTTGGTCTCTCTCAGCACTTCGCAGTGAGAGGGCCCCCACTGTGATGCGTGCATGGCCTCGACTCGACACAAACACGTGGTTAGTAGAGCACACGAAAAATTATCTCCTGAGCAGCAGTGGCCGTAAATGCCTGATTGGCTCACTGAAAAAAATTGCAGTCCAATGCCCCAGAGTGAGCTGAGAAAACGATGGCAGTTGTCTTCACAGAGTGGGATAAACAGACAATGGGAAATTATTCATTGAAAGCATGATGGTTAAGTTGTTCTTGTTTGTTTCTTGGGGTTTTACCATCGTACTTGCAGGCGACTGACAAAACATCAACATTTAAAAAGCATTTCAACTAAATGTGCTGCTGTGCGACTAAGATGCTATGGACTAAACATCAAAGTTTAATGAAGGCCCTTTTCACTTTTTACAAAACTGACTGCGGATACACCAAAGAAGAAGTAATAAAGTAGCAGCTAATTACAAATAATAATTTACCCCTAATATTTTGAGTTTAAACCACTATGTTAAAAGGCCATGTGAAAAAAAGTTGACTAACCAAATGTGGCTTTATACCAAGAAGTTCCAGGTACTTTCTGGATCAGGGATCTTCTCTGATAGTTAAAAGTTCCTTCAACACTTTGTGATGTTGGAGATTAAACAGAAAAGGTCACTTACATCACTCCCTGCTACTTCAAGATCAGTTCAATCCCTATTGTCATAATCCATTGTGCAGTTATTACCGTACTTCATTGTTGCAAACACAACACAACACTCCCCTTGCTCAGCATGTTTTTAAGAATGCCCTAAGGTGTAAAACATCTGACCAATCAGTGACATCCAGCATTGCAGGCCTTGCTTGCAGTAGCAGTAGTAGTAATTCTTCCTGAATGGTCAGAAAGTACCTCCCCTAGACCAGATTTAGACGCTGCTTTCTCTGGCCGGAAATGCAGAGGAAGTTCTACAATAGGGTTTTGGTACCTGGTTCCTGGCAAGGTCTTTAGACAAAGTTTAGAACAACTGTAATAACCCACTTCACCATTTAGCAAATAAGAACCAAAAATGTTTTGATCCCCCACGGGAGTCTTAAAACTTGTCACCCAAGGTATCCAGGGACTTTTTTTTGGAAACTAATGGTGCCATTTTTCCTTCTACGTCCAATATGAGTCTTCATTATGACTTAGCTCAGGTGTTTTAGTCAAAGTGTGAATTATCTATATATTACATATATAACTCTAAAAAGTAAACAGTATTTCTGCTTCAGATATGAAATGAATTAACACAGGTGGATTTTATTGACGTGCGTAATAACCAATTGATAAGCTGAGGAAACTTTTAGCCGTTTATTTATTAATTCGTCCAAATAGCTCATGTTTTGAACTTGTAAAGAGTTCAACAATGTAAACAAGTTGAATAAACTTGAAATTAACAAAACTTTGTCGGTTGAAAAGAACAACCTAACTATACTGCAGTATAAAACTTTGTAGGCTGTTTCACAAAATATTCCTAGTGAAAAGTTGTTATGGACTCATATAGTTAACAGTAATCCATATCCCCACAGCTCAACTGATATTAATAGAGACAAAAACTGTTTTGGTAACTTGCAGATGCCAACACTAATGTTTACCCAAACCTAGTACCAGCTTGTTCTTGAATCTTCCCCAACTGGCTGACCTTTTCCCAGTTCTATGTTTAAAGTTCTCACATCATCAAGTGTGATGGGAAAGTGCTCACCAACAATCATTGTGCATGAGCATAAACACACGCGCAGATATATAACGAACAACTTGCCTTCCTGCCCTGAACCTGTCTTGTGAAAGATGTTTCATGTTAGCAGACACACAAGGTCCCATCAATCTCCTTGAAGGCCACAGTCACGCACACATCACTATTTGACTATTTCACAGTGTAAATATCAGGACCTGTCTCTTGTTTAGTCAGTCTTCACACTTATGAGCAGGACTGTGTGTGCGTGTGTGTGCGTGTGTGTTATGTGCATCGATAAATGCGCATTCTTGGCAGCTAACGTGCATTTTAACCCTGTGTTTGCTCTGCAGAGCCTCAGCTGAAGGGCATCGTCACTCGGCTCTACTGCAGACACGGCTTCTACCTCCAGATGCTGCCAGATGGCACCATGGAAGGCACAAAGGACGAAAGCAGCTCCTTCTGTAAGTGAACAATCAGACACACAGAGATGTTGTCAGCTACTTTAATGAAGGTGTGTGTTTGATGGCTCAGTCTGTGCATGTGCCGCTGGGAGTTTCCCCGGCTTCTGTGCCAAAGGACATTTAAAAGAGGGCTTCATGGAGGGACAGTGATCTACGTGAGCATCTCAACAGCACACGGATGCACAACAACAATTGGTTCGCACTAGGATCAATCCGGCTGAAAATGTATGCACACTTGGCGTGGTGCTTTGGGTGCACGCCAGCTAAAAGGGGGATTGTTCACGTAATGCATCACAACAGATTCCTGGCACGGTTTTTCCGGACACATGTTTCTAGTTGTTTCGCTTACAGTGACTCCGACCTTTAAGTTACAAGACTCACGTATCTATAAATAACAAACCTGCGTAGGTGTTTGCGCTCCCACCTTTAGCTGACGTATTTTAATAGCTGTGTCCTTTAAAGACAGATGTAGTGATCAAACACTGGTAATAATGGGACGTTTTCTGCAAAAAGTTTATGGTGTACTGCCAAAATCAATATATATATAATAATCTAATCTGAACTGGAGCCAAATGTCTGCCTACTGTAGTCTTCATGTTTGTGTTCAAAAGGTCAGGGCATCCTTACTGTTGCAAAATTAAACAGATATTTAAAATTATCTAATAGATTTCCTTGCAGTGCAAATTTCTGCGATGATTAACTCTAAATTTGTGACATTATAAATGAACTATACAATTAATTGGGGAATTTGAAGCAAATATCCAATAATGTCAGAGCTGCAGATAACGTCATATAAATGCTGGAAATGGGCAGAGAAAAATCACTGCAGACTTCTAACACTCTGAACAAAACCTGATCCAACTTGGGTCGCGATGCAGATCACCTTACGTCACAAAAACAGCGTCTTTCTACATGGCATTACTCAGCTGAATAATTAAATATAACAGATTTTCATAAATAAATGTGAAATTGCTCAATGTTAAATGGTTTGCACTTTTTTTTCAACACACTTTACAATGTTGCATTTACACATGATGGTAGCTGCCATGCAAGGTCCCCACCTGACCCACCACTCGCAGATTTGGATTCAGGGTCTTGACCAAGGACATGAACTGACTGTGTTTTTGAAGTTTCAGTGACTCAAGTCCCAGCAGAGTGCGACGTTTGTATTACGACCTCTTATCATGTCAATGAACCAAATATGTTGTAGTTGATCTGTTTTATTTAGAAAACCTTTCCTTTACATTCTGGAGCTTTGGCATTTAAAATCTCGCTGGTAAAATGTGTAGACTGGTAATGTGTCACCAACGTTTGACATATTGTCTTTTACACTTAAAGCCACATAGCACCTGTTGGATTCAGTGTTGCGGTGGACTCGGGGCAGCGCGGGAAAAGATCAATGCGGGTCATGATTAACAGGTGTTAAAACACACAGCGTGTTGCAGCGACTGTGGCTGCAGACTGCTCCGAGTGGCCATGCTGCCTCCTGCCCCCTGACCTCCAGGCGATGCTGAGCATCTTAAGCACCAACATTTCTCTGAGAATGAATTAAGCTCAATCTGTTCAACTTTTTAAGAGTGAACCTGCAGGTTGTGGACATTAGTTAAGCTGCCAGTCAAAAATCTTACAACCCACCCCTTCTTTTATAGCTATTATTGGCATTAATGACAAATAAAAACATAAATTTATCAAGGTGACTTTCAAGGGTTTTAGTCTGGACACTAGTCTGGCACTGCATGCACAGAGTTATGAGCTTTTCTCTAAAATAGCTCCCTGTTACAGTTCAGATGATGTGTTTTGGAGACATTTTAAGGAAGCAGGTTGAACAAAACTAGAATCTCAGTGACATGAGCAACAAGTTGACATTATCAGGATTAGAAAACTTGAAAAATTAAGACAGACATGTGAAGTGTTAAAATATTGAGCACAGTTGTTTCCAGTGTCTCTGTGGTCCCATGTCTTCCTCTCCCGCTCACACAAGCACAGAACGTGCAACATCTCGTCTTTGTACCTCTGGTCATGCTACTATGCCACAGCCAAATATTCATAATACACAACAACCACAGGGCAGCAGACACAATACGAACAAGTCACTGCCAAAAAACCTTATTGTAATAGACAGTGTGATTGCTGCTTGAATGTGTTGCCGTGGCAGCCATACTCTCCGCCGAGTCTCACATTTAGATTTCGCACTTTTTTGCACCTGTATTTACTCAGCTTATAACTGCAGTATTTTGAAATCACCTAATGGCAGCAGAGAATCCTCGAAGGATCTGAATCAAGACTTAAAGCTGTGCCCATTAGTACAACAACCTGTTCATCATCTTTTGCTCCTCGGTTTTCACACACACACCACAACCATGTAAATACACACAGCTCACTCTGAAAGGAATCGTCACCTGGGTGATTACTGACCCAAAACATCGTATCCCATGATCCCCCAGAGGCCCTGGGCTCCCTCCAGGCTTCCTGAGAGATCAATATTGTATTACAAGATATTCCTGATGCGGCAGAACAGCATTTTTTTCTGTCATGACACCAGTTTGGATAGAAAATATGAAGTTAGCACAATTCTGACTTTACAAGCTTTTCACATTTTTGACTTTCAAGTGTAGTTTCCTCTGTAAACTTTGTTTTTCAGCAGCTTATGGAGACGTCAGTTAATTTAACGTTTGTCATAAAGAAGTAGCATTACCTGCGTGGTCGTGTCTTAATTTACTGTAAATGTGGTTCACTTTGGAAAGAGAGAAAAAGCATGTGTCTGGTATCAGGGTTACGAATCCTCTGATCACATCTGCTCAGTTAAATTAACACCTCCAATAAGCTCCTCACTAACAAATTAGACCTGCTCTCACCTTTTCCCTCTTATATAACAGGAAAAAAACACCTACACTGAGGTAAACATCGCCGCACGCTGAACTTTAAACATTCTTGTGTCCGCTGTGAAATATTCATCACATAACACCGTGGGGCAAATCCAAAGGCGAGCGCAGCACATTCTCCAGGCGGACGTAAAGAATACTGTTGTGTAACAGGGCTCCTGGTGTGCCGGCTATTAAACATCAGTCAGCGTAGCTCACCCAGCAAAGTGTTTGCGTGGGTTTGCTTTGCAGCTCATCTTATAACATCTATAATTCCATCAATCGCAAAATCTGGTTTAATGCTGGTCTGGGCTCTTTGTATTCTCGGGTGACACTGTGTGTGTGTGTGTGTGGATGGGGGGTTTTGTAAGTCTCAAAATACTTATACAGTAAATTGTGCACTTTTTATTCCACCCAGGTTACTTATTTATTCATGCAGGTCTTATTGAGTGGCTGATTGTCAGTCAGCAGAGGATTTTGAATAAGCAGACATGGCTGTGTGTGGGCCACCTGTGCTGAGGTGTGTGTGGGTGCCTGTCAGACTTATCTTCAGAAGTCTCCCTAAAAGAGCAGAGACCTTTACCATGTAAGGACAACTGACCTACATCTAAACGGAGTTCACTTTCACTATTTCACTAAATTATGCTTTTCCAACGCACAAGGAGACCGAGCCAAAGGCCAAAATAGCAGTGTATTGAAGAAATCATTATTGGAACAACAATTCAAATCGGAGGCCACTGCTGTTATGGACTGTGTGTCTGGAAAATCAGTTTATCAGATTAACTTGTGTTAATGATGCAAAAATATGGTGGTATGCGCACTATTGCATTATAGTGCAGATTAACTGCACTCAACACGCAACGTCTCGACAGTGGTTTACAAGACCTCTCTTAGATGTGATGACAGCAAACCAAAAAACTCCACTTTTCCTGGGATTCCTGGCCTTCTCGTGGTTTTCATGGACAGAAATGTTTTAGGGCAGCAATACATTGAAGGCAAATGCTGCTGTTGGGACAAAAGTTGGAAGGAAGTACAGTATGTGAGCCCTGAGGGGAATGTAGCAGAACAAACAGTGACAAGAGTGGCTTCTTTTATCACTTTTTCTACATGGTTCCCCCAGGACTTCCACAACTAGGCGACAGAGGAAACTGTCACGAAGCTGCGAGCGACTGGATGCTAAAGCAAAAAGCTGCAAAGGGAAGGAAACAGAGAAAAAGAGGATCAGAGAGAAGAGGAAGAGGGCACAGTGGAACATGACAGGGAAAACTGGTCCAGCGAGACACACTGGGTTGGCAGAGGCGGAGAGAGGAAGGGAGGTGAAAATGACAGAGAGAAAAGGGGAAGAGGCGGAGTGAAGGGAACGATGGGGAACAGGAGGAGCAGCTGGCACACTGCTGATGGCTCCTCCATCACCGTGTCTACCCCCTCTGGTGGGAGGTCAGAGGAGCTGACACCCCGTCCTCCTGCACTGCTTCTGTCTCCTTTTCTGTACTTGGTTCTTCCACCCTGTTATCTAATAAAGCTGAAAGAGAAATGTGGCGAGAGAGTGTTATCACTTTCTTATGGATGAGGGGGTTAATAAAGTCCACAATGTCTTTGTGCACTTGAACTTGACTTGAATCTTCTTTGCCAACCGTCTGTGTGTGACCTCTTTTTTGAAAAGTGTTCAGACCTCCAGGCAGCCAGAGGGCTCCTTTCGCTTCAGCACATTGTGAAAAAATTTGTTTTCATAGACTTAAAAGTCACTTAAGATATTCATCAAAGTGTCCGTTTTCATCTCCGTCAAAGCCATGTTATATTTAGGCAGCATGTTAGTCATTAAAAATATATATAAATATATATTAATATATATTAAAAATATACTTTATGTTCACTTCACTCCGTCCTCCCTGACATCATTTTCTGTCTGAACTTTGCCCATTTCAAATCAATCAAACAAGCAAAAACATTGTATTTTAAAATAATCTGACCCAGAAGCCTGAGATGTGTATGATACTCCCACATATGGGGCAAATGAAACAAACATGAAAGACAACATTAAAAACATCTATAAAAAGACGTGACAGAACAGGGTTTGGAAGAGTTCTGTCACTGAGGAGCTAAAGTAAGTTCAAAAATGTGCATGAATGAAAGCAGGGAGAGAAGGAATGAACGGAGCTGATGGGACTGTCACTGGATTTGGTCTTTTTCTAAATTCTGAGGAAAACGACGCAGAATCCAAAATGAGACAGGAAGACCAGACAATAAGAGAAGAGAAAGAAAAGAGGAAAATGGAGAAAAATAAAAGCTATTGATTGTCATTGTGTACCTCAGAAGTTGATTTTCTGACTCTAATCCACCATAATTACCATCTCCTGCTGTTGGAGGGAATGTTTTACTTATCTCTGTCTATGCTCTGGAACAAGTCTGCACTTTCTAATTTTCCCTAGTGCTCGACAAGGCTCCTTTGCAGAGGGCAGAGAGGAAAAAGCTCCGATAAATAAAAGGCACACGAGGAAACATCACTCTGTGTGAGAGCTGCAGCCTTCAAGCAGGCAAGAACTTGATCATCAAAACTGAAGAAATGAGCGAATGAGAGGTGGAGCAGTAGCAGAGCAGGCATGTGAGGATGCGAAGAAGAGCATATCAAATAAGGAAAAGTGAGGACGGGGAACACATTAGAGGAAGAGACAGAGACAGACAGAAGAGGCTGCAGGCTAAAATAGGACAGAGATGAATGGACTCGGGTTTGGAAAAAATCTGGTTTCAGAGAACTGAGAGAACAACAGCAGGCAACACACAGAAACGGGAACAAACGGTAAAGAAAAATGGAGAGACAAGAAAAACACAGCGGGATAAGAAAAATGTTGTTAATTCACGACAAGGTGGGGTGAAAAACCGACAAAACACCAGGGACAGAGCAGAAGAGAAGAAAGATGGACTAAAAAGAAGACAGATAAAGGCCCAGCGAAATCAGTTAAAGAGAGGAAAGCCTGTGGGAAGAGGAAGAAGTTAAATAACAGGAGGGTGAGAGTAGTTGTCTTGTCATCAGAGTCATCGACCACCTGGGAAATCAGGCGTGAAGCTCAACTGAAAGTCATTTAATCCACTATTGAGTCTTTAAGGCTCATTTTTTTCAACACAAATGACAGTGTGTGAATGGAGAAGGGGCTTTGTTTAGTTTTCAATGCAAATCAACCTGTTTTCTCAATTTTCCAAATTCAAGAGTGACAACGTTGCTTCAGATTCGTGCACAAATCATGCAGGAGGGTCAATTTAATCCGTTCAAATCAAGATGGAATTTTAGAGGAGACGACATGAGATAATGGAATCACACACAAAACATTTAACGGGTTTAATTGAAAAAGTAATTTAAACATTTATTTAAAAAAAACTTTATTTGATTATTCCTAACTGTCACATCTTTAATTCTTTATCATTAAAAAAACATCCTGACAACATCAGATTATTATGCAGTTTAGTTAAGTCTTTAGATTACTTAATTATTCTTTCATTTCTTTACAATTTCTTACAAAATTGTAGGGAACTCAAATGCCACATTTTAATTGAAAACTTAAACTTTGTACAATCCACTATCTAAACAGCTTAAAGGACATGTTTGGTCACTTTCACGCTTAAATGTCCACAATCACAGAGCGTTTCTGAAACCATCCAGATGTTTTCACGTTTCGTAAGTTGTCGTCCATGATCCTCGATGAGCTTGTTCGTCTATGCCCCCCACTGTTGTCCAACACTCATTAAAAACACGAGTCACGACTGAGTGACGCGTCTTTATTCCATAAACACACATCCCTGTATTTTAAACAAACGTTGGCCCACATGCTCTGAATTTGGATTGCATTCTACCGTGGCCAGTCACTGGCCCATCTCGAATGGCAGCACAATGACTTTGGACAATATAATATTAATAATAATGCCCAGAGCCTTTTCTGGCTACATTTAGTTCATGTGTACTTTATGAAAACCAAGCACATCACTTGTTTTGCTCAGTACAATAAGCGGATCGATGTGGACTCAGACTGCTGTGATGTTACTGTGTGTCCGTTGCTGATTTGCTCTCTCCATTCTGCAGAGCTTGATCTCAGTCAAGTTTATTTATGATATTTTTCCTCGATATACAATATGTGTGAAATACTATTCACAGAGGAAGCAAAGTAAAGAATGACTGTCTGGACGTTAAGCTCAACTGTAATCCTCTTCATATTCCAGTAGAGACCAACTGGGCTGGACAATCCAACACTGCAGAGCAGACGCCCTCTGCACAGCTTAACTGTCTGTCCTACCACTGCTGTCCCCCGTCCCTCATCCCATCCCCACTTTCTCCTTGTTTATGTATTGTTAAATGATTTCCAGCCTCAAATTGACTTGAGGGATTGATTTACCATTGCCTCGCTCCCTCCCCTTCATTTCCCCCACCCTCTGTGTGTCCCTCGAAACACTCAAGCAGCTCATCTGTGAGTCACAGAGAAAAAAGTCCAATGTAGGGATGGAGGGAAAGGGGGATGAGAGAAAAGGAAAGATGAAAGAGACAGGATTCTCCTATCAGTGCAGAAAAAAAATGATCCATATGATGAGCGGATGAGAGAGAAAAAGAAACAAAAAGGAGACAGAAACAAGGGAGAGAGTTTTAAGTACTATATTACATTTACATTTTGCAGATGCTTTTATCCAAAGCGACTTACAGAGTAATTCAGTACATAAATACACAGTGGTGATGGCTGCCACGCAGGGTGCTCATCACCACTGGGAGCAACTAGGGGTTCAGTGTTATGCCCAAGGACAAGCTGGGGATCAAACCATTGAACCTGTGGTCCATGGACAACTTGCCTTACAAACTGAGCTACAGCCGTGACTTTTAAAAAGTAGGACGTAAAGGATCGTTCTTTAAACTCGTCACTGCCTGCAAAACTATCCATTCTTGCATTACATTAGTTTGTCTGTCATTTTTACTTGCCAACAAGTTTTTTCGTCTGCAGCCATAGTTACCAGGTTTGGACCATGGCTGGATAATTAATCTGCAGCCCTATCGGTTCACTGATTTGACTGTTTCTTGCTGACAAGTAGAGGATTGATACAGCCCACACAGATAAAACACTGAAACTAGAGCCTTCAACATTACAACTTCCCAGCGAGGAGAAGGACATGGCTTAATATTTACTCTGATACATGTCAAGTGGTATTTTTCAACTGATTGTGCAACTTTACATCAGGGAGTGAGAGGGAGGGAGAGAGTAGAAGGGAACGAAGGTGGCTGACATTACAGAGGGATGCAAATTGTGTGTGTTCCGTTTATTTGTCGTCTTGGCTGTGGTCTTTGGTGACACCTTGTTCATTTGCTCTCACTGACTTTTTGAGATGCAGGGATCAATGGAGCAAATAGAAGCAGGGACCTGAAGTTGCAAAGAAAAGGGCAGAAGAGGTGAAACACATTTCCGCATTTAAATTTGGAATGTGAGGGGAAATTTTCAAGGAAGTATCGCTAAAATAGTGGTAAAAGCTGATATTTAAACCTTTTTAATACCTTAAGCCAGGAAGAGTCCGTGATCATGCCGGTGAGATCAAGTCACATGCAGTTGTTAAATGGTGTGGATAGGTCAGGTAAAACCAGAGTTATGATAAATGGTTCAGTTGTTTGGTTGCACAGATTAGGGGGCATCTATAGCGATGCTTCGTCTCAAACATATTCTCATCTTAAAAAAACGAATTTCCCCCCAGTGGCAAATCAGCAGGAAGAATGTTTCTTGTGTGGATCCAATGTCTTATTACAATAGGTCCAAATGAAAAAAATAACTGTCTTACAGGTGAGGTTGTGATGTTAAAAAAGACACCAAATATTGGTGTGGAAAAATACAAGGTGAATAATAAAGGTGAAATCAAATGTATTCTGAAATATATGAGAATACCCTCAGATATATGGTGAGGGTTGAGGGTGAGCCCCACCATATTGCACATTTACAAACTGTGGTGTACAACTGACTGTAGAAGAGCCTGTAGGCCTGAATCTTGACTAAAGTGGACAGAAAAGTTTCAATAAAAAGTAGTGAAAATACATTTTCTTAACACTTAAAACCAAAAACCAGCACTGGCTTTTTTGTATCATTGCAATTATTGACTTCCCATCTCTTCCATCATCTGATAACATCTGTTAACTTCCATCCATTACGTTGGCAGCTTGTCTGACTTGAAATTGATTTGTTTAATAGCAGCTAATGGCTCAATGAATCTAAAACTTGCTCTTGAGACTTTATTTTATCTTTACAAGAACTCTGTCATTTGGAAAACTGTGTCTTTGCTTTATTATGCACACTGCAAGATTTCTTCAAGAACAAACAGACCACACTGTAGTGATGCTTGTACTGACGATCTCTCACTGAATTTCACAGGAAGAGCAATTACAGAAAATGGATGGAAGAGTATTATTTAAGCAGCTTAAACAAAAGTTCAGGCATTAAAATGGAATCTCTTGGAAAGCTTAAATTTATTCTTCTAGATAAAAAAATACTTTTCTGGGACAGTCATGTGAAAAATTTGTAAAGCCTCTTAATTTGGAGTAAAAGCAACAAAAATCATCTGATTGTAGCAGGTCTTACAAAGAACAACCCATATCTCATATCTAAAATTAAAATTAAATAAGTCTCAGGCCTCTTTACAATACTGATTGAGGCTGATTAGGATGATTGAGGTTTTGGGGCTTTTGCTAATGCACAAGTGTCTAAAGGTCCAAACACAGCATTTCAATTAGGTTGAGGTCTGGAGTTCAGACCGGACCCTTCCAAAACATTCTTTTCATTCTTTTTTAGCCATTCTGATGTCGGCTGATGTATCTCTGCTTCAGATCATTGTCCTGTCGCATGACCCACTTTGGACCAAGCTTCAGCTGTAACACAGATGGCCTCAAATTTGCTTCTCTTCCTGTTTTACAGAGGAGTTCATGGTCGTCCCAATGATGGACCGCGGTTCTGTAGCTTCAAAAGCAGCCCAAATATTCACCCCTCCACCTCTGTGTTCGAAAGTGGGTCTGAGGTTTTTCTGCTAAAATGCTGGGCTTGGTCTTTGCAAATCATAGCACTGGACATTAGAGACAAACACCTTTTGCCTCCTCTGTCTATAGTCTTGTGGTTTGTTCAGATGCAGCTTTGCAAACCTCTTTCGTGCTTTCTTTTTAGACAGAATGGTCTTTCTCCTCTAATCCTTCCAAACAAACTGTAGCTGTGCAGTTTTCTTCTGATTGTGCTGTCATGGACTTTAACATTTAACATGCTCAGTGAGGCCTGGAGGCTCTGACATGGAGCTCTTTGTTTTTTCATATTTCTCTGAGCATTGCTCAGTCTGAATGTGATACGACCTCTACTCCTGACAAGACTGGCAACTCTCTTAAAGCTTTCTACTTTCAATAATCATTCTCACTGTAGAACATTTAACTCCAATTTTTTGGAAACGGTTTTAATTGTACATTTCCAAATTGATTGTACAGCAACAATCATTTCTCTAAGACCATTGCTTATGTCTTTCCCTCTTGACACACACCTGAAGGCTCCGGACCAGCAAACTGTGAAAAACTACTCAACGTCTGCAGACCTGCACAGTGAGAAAAGTTTTACATTGTTGTTCATCTGAGATTGTACTATGTGTGTAAAATGTTCTGTGTTCTCGCTTAACACAACTATCTGTCTGTTCCTCTGTCCATCCATCCATCTATCTCTTCACCTTCCTCCATTTTAATAATTGTGACACTGCTAAAACAAACTATCTGCCACATTCATTTAGGCGACTTAGCGTGAATTCGGTGAATACACGTGAAATCATTCATTTTATGTTTGTATTTTTAATTAATTGACATTATTGTATATTTTGACATGATTTATTGTTTTTTGTGTATAATATATGTTAATCAAAAGTTAAGGAGCCATTTCAGATTCTATGTGAAGACGTTTTTTGTAAATTATTGTTCTTACACTCTAAGCCACGTCTGTGATTTGTACTTTACACTTTGGGGCTGTTTCTGTCTTCTCATGGATTGATAATGGGTGGCTGGAGCTCAGACCATGGGGTCAAGGCTCAACTCTTGGTCCCCCTGGCTACATGTCAAAGTGTCCTTGAACAAGAAACTGAACCCCAAGTCCCTCCTGGCGGGTCAGATGAGCACCTTGCAGCTGTCGCCGTTGTGTATGAATTGGAGAATGAGAGGCAAGATGGTAAAGAGTCTTAGAGAAAAGCACTTTATATACTATATGTTTTATGATGTGTCACATTTTTATATTGTTAAGCTTGACAAGTATTCCATTTTATTTGGCATAACTTGCAATATCTGTCCTGTGAACATTATGCAGATATATTGACATATATTGTAAATGGGAAGTTGCAAATACGTTGATGCTGAACATATTCAAAAACTGCTACCCAAGAACGTATTTTTGTTTTTCAAAATATTCAGTCTTGTAGTCAAGCGCTTAAGTTTTCTGTCATTATATCCAATCCTGCAATACGCTGTTCACGTTGCCTGCACACGTTGATATTGAAGTGTTTTACGGTCAGTACTTTCCTCGTCTGACCCTAACCAGACACCGGACTTTGGAACTGAACTCGGGTGTTTGGCTTGGCAGTCTTATGCTTTTTAAACCCACCATCCTCCCCAACTACCTCCTGGCAGCTCACATTCCCTTAATAAAAGTTCAGTTTTTTAAAAATATTTTATATTGGAAAACATTGATTAAATCATTACAGTTGGCAGTAGTGGGCATGAGTTAACCTGGCTCTTTAGCAGTTACAGGTTGTCAGTATAACTCAAGTGATCATCAATCTTTGTCCTTCAATGGGCTGTTTTACATGGCACACTAACACACAGAATATGCAGGCACACACACAAGTCGACACAGTGAGCGCCACTGGCCAGGGTGAAGATAGTTTATATGGAGACCTATGCACATAAGAAATCCAAGGTTGCACAGGAGGGGTTTGAGCAAACTGCATTACAGAGTGCTGTTTACTGTGTCGGGACGGAGGAAATGGATTTAAACAGGCTCGGGAGCTGTCCCCTAACACCTAAAGCTCTCTCTCTCATTCTCTCTCTGTCTCTTAAACTCTGGGAAATTCTCTGTACAGTCACTCCTGGGTTTGTCTGACCCCCGACGTACCTGCAGACTTGTTTCCTCTTAAATCACCCTCACCTAATCAATCCCCCCGTTCATGCGACTGTATCTCCTCTTTCACACACTTTCTGTTCTTGCCTCTGACAGATATACCGCACAAGAGGGAGAATGAAATAGGAGACAGCTGCAAAGCTATTGTCTTTTCCTGCCGTGAGGACGCACTGTGAGCATTTAGGAGGAAGAATGACTGCTCTAACACCGCTTCCCCCTCTTTGTTTTTTACAGTGCAGTTCAACTTGATTCCTGTGGGGCTCAGAATAGTGGCGATCCAGAGCACCAAGACAGGGCTGTACATTGCCATGAACAGCGAGGGCTACCTCTACACTTCGGTACGGTCAGCACATATATGCCTTCAAGATTTAATCTTTGACTTTATTAGAGCAATCCTGAATGAGAAAAACTGCTGCCAAAGCATAGTGTTGCCAACCACCCAAAAATTATGATGAATTTGATCAGAGAATCCTCAATCTACAACTTAAAATTTAAACCAAACAGAAGAAATGTGTCATATCAAAAGAATCAATGTGTTACCCTAGGCTGTATAATACACACCTGACAAATTCATCAGAATATCTATAGAGCTCAAATAAATTATAATTTCAACAAAATCTGTGCACTGTAAAAGCTCATGAAAGGAAAACCACTCTTCAGAAAAAGTCAAATAATTTGCTGGTTACCTGTAGATCAACAGAACATGTCCATAGGTGTAATTTTATATATCAAAATGTTTAAATACTAATGATAATGCTGGGTGTTCATAAACTGTTTGGAAACAATAGTATGTGATTAGCATATACACAAGATTTACTTTTTTGTAGACACTTTATTTAACTGCGTTTTCTAAGGCTTTGCCACACGACCAGGACTTGTTGTTAATCTTCTAATCATCTTACAGGTGCAGATATGATGACATAATATACACTAGACACATCTCAATTGTACATGAAATTGCTGGTGTAAAGATGTGTGGCTTTAGCTTTTATTGAGTTCAATATCACAATAATGAACGAATGGGGAAACTGCTCAGCTGCTGTAAACTAAATGTCTCTAGGTATGAGAGTGTGTTAGCAGCACTGGCATTAAACAATATTTAATGTAGTTTTTCCAACTACAAACAGAGATCTGGAGACGCTGCACACATGTATTGTATTGTAAACAAACATTTGTTTTCAAGACTCATCTTTTTATAATCTCTGACATTTAAATTTGTGCCCATACCCAGTAATTACGGTGTAATATTGTTCACCATCTCAAAGGACTGTAAAAAAACTTGATTCTTTTCCCTCACACGTCGAGAGTGGCAACCTGAAGTAGTGACATCTCAAACTGCAAAGTGCTACATCTTGTGAAACCGCTCATACTGAGAGCTGTTTCTCACTGATGTGCAGACAGAGCCGAGCCACAGATTCGAGAGGTAGATGGAAGAACAGATGAAAAGTCGGAGGGACGGATCAGAGTGCACTCCATCAAGGTGCAGAGGAAAGATTTTTCTCAGCTTTTTTTTTCCTTTTGGCACACAAGCAAAGTGTGTGAGATCTTGTTTCATGTACATCACTGCACCAGCTTCAAACACCACCTGCATGTATTCTGGCAGAGATCCAGTTCTTCTGTCGGCGGCAACAGGGGAACGCCTTTTGTTTTTGCTTTTATTGGTAATCAAAGAAAAGGATTGGGAATGATTTACCGTCACACACTATTTTTTATTCAGAATTACATTCGGAATGCAAAAGGTGCCCTAGGGAAGCAAAAGGAAAATGATGAGTGGATGATGGGAAAAGACCCCTTTTGTCTAATCCTGCAACTTCTTGAAAAGTCAAAAATTGGCTCAATATCATATTTAACTGAACTCTAACGCGAACGGAGTCCGAATCTCAAAAAACAAACAAACAAAAACTTAACTTTCCCCCTAATGAGCCCTAGAAAATGGTCCTTGCACATGACTTTTCGAGGGCTTAGACAGTAAAAACCCTGCATGCGCAAACACACACACCCACACACACACACACACACACACGGACAGGGAGGTTATATTTACCTAGACATCTCCTGACAGAAGACAGGTGACCCATTTTAACCAAGGGAGAAAAAGAGAAGGGAACAAGGAAAGTCCCTTTGAGATAGGGAGGGAGGAAAGACAAAGGAGGAGTTTTTTTAAGCGCCTGCCATTGTTCTGTGTAAATGTGAGCATCGGAGACACAGAAAGCGAACAGAAATAGAGGATGAAGGCATCTCTTGTAGCCCTCGGTTTCCAGAGAGAGGCAGTGTGCTGCCTTGAGTCTCTGTTATGTAACCGTTCGCATGTGCAGGGATGCCGTCCCCTGAAGGGTGAGCCAAGGCTTAGCAAGGCGTCAAAGAAATAACCTCAATGTAATAAAAATGAATATGGGCATGTAGAAAACTGTCCAAACATTTTGGGCGCAACATGAAATTTTAAGGTGGAGGTTACCAAATTTTGTTTTGTTTCAGTGGTGCAGTGGGAGAAGGGGGAAGTCTGATGTTCCTAAATTTCTAACGTTTACAAGATTTCTAATTTGGAAATAAAGGTCTTACTTTGAGGGTGGTTCTTCAGTGTAGAATGAAACTGCTATAAAAAGTGGGTTAAAAATATGCCATTATGCTACAACAATTCCTGCTATATTTCTGATCAACAATCATTCAAATTACTGTATCTAGTGACAAAAAATTATAGGCATAACTTCTTGCCGAGGTTCTCTTCAGATCAATCAATAATTGGCAAACGCAACTGAGAAGAGAAGGAATAAAGGACATAACACTTATCATAAGGAATACGCTTTAAAATCCTTAAATGTGCATGTGAAACGTTCGAATATGAATATATTCGAAAATATTGAATATTTTGGAAATACAAAATATAAATAATCGTGAGAAATGTGTTCAGAATATGCAGTTTAAGCAAGTAGTAACATGACATGCAAAATCCATCTGTTCTGCTCCTTTCAGCCCTGCTCCTCCCTGCTCTGCCCAGTGCTTAACATGGTCATGATGAAATTACAGTAAATAAGCATTGTCCAAACCATGTTTCTTATTCTGTAGCTTTAGGAAATGTATTTGATGTTGCAGGTTGTTGTGAGGCAACAATGAAATCGTTTCCTGTAGTAGGACGTGTAAAATTGTAGCTGATGTGGAGGTGATTCCCGTTTCTTTTTGTGGGAAAGGATCACCTCAGCTTCAGCTGCTCCTGTGCCTACTCAGCATTAACCTTTCATGGGCCTCTGTGGCAGGTGTGTTTCCCACAGCACACACACACACACACACACACATTTTGAAAATCGAAAACCTCCTACTTAAACAGGGAAAAAAAAAGACTTTTACTTACCAGTTCATTCTCATATCTTGTTTTTGTCGTTTTTTTTTAATACTTTGTTTTCTGATCATTCTGTTCTCATTTGACTCCTTTCTACTCCTCTGCCGATCACTGACATTTATCTGATTATTGAATCTAATTTACTGATGGCAGCTTTTATTAAGGTAGTTAGTTCGGTCAGATGTTGTGTTATTGTATATGACATGAAAATGTACACCCAACATGGCTTTTATAGAAAACAATGTAGTGATGGCAAGGCATTATAAGCAATGTCTGCTCACGCTCACTGAGAGAAATTCCCTTTCTCCTGTGTTTGCCACAATAAGATCAGAGGTCAGAAGCAGCTGCAGAGCAGCAGACCCAACGTTTCTACAGGTTTAGTTTCATGTTTCTGTTCTGAGGACTAAGGAGGAGAGGGACCATCCAGCTTGTTCAAAAGCCTGCATGTCCGATGGTATGGGGATACATTAGTGCCTAAGGTCTGGGCACCCAACACATCTTGAAAAGCACCATCAAAGATGAAAGTACATCTAATCACCCATTAACACTTCTTACCAGAACTGCAATACCTAGCAATAAAACCACAAAACAGAGTTATAGATTAAACTTAAATCCCTATTTAATTGAGAAGGAAATACAAACTATATAATAACTTAAAGGTTTAGGTTTTTGTTATATAAGTATATTGCACAGTATCAAAAGAAAACACTAACTTACCATTCATGGCTGTGTCTGTCTTTCTCTACTAATTATTGTTATCAAAAACAAAATAAAATTATAAAAACCAAAAATAGTTGCAGGCCTGTTTTTGTGCTATGGGACCTTGTGACCAAACACTCAGTGACCGTTTCACTCCAACAAAAGCAGCAATCAAAAATAGAAAGTGTTATACCTTTTTGTCACAGGTGAACATTATTTTCAACAAATTCTACACAGTGGTATCTCCCTCCTCCAACCTCTTTGCGATGTGTTGTTACCATCAAATTTAAAATGAGCTCATATCTCAAAAATATGGATTGATAAAATTTATGCTTTATACATCTTCACAACTCTTTTGGATTTGGGGTTGAAAATAAAACCAACAACTTCTGTGGATAATTTAACTATAGCTTGAGACTTACAATTAGTACAGTCAGGGCTTCATATGCAGTACAATGGCAAAGCCTGTGGCCTTTTGTGTCATCATGTCACACACAGGGTTTGTTTCTTTGTAATTGGTACATGAGCCTCAATCTAAAACCGTAAGAGTTGAATATCTCTGCACTACTGAAAGTGCTGCTCTGTGGGTCTACGTCACAGGAGGCGTTTAACATCTCTCTAATAAAACATATTTTAGCATGTAAACATGGGCTCGCTGAGAGTCCAGGCAAATTAATTGAGGTACGTGAATGGAGTAAAGTGTTTGACAGATGGCAAGAACTTTCCAACCAGAGAGGGAGAATTAAAATAAAGTCCCAAAGAAGATGGTAGTCCTTTGGAAAACTGAAGTAGGAATTTGGGAATTGACTGTTGAGAAAGAGCTGATATATGCATCGTAGGTCACCTGTGTGCAGGTAAAGAAATAGAGAACAGATCATGTCTGCAGGGTGGAGCAGGTTTGGTTTCATGGTGATAGGGAACTGTGAGGAAGACCACAGATGTCTTGATGGCTTATGTGAAATTAATTTAGCTCATCCACTCTCTAAAACAGCAGCCCCCATGTTGTTCCCTATTTAACACAATTTTGTTAATGCAAATTAAAATTATTTATACAAGCAGTTTTTAAAATCACTGTAATTGCAATGGCAACACAGAGAGTGAACAAATCAGAAGGACAGAAAGTAAATAACTCCATTAAAAAATATCATCAAACATTTACAGCACTTAAAAAACTTTACCTGTAACAGCCCTACACAATGAATATCTACATGTATATACAGTACACGAACTTTGTACCTGCAAACATGCAGCATAACATCTAGACACATTTATTACAGCAGCAGTATTACCTGGGGGAAGTAAAAAGAATAAATAGTTATTAGTTTACTGAGAGAAATCAACTTTTTCTCTCAATTGACTCACCTAAGTGAAGAGGTCAGCAGTCAAAACATTCCACTTTGGCCCTATATATATTTAAAGATAAATCAGATAACAGGATTTGTTGCTTCTTCTCGCTGCCAGGCGAGATGGCAAAGCGGTAAGAAACACATCAAATCAATACAAAACCACAAAGTGATCGACTGTAAAGAATCACGCTTGAAAAGATTCCTGAGTTTTGCAGAGCGTGAATAAGGTAGAGAGGGAGTGACAGGCTAAATGACTGCATGAACGTCCCTTTGTCCTGACAAGGGTCTCTTGTTTACAGGACGATGAAACAAGCTGGTAGCAGAGAGTGAGTCACTGCAAACATTTAAAATGAGGTACTTGCTGGGACCAAAGCTTAAATTTTTTTTAAAATTGGACCAAAAAGATAAAAACCTTGTTTTTAACAGCAAACTCTTTTAAACATGCAAAGCCTCCTGCTGTAAGTTCACATCACATGTGTGAAGCTGTAATCAGGGCCAGTGCTCAAACATAAGGATAAAAGGTCGGCAGAGCAGTTTGACTGACAGGATTGTCCTCCGAGCAGAAAGAGAGACAGGAAGACAAAGGTGCTGGGAGGGAAAGAGGGATGGCCTGCCAGGCCCAGACTCTCCACATAACATCTCCACTGGGAGCAGCAACCACTGCTTTACCACCCCCCCTCCCCGTCCCACTTGTACAGCATTACTCGCCTGTCAGTCTGTTCTGTTCCCTGTTAGCTGCTATCTCTTCTTCTTTTGTCTTTTTCACTCTCTCCCACTGTCCCACTCGTGCGCTTGTCCTAGATCTCCGTTCGTCCTTCACCTCCTTGTCTTGACACCTTTCCTGCTCACAGTCACTCTTTTGCTCTAACAATTAATTTTGTCCAAATTCACACAATCTGTGTTTGGAGAAAACAGGTCGATTTAAATGTCTCTTTTTCTCTTAGGACCTTTTTTAAAAAATATGTAAATATCTTTCTGAGTTAGACATGGGAAATGTAGAGTGAGTAGAAATGAGAAAAACACAAAAAGCCCTGTATACTGTATGATATGATGATCCCACCAAATGTGTTGTCTTGCTCAGCTTTGCGAAACATTTTATCTCCTTTAAGCTCATTGTTTTGCTTCTGCTTTGCTGTTGAGGTTCATTCTCAAAGCTTTTATCTGCCTCAGCGGCAGCTGGAAAATGTCTGATAAGCTGTTATGTGTCTGTGAAAGTTTGAAACATTTCTGTACTAGTGTACACACTAGTGTAATTAAAAAAAAAAAAACATGCTCCATAACTTGACATAGAGATGTGGTGTTGAGGCCTTCTATAATGCAGAGTCTTTGAACAGCCCCTGCATTAGTGCGGACATGATGACTTTTATACGTTTTTTAAGCAAGGCTTTTCTTTCTGGACAATCACAGAAGAGCTTGATTATTACTTCTGCAGCATTCAGATGTATTGTTGAGAAGCGAGTTCAACTCTCTGAAAGCCAACGAGGGAACAAAGAGAGATTCTTAGTTTCAAAGCTAACTTTAGTGTTGCATCATAAGTGAGGCTCGGCCTTCTGACCAATCACAACATTTCCAAAACAAATTTCCAGCTTTTGCATTTATTGTAATTTCCTAACAATGACTAGGCAGAGCGCGGCAAGTTTAACAGAGATTAGAAGAGCATGGTGCAGCAGGGAGGGGAAAGGCTGGTCAGAGCAAATTGCATTGATTCAACCCTAGTTTGTAAACTGCTTATAGTGGCTTTAAGTTTGGCTTGGTCTACTTCCAAGTGATGAAAAAATAGGGTTGAGGAAAAACTGGAGGCAAGGTCAAAATGTTTAGATGCATCTCTTTATATCAACATTATCAACATTCATTTTAGCGAATGACCATGCGCCAGATGCACCATGAACAAGAATTGCATTATTAATTTGCCATAAACAAAAATGATAAAAGCTAAAAATTTGCCTCCCTAACTCAAATTATGACAAGAGCATGATGTTAATATTTACATTTTGCTAAGTGAAGTTAACTAAACTAACTACATGCATTGTTGACCTGACAGGATGGGTTTTCAAGAGCTGTTTCAGTTATCAACTCCAGAGATCTCTGATTCACAGTGTAAGTTTGGAACCCTCTACTGCTAAAGCTTATTACTTTAAATAGTTTCGTACATGTAAGTTTATGTTCACACTGTTCTTGTTACACATGGCACAAATCATTATTATACACAAGTCGAGGAAGTGCCCATGTGAACCAGTGATCTTTCACCTTGTCTCCCACACATTCCTCACTTTTCCAGGCTTAAATCTATTTGAACGTTATCTGGCTGCAGTGCATGAATAATGATAACAATCAGTAATAACTATCACCTGACGATGATGATAGCACACACACACGCAGAAATCGCTTCACATCTGAGCCAGAAAATGCAGCTGTATGAGGAAAGAGGCCAGATGGGCTGCGTGGATCCATCTGTCTTTAGACAAACCCCAACAATCCATTCCTTTTCTTCATCATTTCCCTGTCGTCTTCCCCTCTGCAGCACCTTTATTTATCTAGTCACTGCACATTTGTCTTTCTTTGTACTTGTCTTTCTCTACCTCATGTCCCACAAATCGTGCACATTCAGAAAACATTTAATGGTCACCACTAATGTCCAGCCTATTCTGCACAGTACAATAAAATTTTTTGGAGATACTGGTTTGAATACAGCAACATAAACAGAGATACTTTGCAGCTCTGTGCAGGACTATGCAGTGACTGTGCAGTGCTCCTGGAGCACTGGGGCGTTTGGGAACAGCTCAGCAGAGGTTAATGGCGAGGGGAAACTCCTTGTCATGCCTCCATTGTCTGAGGCGCTGGGACACACTTACCTGTGGGCACCTCCTGTAAATTGCTTTCTGATAAAAATAGGGCTCAGCCGTGTACCTGGCCCACTTTATTAGCTGTGCGCTCAGGAAAAGCCTCCCGGGTGGAGAGATGGCAGCGGAGAGGGAGGAAGCAGTGATGTGTGGATGGTCAGGAGGTGTGTGCACGCGTTCATTTTTAACCCACACACATATACTCAGCTGTGCAATTTAGCCACCCTCCAGATTCCCACAAACACACATGTGCAGCCAGGTATAAACAACCTGACAGAGGCAGGCAGACATAATTGGGCCGGACTCCAATACTTGGGACTAGCTCTGGCCAAACTCAGCGCAGTTAACAGGGGAAAGTTGGACAAAGTAAAACTTTACTCTGCCAGATGACATTGTGGATGTATGCTCAGAGGATAAACAAACACCGCTCCACTTGTGACCCAGTACTGAGAAACATTAGTTTAGAAGGGAGGCAGCAACAAAACCCCATTTAAGCCTCTTTTCTCGTGCAGTCACAGACGGAGTTGAAAAGTCTGAAGAAACGTTTTAATATACTGCACAGTGATGGTGCATTGCTCTAAAACATTACCACCACATTCACACTAATCATACATGCAGTAGTTTCTACCAGTCGTGTGTGGATGCCAGTGGGACCTATGACTACAAGGCGCCTCTGTAGCCCATGTAAGGTCTGCAACCTGAATCCAGTCCCGACTGTTACCGTCAACTTTTCTCTCTGATTCTTCTGACTTAGGAGAGGTGGGAAATACAAATGGACTGGACATATGAGGCAGAGCTGTGGGAAAGGAGGGGCGGCTGGATGAGTAAAGAAAGATGTGGGGCATTGCGAAGGAGATGAAAGGCAGGAAATCATATCCGCCCAAAAATGCCGCAGCTACATCTAGAGCCAAGACAATAGCCTTGCTGCATTTTGACAAGAGTTATAGCTGTCCCAATGTGCTGAGATGGTAGAGCCCCCTTCTGCATTCTGATCAGTACTAAGAATCCATAAACTCCCACAAACAGGGTCGCAGACTCACAAGAAGACAGTGATACAGAGCTGTATGCGCTGATACATTTTATATGATGATTTATTGAACATTCAAGTGCACGTGCCTTTTATTGTGAGCAAATGCCTACGAGTGGACTGGCTCTTTATAAACTTCATCCTGTGGCATTGTGCTGCCACATCGTACGGAAACCAGTTAATTGGAAAGGATGCTCTTTGGTGATATAGAGTTACCTACATCCATCATCACAAAATGTTCTGCAACAGCAAACACAGAGGAAGAGTGTGTGAAAGTGTGTGGTGGGATAGCCTCGTCCAGATGTGTGGTTCTCTGGCTTTTCTATAGAGCCGCTCTGAGGAGTATGTTCAGTAAAGCTTGACTTAATGCTTTTTATAAGGACTATTCATTTTGACTTGGATAGTTTCTCTTTAACTGATGAAGAAGGCAGTGCTGGTGGTATTTATGTGCTGGTGGTATTTATTCTTCATAGGCATCTCATAATATTCTTTATACTACGACTGATGTTTTTTTTCAAGTTTTTTATTGTATTGCTTAGCACTGCACCTCACAGGTTCCATGTTTGAATCTGTTACCTGTGGTCTTTCTGTGTGGACTTTGCATGTTCTCTTCGTGCTTGTGTGGATTTCCTGTGGGTTCACCGCTTTCCTCCCACACACAAAGGCATGTTAGCTTAAATGGTGACTCTGACTTGTGCACAGATGAGAATATGAAAATGATTAGATGTCTGCCTCCCTATGGGACTCTAAGACAGACTGGGAGGCCTGTCTTAGGTGGACAGTACCTGTGTCTTGCCCAGAGGCGCTGGGATAGACTCTGGCACCCCCCACATACTATAATGTGTAATGCTTCAGAATTCTGGATTTATGTCGTTAAATGAATGTCTGCAAATTCAAGCGATGCAAGCATTACTCTCCAACCCATTCGGACAGAAGTGGGTGAGACTCCCACCATAGTTCTCCAGCAGCTCGGACCAGCCGGATCAGCACCTCGGAGAGCGCACAGTCCTGACATAACTCAACTATCAACCCGCAAACATGATGATGTTCTTTTTCTTGGTGCCTTGGTCCGACTGAGCTGCCTCCGAACATGCACACACACGGTTAATAGTAAATGGTCTGCACTTATATAGCGCTTTACACTGCTTCTTATCTTCCCATTCACACTAACAATCACACACACATTCATACACTGATGGGGGAGCTGCTATGCAGCTGGCCAACACTCACTAAGTTGTGGTTCAGTGTCTTGCTCAAGGACACTTCGACATGCGACCAGAGGAGCCAGGGATTGAACAACGGCACACAAACTCTTCTGATCGCTCCTTACTGTCCATTGAATCAGCAGTTGATCTTTTTCTTCAGATCAGTACTCCTTCTGTTACAGACGCATGTGTTCATCTGTTCATGTAGCAGCAAATACTGTGCAGACATATAGGGGGAAAAAAGAAAGGAGGCGGGGAGAAATGTGAAGGACGGAGGCTGCTGAAAGAAAGACAGGATAAGGACTAAGACAAAAGCAGCTACAAATTTAGCAAAGATGAAATTGGTAATATAGAGGTAAGGCTGGTGTTCATTGGAAAATCCCCAAACGCACAGCGAGGGTCTGGCAGTCAAGGTGAGAAGCAGAGGACATCCCTCCCTCCCTCTCTGATTCTTCCCTGTTCACCCTCCTGCAACCTCTCCAGCTGTGCTCATTACATGGTGTGTGAGTGTGTGTTGGTGGAGACACACACTTGTGTGCGTGTGTGTTTGTCTCAAAGGCTCCTCTCCTCTTTGCTTTGTGTGTGTGTTTCTTGTACACACACGTGCCTGTGTGTGGTTGTGTTATCTGGATGCCGTGAAGCCCATCAGCCTTGGTCGAGCTCCAGCGCTCCTCAGGGCGCCGCTGTAAATGCCATAATGTTGGCACAGACGGGGGCCCCTCTCCGCTCAAAATGCTGAAACTCTCCTCTCTGTCAGTCAGCAACTCTCAGACACCCACGAGGGTTCACGAGAGCAGCGAGAGGCCGAGAGGTGAAATTCAAACAGAAGAAGACAGAGAAAGGACCTCTAGGTGTGTGATTAATGGTAAGCTGGAAGAACTGGCCATTCTAGCAACATCATTGAGCCATGAGGTGAAACGAGCCATTTTCTGACTTTAATGTGGATGTGGTGTCTTACTTTCCAAGCCTACAGTAGATATAGTATGTTACAACAGGAATGACAAAACAGAGTTTGACAAACGGCCCCACCGGAAGGTAAATCTGACAGCGGTTGTGGAAATTTTGATTTGCTTTGCTTTTCAATATTTTCTGAATGAGTGGATTCATTCTTGGAGTCTCCAAGTGCAGCTGCATATTTCAGCTTTGAAGCTGCTATAGTCAAAATGTTTGTGTTGACTGTGGATCAAATTACTGAGAAAGGCGGCAGTCGTTGCGATTAATCATCATTTGGTTCCCTCGGCTCATCTCTGCAGGGCATGTTTTTGTCTTTCAATTCATCATTTGAGTTTTTAAAGCATATAGTCTTACTGTTTTGAGTCACTGGTGGCTCTCATAAGCATTGTTTTCAGCCACAAATAGTTGACATTTTACCTGCTGTTAGCCGTCAAACCACTGGCAGCTAACTACAACAGGGAAGATGGTGAAGCCTCGAGCTAATAAAAGCCTACACATTTCCGACGTGTTGGTGGAGAACCAGGAGGTGAGTGAGGAAAGACTTGGCCAGTAGACAAAGTCTTACTTTACTTTACTGAATCTGATTTTCCACCTGCTGCAGTAGTTAAAATGACCTGAATGACTTTAGTTTGGCTAAAAAGTTGTTTGATGAGGATGAGGAGGAAATAGCACATGAACAAGATTCATAATAATTCCATCTTTACTATGGGAGCAGCACTGACCTACAATGGCACCTTTAGAAGCTAAGACTGTCCTCCGGTAAAATATGACATGGTAGTAGCAGCATCCAAAACCTACTAACAGAACCCAGGACATAGTATCATTTTAGGAAGGACATTCACACAGACGAGACGGGTGTTCAAGTCCAATCTAAGACCACAGTCATGTGACACACATGATGTGATGTTTAGGATGTAGTGATTTTTAAGAAAAACCATAGATGTCTGAAATCATCCCCTACTCACTCGTTCCCTACTCCCTATATCTGAGCAGTCAATTAACATTTTGGACACTTAGTGCCCACTGTCATATTGCGTTATCACTAACAACTGTTTGAGTCCCACAACAATCATGTTCTAATCTATAAAAGGGGGAGCACTGTGATATGGGATTGTTACTAGAACGTAGTGTGCACTCTACTTTTAGTGTTGCATTGTGGGATACTATGGGTGTACGATAGTGGAGAAATTTAAACACTCAACCACTGGCCAAGACACTATAGAATGAGGAGAGGGTGATTTGGGCACAGCCCATGACCTTTTCTTACTAACCCTAATCGTCTCAGCTCTAATGTAACATAACCCTGATGTTTTTGAGTAAAATTTAGATATTTTGCATATAAAGGGTCTCCAACCTCCAAATATCTTTTTCCCTGAGAGCTGAGGACCGTTTTACGGCATTACGGTAAAGAGTGCGTTTACGTGTATGTGTGAAAATGGCCGACAAAAAGCTACTAATTTATACCCATAGTTTATTTTAACCCCAACAAACTGATAAGCTGTTTTCCAGAACTTTTATGCTAGTGTCCACCACTCATGGTTTTATTAATTTGCATTAAAACCAAATTTTTTTGGCAACATCACAAAAATTTTTTGGTATGCTTCATTCTCCCGTGCACTGAAACCACAAATCGCTTTTTTTTTTTGCATTTAGTGTGTCTGTATGAATTTCTTTCCATTGTATTCTCTTACTGGTTTGGGTCCCATCTCCTGCTCTGACTGCAGCTAGGATGGGCCTCTGCATGGTTCAAATCGGAAAAAAGGGCTGGGGTAATTTATACCCATAGTTTATTTTAACCCCAATAAAACTGTTTTCCAGAACTTTTATGCTAGTGTCCACCACTCAAGTGTTTTGGGACATTTCCAGGGATTTTTTTTTTGCATTTAGTGTGTCTGTATGAAGACTGGTTTGGGCCTAGGGCTGGGGGCAGTGTTTTGGGACATTAGAGGGGCCTAGGGCAGCTTGTAGCAGTAGCTTGTGAGCAATGTGTCGGAGAACCATCTTTTACAGCAAAAAAAAAGAAGAAAAACAGGGTGCAACTGGACACTTTTTAGGCACCATTGAAAGCAACATTGTCCGCATTTTTTCCGTTTTTGCTGGTGCCAAAAAGGGGACAATTTAAACAGACGGTGTTGGTGTTCATGGTTCAGTGGGTTGTATCTATGGGTAGAGACAAAACCCCTATGGACTTTAAGGGTTGGAGGACAAGTGGTTCAGAATCATGACAGAAAGTCAAAACACAGGCTCCGTAAATGTCACAACATGGCATCTGCGTCTGCCAACAGTTAACGCAGCAAGCTGTCATCTTCACATTTTCTCTAATGTGACGGCACATGAATGCCAATGTTGTCATGGATCTACTGCGTGTGCTCAGGAGCAAGTGTTTGCCACGTCAGTTTGATTAAATGCTGGAGTTCAAAGTTCAATCTTGACCTTGAAAACAGCTTTTAATCGAACAGTCACCTACAAGAAATTAATTACATTCATGTGGAGTTTTTTAAAGTCATATTAATTGCTCAATGGACATCACTTAAATTTTATTAAATGTCTTAAAATGATTGTATTATAAATTCACCTGTATCTGGACGACACAGTCCTGGTCAGAATTATTCTAACCATGTTAGAACAGATTTAGCTGCAGTAGCAGCTACATCATTGTTGTACTGCAAATCAACCAGGACCAAGTTGCTTTAAAATAGACAACACATTATTTTCTGGTGCTTCTACAGCGCCTGACAAAGTAATTGTGAATGTCAGTGGTTATTCTCTAAGTCACGACTTTTCTCCCCTAAATGCTGAGTGATAGTTTAGATGCAGAATTTGGAAGAGCCTTGCTGATGAAAGCACCACAGATAATGCCAGCGGGGCTACACACTGTCCACACTTAAATTAAAAAATGATAATTACTCCAGTCTTTAGACAATTATTTTCGGCTGCTCCTGTGATGCTTCCTCAGCTGTTTGTCCTCAATTAAGGTTTTTTTTTTTTTTTTTTTTTTTGCCTCTCCTCATTTGCTGAAATCATAAATCAGCTTTGCTGGTAAACAAGCTTTTGCACAGCTAACCTTGCTTTGTAAGCTTTTGGCTGATTCTTATCTTTCTGATAAGACTTGCCTCTGCAGGTAAATATTTTATTATTCATTATTCAGGTACAAACGAGCCCCACTTTCTTTCTCTGTTTATCCTCAGTTATAATCTTGTGTTCTCATGGCTTAATGTTGTGATTTAAATTTTAGCTCAGAGCTTTATTAACTAAATGTTTATCTCAGAGGGTAAGAGCTTATCTAATACCAATGAGCCACAACATTACTACTGGGCTATTACAGCATTTGTTTTTGTGCGTATCATCCATTTGTGCTCTGATCCATCCATCCATTGATCCATTATCTCCATTATCTGTTGCTTGTGGAGCCAATCCCAGCCGTCACTGGCGGAGAGGCAGAATTACACCCTGGACAGATCACCGGTTTATCTCAGGTCACTTAGAGGCACATAGCAATTCACTTGCACATATAATCCCATTAAAAAAATCTATTCTTGGGGCCAATAAATGTCACGACCTTAATCTAAGCCTCTTCACAGGATCACATAACCTCACTACAAGAAGTGCTTTTTGGAGGAAAGGAAACATTTCTCAATTCACGATCAATTCAATATAGTTTTATTACTCGAGCCATCGTGTTAAACTTCCCCTGTAGGACCTTTTTATGACAGTTTCAGTTTTATTGGATTGTGAAGTGAAAAGACAGGAAGCAAAGTTCAGAAAAACAGACGCTGAAGATTGTATCTGACAGTCAGGCAGCTGAAAGACGTGAAGTCTGCAAAGTTGGCTTTTTGTCAAGACATGACCCTCATCTCTACGCAAACATGAACTCCTCTCTGCAAAGGGAAGATATGTGAAGATATATTGATTTTAATAGTTTCTTTCAAGCTGCATAAAGTGATAATATTTAACAACTGATTAAAAAGGACATTTTATTTCTCTTTTAACATGCAAAAAGAAGAAGAACGTCAGTTTTGAGGTTGTCCTTGTGTAAAATATTACAGATGTTGTTTGTATCAGCAGCCAAAGGTGACCATCAGTGTTTGGCAGCTGGAGTGAACATAACACTGTCACCTTGGACCCACATACTTTTGTAAGAAGGATTTGATTTTTTGCTCACAGTTGCCCATTTTTGATTCAGCTTGAAGTCCATCAATGCTCCCACAGGTAATAGCTACACATTACTTAATTTATTGATCTATATATTACTATACCTTATCTACAGAGACACCTTTTCCTTTTTTTTTTTTTTTTTTTTGGCTGTGTACGTTCCCGCAAAGAGTTTTTAAATAATGCCATCACGATGTGCTTAAAGTGTAGACTGTCAGGGTTAATTGAAGGGTTTGGTTGCAAATATTGGATGAACTGTGTGGATTGTGGCAGTGGCCTGCAAAGTAGGATAGTAAAATCAGGTAAAATCTTCATGATGATGTGCCCACCTCAATTCAATTCAATTAAATTCAACTTTATTTATATAGCGCCAATTTACAACAAAGTCATCTCAAGGCACTTATAATACTTATTATAATAAAGTAATAAATAAAGTCATAATAAAGTATTATTATTAAAATAAAGTCAAGACTATACAAACATTTAGAAAAAGTCTAACAAATCCTCCTTGAGCAGCCATAGGCAACAGTGGAGAGGAAAAACTTCCTTTACCAGAAGAAACCTCCAGCAGAACCAGGCTCAGGGTGGGCGGACATCTGCCCGGACCGGTTGGGCTGAGTGGAAAGTGGAGAGAGAAAAGAACAGAGCAACAAAACCACCTCGAGGGCGTTCTTGATTGTTGTAAAGGGTTTTTTGTCACCAAGAAAAGAATTCTTCTGTCATCCAGCATCGCTGCCTATGTGGTCTTCTTGCCCTTTGAAGTCAATTCGTTTTCCTTTCCACGTGGCCACTATTGTTTGACTTAATGATGCAAACCAGTGTCGGTGCACCTCAGGGATGTGTCGTCTCCCCTCTGCTCTTCTAACTCTACACAAACCACAGCACATAGAGTGACTTGACTGTCCACCTCCAACAGTTGCAGACAACACAACCCTCGTCAGCCCTATCCGTGATAATGACAAGGTTGCATACTGACATTCAACGGGAGGTTTGAGCAGCTGGCTCTGTAGTGCCGACAGAACATTATAATACAGAACAAAATGGCCATCGATCCCTTTCACCGTGGACACAACTTCTTCCATTCTCTCTCCCCTGGTAGGAGAACATTTCTCTGTCTGTCAAAACCACCAGAACCTTTCCTTTTCTCAGGCCATTACAGTCATTAACAGCTGACTTCGAACCTACTACTAAATTGCTGCTATTCACTCTGTAGTACACACACTGAACATAACTCGCCGTAGTTCCTGCATATTCCATCCAGTATTTTTAACCAAACCCTTTAACTAAAGCTGACATGTTACACTTAATTCACATCTTGACTGTTTCAGTTCCACTGTGATAATTAAAGGGCCAAGCAAATTAAAAGTGTGTCTATGTCCAAATACAGACAAACCTGACTGTAATTCCCCACTCATGTACACGCACGCACACACACCATTCAGTTTAAACATGTGTTTTATTGACACTGTTAAGTATCTGTCCTCTGGGACACACCCCGAGATTAACCTGTGTTTGCGCGATGGTGGCTTGTAAGATGTGTTTTAGTTTGTCACTCCGTTGTGTTTCTGCGCGGCACGTCCAATCAAAACCTAATCCCCTTTTTTCCCTGCACTAATGCTTATTGCATTTCACAGATCCTACATGGAATTGATTCCCCAGCTGAGTGCATGGGGGTCTCAGTAGTTAATGGCAGCGCTGCGCCTGCTAACTGGGATGAATAATGTCTTTAGGTGTCGACTGATGGAAATAAGATGAGGGTCTGCGTGTCATTAGGGGAGAATAATCATAGTGTACTGTCTCCGTCTCTCCATCTGTCACGGCTTCGGCGGCTGTTTCCTTTTTCTCCTCTTTTACTTTGCCTCGTTCTCTTTCCCATGTTTCGTCTTGTTCCCACTTTCCCCCTGCTGCTCCCTCGTTGCCCCTCCCTGCCTCTCTTTCTCTTTTCTGCCCGTGAGAGTGAGTGATGAGGAAGGCGACCAGTCCATTCGTCACTGCTGATTTTGTGTAAGTGTGTGTGCATGCATGTCATCTGGCACCGGTTGGCCTCCCGCTGATGTAAAAGGGATCTGTCATGTCTCTCTGTCACAACAGCAGACGCACATGAGTGGATGCACACACACATACACTTGCACACACACAATAATCTTGTCCTTACTAAAACATTCTGTGTTTAACAGAACGTTTTAGATATTGTGTCACAAAGGTGTTAAGATTCCGAGTTGATCCGATTTGTCTCTCCAAAATAGACTTTTTCTTGAATTTACACAGCAGTTACATCATATTGCTTTTCTGCAAATAACGAACATGATTGGACATTTCTGAAAACTGTGCCTGAAATACTGTATACATAACAACATGGAGGACATTTTATATTTGTGAGTGTCCTGCAACTTGAGTGTTTTTTGTCATGCTTAAACAGCTTGTTTTGTGGGAAGGTGAGTGTTATGGAGTGGTAGGTAGATGTGAGTTAATTTTGAAGCATCAGCAGCAGCAGTAGTGATTAAAAAATCAATAAAAAAACAGACTGACTGTGTGTTTGCAGCAGCACCTGCTGAACACAAGAGGAACTGCATCAGTTTTCAGTATAAAGGTAGTTTGTCCTTCAGATGAGGGAAATGAGTCATTTTGGACTTAGATTACAGAGTCTGTAGTTTAAGCAGTTTCTGTAGTTTAGCAAAGGCTTTACTTCAGTAAATGTTCTGGATGAATAAGTTTGACTACTTCGTCTACTGAGAAGTTCTTACATAATACACAATAATATCACATCATGATTAGCTGGATGTATTTTATTTCAAGCTGTTGAGTGAAAAGTAAAACATTTTGCTATGAAAATGTAGATATTACAAAAGCAATATAAAATGGAAATACTTAAAGTAACTTACCATGTCGTGTGTCTTGAGATCTCAAGGTCAATGTTTAGGATAGCTTCAAAAATGCAGACTCCTTTATATTTGAGTCTGGATCCACAAAGAGACACTAAACTCTGATCAGGGGATAGTAAAGGCTGCAGGAGATCTGTAATGAACACAGATACCTGAGTGTGTAGGGCTATAATAAGGAATAATAAGGCCAATAATCATGGATTTTGTTGGGTTTTATTTGAATATTTTATGCCTTAACCTGTACAGCACTTTGTTCAACCTTGTTGTTTTAAAGGGCTTAACAAATAAAGTTACAGTTACAGTTAGAGTTTAATTCTGAATTAGATCACAGGCCAGACTATTGAAATCAAAGTTGGTGATGACTGGTCAGGAGCCCAATATCCTCCAAAACTGTAATCCAGAAATTCTATGATAGGACTGCTATGGAGGGAAAAAGTAGATCGACTCAAAGAAAAACCTCACCAGCTATCTCCACCTCAGCCTGAGAAACCCTTCTCCTGAGTTTGATAAAAATAGTTGGCTAGAAACAAAAACGAAGCAAAGCAAACACTTTACATCCCTCTTACCCCATGGGCACTGGGAAACATGTTCAAGGCAAATAAGACAGGACCGGGAACAGAACCTTGTGGTACACCTCACAACTCAAATAATGGGCTACGGTTACTACAAGTAAATAAAAAAGTTCAGTTAGAGCAAACAAAAAAGTAAATAAAACTTCTCCCTCCTCCTCAGTTTGCAAACAGCTTGACTTTTGGCAGGTTTTTGCTTCTAGGCAGATGTTTATCTGTCCCGTGTATCTGCTGTGTGAAAATGACTAATAGAGTTATCCTATGAAGCGGCATTGCTGATGGCATGAGTGTGTGAGACTAAATGTGGGTGTTTCCTGGCCAAGGAAAGAGATTTATTTAATTCAGATTTATTTTGACATGTGAATGGATGAAATTAAAATATTCAGACCTTGATTCCAAATACAGACATACGCACACACGAAAAATAATTACTTTAACATACAGTTCGCCATATGGAGATAACAGCGACTGAGATCTTCCATTTAAAACATCTGATAATGACAGTAGCTGAACAGAGGGAAGAACCCCAGATTAAAGCACCAGGGGTTTAAGAGGAGGCTTGACAAGAACACTAGCAAGAGGTGGACTCCTCCACCTACATCCTGGTGAATCTTGACACCCTAGTATCAAATTTAAACACAAAGGTCACTGGTCCCCGTGTTTCAAACAAAGGGGGGCACTCCTAACAGTATTGTGGCTGTCAAATTTTCAGGGCTTCAGAAATCAGAATTTCAAAGTTTGAAAAGAGGAAAACCCTGATGTAATATGCGTTAAAGGTGCAGAGGAAATTGAAGCCCCCCAAATCTGGAGCTAGACTAAAAATTTCAGATCACTTAAGACAAAGTATAGAGTTAAGAGTATAATTTTTCCTAAATCATGGATATCAAATTTAGTTTCACTTTTAGATATGTGCAATTAAAAAACTGTGTTGAAATGTAACTTGAATCTAATTTTTATTTTCTATATTTATATTTAGTGGTATTTTAGGACCAAATGTGTGTCTCATCAGAAAACATCACTGGTTGACTTTCTTATTTTTCGACATTTAGTCTCAAACTGTTACATCATTCTGAATTGTGACATATTATGTAACAATGAAAACAATGTTGTAGCAACAGAAAACATAATGTATTAATTTTTTATCAGTAAATTAGACCTTGCCTGGCAGAAAAAGTCCAGCCTGTGTATTTTTGCACTCTTGCTCAAAGTGGTTTCCCAGGATGCCTGCTACTAATTGAAAAGCCTCCTTTGCACAGGACGAGTCATGAATTGGGCAACACACACTCTTTTAAACACCCAAAAACACAAACCTTAGACATTACTCATAAGTTCAGACATAGTTAAATTTGTGCAATTAATCAATTAATAAACTTTGAACATGTGCGTCTCGTGGGTCCGTGTGTGTGCTGGTTTGCGAGGCACACTTTCACCCTAAACAATGAAGATTAGATGCATCACACTGCAGCACAACCACAGTTAATGAAAGCAGTCTGACGACGCCTTACCAGAGACCCGGGGCCTTTGGATTCCACTCGGTGCTATTAGAGCTAAGTTAATGGTTGTGTAAGAAAATGAGTAGCTGCCTAAGTGAATGGATATGTAATTAAAGAATGGGTGTTACAGTCATTGTAATTAGATTGTTTATGTGTGGCACAGTAGATACAGGCAGGCGTGAAGGCCCTGTGCCTGAGAACAGACAGAAGACGGAGAGCAGCAGGAGGACAGTGGGTGAGAGACAGAGAGAGTGAGAGAGTAAACTCCTTATTCAGGCCTTTTCAACTCACCTGTCACATCAAGGCTCCAAATCAATCCTGCAAATTGGTTTGTTCCTCGACAAGGTTACCAAATGACGAAGGGATGGAGGGAATGAAGTGCAGGAATGGCAGAATATGAGGTAGAGAGAGGGAATGTGTGAGCGGAAATGAGAAAGAGGTGCCAGGAGAGGGGGGTGGAGGGGTGTGGAGGAAGCTGGGATACCCTAGGGTTGAAGTATTCTCTAACACAGAACAGTGTGTGTGTGTGTGCACACACAAACTGAAGGCCGACAGCCAGGTAGTTACACTATGAAAAGGGTGAAGAATCCATTTGATTATGTTTTGTTACAGGTAAAGAAAAAAAAAAACTGGCTCTGTTGTATCCTTAGTAATGTGCGGCTTCTAGCTTGACAGATGGCAAACAGGTTCCAATATACACTCAGGAAACAGTTCTATGCCTTTAGAATGTTTCCTGAAATACGTGTTACAAATGAAAGATTGCTGCAAATAGCTTCCAACATGTCATAAACTGACAGTGATACAATGGCATGATTAATATGTTATTGTGTTAGATTTTTTATTTATAGGTTCCAAAAATAGCTTTGAAGTAAGTATTTCAATTAATTTAAAAAATGAATATCACTTTGTACTTACATGTGTATGTACTTTAGGGATTGAAGACAATGTTGATAGAAAGGAAAAACTTGTTTTTTTGGATTATGAGAAGGGGAACCCGGGCTCAGATATGTTCCCTTGGTGGCTGTCTTCACTAAATGTTACTTCCCTGGCGAGAAAGAAAAAAGGTTTTTGGCTCCATCTGTGATATGTGATAAAAGTTGCATATCAGCTGCTAAAGCAAGTATTTACAAATAAAAGCCTCCGTGGATCCACAGAATAATAATCAAGTAAGTAAATAACTTTATTTAAGGTCCAAGTTGTCTTGCCAACGGTTTAACAGACATGTTAGTCAATGAAGAAAATGCTGTTTAGGTGCCACAGAAATTTTCATTTCAGCACCATGAGAGGAGCTGTGCTGTATCCTGAGCTGCTTTCACACATGTGACCCTGAACTTCCATCGACTTTAGCCACACCTTACCCAGACTTTATTGTCATATGACCTATTGTCAATAAAGAACATTTATATGCAAAATTTTGTCCATTTAAGTAATAGGTGTGTACAATTTTTTGAATAAGACTATTTGAGTGTGTGTGTGTGTGTGCAGTTGATTGATGCAGCCACACATGCTCCCGTAGCAGTGTCACTATGAAATGTGGGAAACATTTTCTCCCATTCCCAGCAGAGGCAGTACGACTGCAGAATAAACCTGCAAATAATAACTCTGAACTGACGTGTTTGTGCTTCCTTCTCCTTGTATGTGTTCCAGGAGCACTTCACACCAGAGTGTAAGTTTAAGGAGTGTGTGTTTGAGAACTACTACGTCACCTACTCGTCCATCCTCTACAGACAGACTCAGTCTGGCCGGGCCTGGTACATCGGTATCAACAGGGACGGACAGGTCATGAAAGGGAATCGCGTCAAAAAGACGAAAGGAGCTGCTCATTTTCTGCCCAAACTCATTGAGGGTACGACAGATTAAGACGTGTAGATAAACTACACAATCTTTACAGCAATTAAGAGTAAAATCACGTTACATTTAGATAGATTCTCAAATAACATCATCTAGTAAAAGGTAAAAAATTGCAGACAAATATATTAGACTACCAACCAATTAACTGTTAATTTGACACTTTGATATCAAGATTGCTGTGGTTTCCACCTTATAGGCCATAAACATGATGTTGTCATCGACTTGTATTGATACAATATCAAGTTTGACTGTCTGTGACTCTCTCCCTTCACAGTGGCCATGTACAGGGAGCCCTCTCTACACGATG
This sequence comes from Channa striata, assembly GCA_033026295.1. NCBI lineage: Eukaryota > Metazoa > Chordata > Actinopteri > Anabantiformes > Channidae > Channa > Channa striata. Next base: position 28,133,036 of record CM065168.1, on the reverse strand, counting down.
TTGCTGAGCAGAGTCCACCCAGGAAAACACCTAAGACCTCCAGTGACTCGCCTGTGCTCCAAAACGGCAAGAAGGACCCTCAATCCAAAACTAAAACCTCCTCCTCCTAGCGCTCGGAGACGAGGGGCAAGGAGGGACGGATAGACACGGGGGACTTGGCACCAGCGGACACTTAAACAGGATTGTTAGGGCTACACCCCAACACACACACACCTGCTGCCTGAAACACCGAGCCCATGGGAACTCTGCGTACTACAATGCACTGGTGGAGAGGAGCTGGAGAGGAGGAGCAGGTCTGGGCCGAGTGGAGCTGGCCGACCCTTTTACTTCCAGAGACCCCCGTCCACACCAGCCCTCCACTTTCTTATTTAATCACCTCTGTGTTTATCAGAGCCTGAGATATTTAAGCAATAACTCCACGAAGAAGTGAGCAGACACCTGGCATCATAAAGCATGTGGCCACAGTGTGTTTAACCAGCCGGAGGGAAATCCCACACGCCTTCTACCGGTCATCAGCATCCTTCCAGTCAACCAAATGCCCAAGCAAAGTCTTCCTGGTTTTACCACAATGGCGGCAGTTTTCAGATCGTCCGTCCGAAGCGCGTATTTTGCATAATCATTGTGTGTTTATTTCCCCGAAGGCTTCGTTGCCAACGTTAGCCCGACACCAAGCCATGCTGTTGCGAGCCGGTCACAAAGACCCTTACAGACTTTTGTTCTGCAGCCATCTGCTCAGTCCACATCTTCTGTGTGTGTCAGCAACTTTGCAAGATAGCCTGCATATCTGTCGGCCCCCCGTTTCTGTGTGTTTGTTTGTATGTGTGTCCGTGCTCCGCTCGCCTTCTTCTATTCACCTTTGGTGCGATTTGATTAGTTTGTGACATGCACTCAATTTTCCACTCAGTGGCACAAGAAAACCCCTCCCGTCCTCTCGGGCGGTTATTGGAGTCTCGGGCTGATCAGTATCTTTTAACCTCTAAACGAGGGGCCAAGAGCTCCCCTGGCTCGCTGCATGATCACACGCAAACACACACTCATTACTACGCTGACATTCGCACACATGCGTGGAGGTCCCTGTGCCCTTATATTTATGAGCAACAGCCGCAATAAAAGAGCTGGCAATTTAACACACTTAATACAATGGCATGCATTAGCAGACACAGCGACGTGGCAGCGAGTGTTTGTGTGTATGCAGGTTTTAGGAAATGATGAGGATTTGATCAGTGACAGAGCCTGATTGTGTAGTTTACTATAGCATTGAAATAGCTACACGGAATCTGTAGAACCTGCTTTATTCAATGTGGCATTCATCTCTAGAAATATCCAGGAACCACGTATTTGCAGAATGATTAATCCATAGTTTTCTACCACAGCACAACTAGTACTGCTGGTTCAAACATGACCCGAGACGTATAGGTATTAAAGCAACAGTTCACTGCACTACACTGTATCTGTGTCCCAGATTCATACGACATAATTCTAATTCATTCAAATAATGTTTCAGTTCACTGTTTTATTCACATCAAACAATATACTCTACTTTCACAGTGCACAGAGAAAATCCTGCTGCCAACGTTAGAGTTTTGAAAGAGGAGTATCGTGATCACAAAGGATTAAAAATGATGCAGAATCAGACATCATGTCAAGATTTTTTTAATGTTAGCATTATTCCACTTTACTGAAAACTGCCTTCAGATTCAAGTGTGTTATGATATAAGTCTAACATCCTTATACATATATTTTTTTAATTCCAACTTGCAACACAGTCGACCACCTCAGTCACTGTTATGATTGAAAGTTCATAGAGTGTGATTACTCTGTTTTAGGAGAAATTATACTAAACCAAAGCCATAAATGATAAAACGGATATCTGAATAAGCATAAATATTAAAACAACAATGTTCTAAAAAACATGATAGAAAGATAAATATTTTTTGATCACATTTTTGTCAGAGAAGTGTTACTCTTCATAAAACATGTTAATTGTAAATTTAATATTTAATATTACCCTCCTAACTTTTGTTCTTTCTGCTCCATGTGTCATTTTTCATTTGCAAACCTTTTTTGGTACAATCTGTCAGGTGAGTAATTGTTTCTACTCAGTGTTTATCCAATGTGGGAAGCATTAGAATCTTTTGTTTCCACGTGGTAGATGAGAGGTTAGATTGATGGTCAGGGCTCAGATGGGAAAAAACCAAAGAGGAAATGAAACAGAAAAAGAGAGATTCTTAGTAAGGAATATTTGTAGTGAGGAGTAAAACTAATCAAGATTTAAGAGGGAACTATGTTAATGTGGACAGCGTTCTTTGAACACACACACACACACACACACACACACACACACACACACACACACACACACACACACACACACACTCCTATCCACACAATCCCCTGTTCCCCTGTAACCAGTGGTTGTAAATAATAAAAGCTGATAACTCGAGCAGAATTGAAGAATTGAAGTTGCTGAGCAAAGCAAACAGGTACCTGAGAGATGAGGCAAACTTTACCTCTGCTTTCATTTGGAGAAACGAGTTTAGCAAGAAAAAAGGCAGCGATAGATCCCACAAGTAAATGAGGGGATTTAATTAAAGCACCATCATTACAATTATTTCCATTGTTTTCAGATTTCTTCCACACAAGCAAGAGTTAAAACCTCACTGTCACACTGAAGACCTTAATTAAAATGTTAAATAGACCTTCAGGTTGCTTTGTTTGACCAGTCACCCCTTATGGATAGCTAAATCCAGAACTAAATGTTTGACTCTGATTTGCAAAGTAATTACATGAATGTTTAATTAAATGAGATTCCTGTCTGCTAGAACAGAATTCTTAGTGTCCGGGACTTGATATGGAGATACTGTGAGATGGGGAAGAGAAGCTCAACAAACATACGTCTGAGACATTGTCACACATATTTCAAGGGCTGGGAAATCTATGTTGCAATATTTTCTTATGTATGTGTCATGTTTGCTGTTTTCAGAATGTAAGGAGGCTTTGAATCGAAATACAAAAAGTTGTGGAGGAGAATTAAGGGCTAAAACTTTGACGCAACAGTTTCAAAGTGGATTGTGGCACTAGTGGGGGAAAAAAAGAGTGTGTGTTCTGTAGTTGAGTAAGTGGGCAATAAGCAATGTGTGAATGATGTGCACAAGAATAATTAACGGGAAACTCCATTCATTTTGCATTTACAGTGAGTCTGTTTGAGGGGGAGCTTTCGGTCAGAAAACAGACCAAACTTCGGTTCAGTTTCCGGTTTGAATCCACTTGCCAGCTGCAGCCTTACTGTATGCACCAGACTTGCTTCGGGTTCCTCCCACAGACGTGCAGGTTCATTTGTGACTCTAAATTACCCGTGGGTGTGAATGGTTGTCTTTCTGTGTATGTCTCTCGGTGATGGCCCTGAGATAGACTGGAGACCTGTCCAGGGTCTACCCCACCTCTCACCCAATGACAGCTGATATAGGCCCCAGCACCCCACGACAATGGACAGGATAAGTGCATGTAGATTCTGAATGTATATATGACATTCTATTCATAAAACCTGGGATAAGCACTTACCAATTTGACTTATTTTGCCATGTCTGTGCCTCATTTTGTATGGATACTGGAAACTCACCATTTCTTTGCACATGTCTTTTCATTGACTTAATGTGCAATCACAACACTCAGTTTCTGTCGGAACATTCCTTTAAATCTGAAAGCAAAACTTTAATTGTGTCATCGGGGTGAAACATACAACAGAAAGCATTTAAGAGGGAGTGAGGGTTGTGTACTTGTTGGCAACAGATTTTTATTTTAAAACAAGGAAATAAATAATGGGAAAAGAAAAAAAAGTGTCTATTGATGGGATGAGGGAATTAAAATATGTTGGAAACTTTTCTTTTACATTTTTTTACATGACCTAAATAAACATAATTACTAAACATATATACTTTTTCGGGAACAGAATATGGACGTATTACAGTAAAAGGTTAAGAACAACAATGAAACATCTTCTCTTTCAAGAAGGCAGATGGGTTACCGAATTCTAACATTTATGTTATGTTACCAAATTCTAACATTTTAACACCAAATGGCCCTGCCACAGCTGTGGAGAGATTATACTGTATTAGTGCCAGAGAAACACAGTGGATCCGGGTCACTTTCAGTTTTTTGTTTTCCTATTTATGGCAGTTTATTGTTTTGTCATTTCAGAAATCCAAGTGCATTATATGGCAAATACACAGAAGAAGGCAGCACGTAACAGCAGCATTATGGGAAATGTATTCACGGAAATACAGGCTTGACCTGTATTTTCATATATATGCCAGGTCATCTCGACCTCAGTCACTTTGAAAATTGGCCTAAAATGTTTCCTGTGACCCCTTCAAATTTATGAAACCATAACACTCACGTGCTGGAGTGTTCCTTTAATCCTCAGCATAAACATGGGTAAAAATGTCAGTTTAACCATGTCTGTGCAGAGGTAAATTAAGATGACATGATGATATGAGATGTCACTTTAGTAGGAGTTTCTGCAGAACTATAGCCATTTAATTAAAATCCCTTCATACATTTTCTTTACACCAAGAACTCTTTTTAGTTCCACTGAGTGTCAGTCAACACTGACATCTAGTGATTAATGGATTATTATATCAGATTTTAGAGTCAGCAAATAAATGCATTACAAGTGATCCATCAGCCACTTTAAGTTCATCCCTCATCAGTACGTGTTTTGGTTTCCACTGTAAATATGCAGATGAATATGATGATCTCCCCCCTTTTCTGCTAGTTTGCAATCTGCCACCATTATCTAATTACTGCATTTCTGCAGAAGCTGTAGTAGATATGATATTTTGCAATTAGATAGTATTTGAAGTGGGGGGGTTAAAACAGGAAGTGTATAAATAATCGTGCCACTAACTGTGCAGTTTTATTGATTTCACTTTGCACAAAGGTGGAATTACAGGATCATTTGACTATGAGTGAAAAGTTTGCCTGTGTTTTGCTGTGATGATGCTCCCCCTTGAATTCTCTGCTGGGAGGCATCTGTGATGAGCTCCTCTGCTTTCTGGCCTCCAGGCTTCACTTCAGAGCATTCTGTGTGAATTACATGATGTAGAGATTGACATTTGTGTTAGCGTAGCTTTAAGCACACGTTCGATTAGTGAGTCCCTCACCCGTGGTTGACTGCTTATTACTGCTTTTTAACCCGCTGATAAATATCGCAGGATTCAGGCATAAATGTCAAATACTGGCCCCTCTGAGGAGCTTGGCGAAGGCATGTCTTCGCAGTTTATAAAAGAGATCGGAGAGGTGTGAATAGGTGTGTGTGTGTGTGTGTGTGTGTGTGTAGTTATCGAAGGGGGTTAAATGATGTATATCTGATTCAGCTGTACCCATCACACATCGCACACTCTTCTCTCCCTGGGGACTCCCTTCCCTTCCTTTTCTCCCGAGTCAGTGCCCTCCGTGCTTCCTGAGTGAATTACAACTGCAGAGAGGGTCATGTTGGGTTGTGAAGGACTCACACGCTGTAGTGTAGCTAACTCGTGCCCTCACAGCCTTCCTTTGATGTTTCACTTCCTCTCTGCAGACTTCCCTTTAGCTGGGAGGCAGTATCTCAGTGCATGTCTGCATACAGTACAGAAAATGTGCTGATTTAATACATCACATTCATCTTTTGTCTTTGTGCACAATTGTTGTGCGATCTGTGATCCAACATCTGTTATGTGTATCCAAGAAAGGGGAGAATACAGGATAGAAAGAGAGAAAAATGGAAGATAAATCAGAGGCCAAATCACTGAGCAGGAGTCCTTGGGCAGAAAGCAATAAACTCCATTAACAAGGTGCAGCCATATTATCTGGGAGGGTGTGAAAAAAAGAGTGGGACTGTTATTGATACGGAAAGCAACTGCGTGTTTTATTAGCGCTTTGGTTTTTTATTTTTATTTTTGCCCATTTTGAGAGCTGGCTTGCTGTTTAAGTGTGTGTGTGTGTGTGTGTGTGTGTGTGTGTGCATTACTTTGAGGTGGAGTCCCTTCACCACATCTGCAATGCAGCAGAAAACACAAAAAAGAGAGGGAGGAAGAGAGAGAGAGAGAGAGAGAGAGAGAGAGAGAGAGGGAGAGTCTCACGTGCTCCGACAAAAGAGTGACGCCGTCCACACACGGATTTCCTCTGCTTTTAATTTTGCTTCATTTTAAAAGTACTTTTACGTTAACATCTAAAGCCCACGGCGCCTAAAGCGATACCCTGTACAGCACCAACCAATCGATTACTTTCACAGTTCCCCAAAAAATCCTGTGTTTTTTAAAGGCACCGCCCACAATCCTTGGACACATCTGCAATGCACACAGCACCCTGCAGCAAGCCAGCGCAGATGTGGCTGCGTGGGGTGACCTTTACAAACAGATCATGGAGGGGACTTCACCTCTTACAAGCTAATGCACCCATACTGTTTCAAGTGCATTGATTTGACCTGTTTTCCACATGTATTGTCTTTAAGTAGAACGTATGGATTGTGACTAGTGGTTTTCATTGTGATGCTTTTTATGAATCATTGCTAGTCTTTTCATGTGTGCTTGTTGATTTGTATCGTTTGCAGTTTAAATGCAAAGACGTGTATTTCCTATAACATTACTGTAATGTGCAAAACAAAACAACAAAGTCTGCAGAGAGAGGAATATGCCAACACTCTGAGACCCCAAATCTCTTCCTCCTGATCCCCAAGAATCCTCCAGCACTCACCTGTCAATCAAACAACTGACTGACTGACCTCTGACCTTTGATCTCTTAACAGGATTTTAATTGGCTCACCAGCAGCATGTGGACTGCTCCTTCACTATCTGTCTCTCACTCACACATACACACAAACATTACGGTGTGTGTGGGATTCTGTGATTAATCCTTGAAGGATTTTTTTGGACTCTTTTGGTTTGTCTTTGTACTGCATGGACGATCCGAAATATTGTTAAAATGTCTTCCAGAAATCATTTTAAGGAACCACTATAAACTTACTTTCCTTCTCGTCTTCCAAATGCAAAAAGAATGCTTCAGTCTTCCAGCTATTAAAGCCACTATGTGACTATTTTTCTATTCAACCGGGGCAAAAATATATCTATATCTATATATCTATATATCTACCATATTTGTATGGACATACGTGTGTGTATATACACACACACGTATGTCCATACAAATATGGTTGGGGTGCAATAACTCTCCCTAATGCTAGTGAGGTGGAAAAACACAACAAGTAAATCTCATCCAGATCCATGGTCACTTGGAGAAATAGACTGAGAATGACGTGGGACGTGGGAGTTGCAGTTTGAAACTCGTGAGCTGAGAACGAGGAACACAGACGGGAGGGACTACAAGCATGCATGCGCCCATCATGTACTTGACACCTTCAAAGGAAAACTCTTTACCCACTATTTACTCTCTAAAACCCCTTTAACCCTTGATCGCTCCCTCCTCAACACTATTATCCCAAACTCTTGTCTCTGCATTTGCAATATGATCTGTATTTATTTCTATAATAACTTACACAAAGTCAAGGGAGACATGTTATTGGATATCATTGAATAAAACAAACTAATATATTTGTATGATTGTAACGCTAGTCTCCTGAGTTTTTTGTGTTTCTAAGTCTATGTTACATAAGTCTATGTTACAGTAAATATTTACTGTGTCTTCACCCTTTATTAGCCTAGAATTATCCAAACCCCAAGTTTCAAAGATAATCAATTCTCTAAGTTACTGTGCATTTTATTTGAACTAGAAAGATGGAGTTTTACGTTCACAGGTTATATTTTGGAACTTGAACGCCCCCTGAGGCTGGATTTCTAACTTGGAAAAGCAGATAAAGATATTTTTTAAAGTACAGATTCGATACAAACTGTGGCATTTAGACATTGAGTTTTTAAAAACTATTACCTTAAAAACTAAAATTCTACAGTTGCATAACTGCATGTATTAAAAAGTTACCACTAGATGTAATGTTTATGATATTTTTGAGACTTTATGAAAAACATATGAAATTTATAGTAATTAAACTTTTAATATTATGCTAAAATATGACATCACCTACAAAGTAATACGATTCTTTTGCTTTTACACCACAAACAAATAGCACCAAAAATGTATAGAAACTTGTCTCTAATTGACACTAGTCTGTTAATTGGTCTATGCACTCAGTTCATGCCAGACCCAAACAAAACCCTATGTTCTGTTTGAGAAAAGACTTTGTAACAACACCAACATCCACAAACCCAGATTCATGAACCAATACCTATCACATCCTGTCATCCACCATAAGTGTTCAACCTTATTAATGTTCTAATGGGACGAAAGTCCTGAAGCGAGAATCTATTAGCTTTAGTGAAGGCTTGTAAAAGCAATGTTTGATGTCTGTGATTTGTGAAATACTTGTTCATGCGGATGAATTTGTCACTTCAATTCAACTTCATTTAAATAGCCCCAATTTACAAAAAAGTCATCTCAAGGCACTTTACATAATAAAGTCAAGACTACACAAACATTTAGAAAACCCAACAAATCCCCCTTGAGCAGCTATAGGCAACAGTGGAGAGAAAAAACTCCCTTTACCGGAAGAAACCTCCAGCAGAACCAGGCTCAGGGTGGGTGGACATCTGCCTTGACCGGTTGGGCTGAGTGGAAACAAGGGAGAGAAAAGAACAGAGCAACAAAAGCAACAACAAAACATTAAGCAGGTTAGTGGGACCAGTAGCTGCACACTGGAGGACACACAGCTCCAAATCCGGGGACACCTGAAGACAGGGACAGAGAGAGGGGGACAGAGAGGGAGAAAGACGACTACGGGACAAAGAAGACACGGAGTTAATTTCATAAAGTGGTGACATTATAGATGTGGGGTGAGATAAGAGAATGAAGACAAGAGGAAGTGGCACAGTGCAGAGTCCCCCAGCAGTCTAAGCCTATAGCAGCATGACTATAACCAACTATAAGCTTTATCAAAGAGGAAGGTTTTCAGTCTAGTCTTAAAAGTAGAGAGGGTGTCTGCTTCCCGAATCTTGACTGGGAGCTGGTTCCACAGGAGAGGAGCTTGATAGCTAAAGCCTCTGCCTCCCATTCTATTTTTGGAAATTCTGGGAACCATAAGTAGGCCTGCATTTTGGGACCGAAGTGGTCTAGTAGGATGATATGATACTAGGTGTCGAGTATTTGATTGCTTTCAAGACTTTTAATTTGAAAATTCAGATAAGGTGGTGTTTCTCTCTTTGGGGTAATTAGAAGAATAAATATAAAAGGAAGTGCTTATACTGATACCGATGCTCGGTCAATGTAATTGAAAAGGAAAACAAAGTTGGAACTTTGGCACGATCATTGTCTAAAATCGATTTATATTATTATATTAAAGTGTTTCCATGCTAATAGCATCAACCTTTTATGTAATGTGATTACTGAAATCCACTTACATATCCTCTGTACCTTTAAAATAACAATCATGGGTAAATATCAATCCAATTTAAGTTAGCAGCTCATTTCTGAATCACACTGTGATCTGTAATGATTGCTCTGGGAGAGATCACTGAATTTGAGTCACTGCCAACAGGGGCATTACACACTCTCTCCTGACCACTGCTTTGATGTGTGGCTTGACACTGGCTGCTAGCTGTTAATAGTTAGCTTCTATGGTAATTAAATTGGCGACACGCCAAATGGCAGTGACACTGGCTCATAAATTACGCTGGCACGGACGGCCAGCCAATGTGTGTGAGAGCACAGCACCATAAGGGGATGAGTAGAGAGGTATGAAGGGAGGGTAGATATGTTTCACTGCTGGGACCTTCAGTACAGCACTGTGTGACGAGCTGTGACCATTATTCTGTAGGAAAAAAAGCTGCTCAAACAACTCAATGCTTCCAGTTATTACAGCAATCACTGCACGAACAAATAGGAAAACAGTGTGTGCTGGTCTTTTACTTTTGTGAAATAACAATGTTTTCTGCGTTTGTATAATCATCAGTATAATGACTTGATGATGATGGATAATCCCCCTTAAAAATAGATAAATAAGTAAAATAAAAAGTCTGGACTCCACCTTACATAGTTTAAAGATGCAGTACAGAGAATATATAGATATACAGTACATATATAATCCTTTCCATTGAGCGTTTATTTAAATCCTATACTTTCTTCAAGATTTCTCTTCATATTCTAAGACAAATCACTATGACAACAAAAGCAATTAAAACATCCATTAGAAAAAGAATACATATGTGACAAAGAAGGTACATGAGTCATCATAGCATGATTTTATCCAGATCCAAGTCACAGAGACTCCTTTTCAAAATCATTATTCCAGTAAATTAAAATGTCCTGCTGGCTGAAGTGTTGACTGATGTCCCCAATTGCCTGAGTGCGCCATAACTCAGTTGCAATTGGTCCAGTTCAGCTGATTAGCTGGGGTCGTGCTCCATTGTCAGCCCAAATACAGTTAAATGTGCCAATGCTCAGCCCAAACCAGCCCAAACTGACCCACTTAAAACAAAACCAAATCCAGCAAGTGTTTCAAGGCCAGCACTGGCTCACCTGTGGTCCACAATCAGCCCAGTACAGCTGGATACCTGGCCTCCAATGTTCCCTCCTCATTTTCATGTCTCTCGACCCATATTCTTCTTTTGTTGTTGAGAAATGCTTAAAGACACAATGGCCAGGATGACATGTTTCTACATTTCAGAAATCATAATCATTATTGTGCAACCTGATGCGAGTGACTGCAGTTCCATCAGAAATGCTGCATATGTTGACCATCGACGGTACCAGAAAATGTAGATGTAAGCAATGTGGAGCAACATTTATTAAAAACATAAAGTAAAGGTAGGTTTACTCTTTATGTTATGGATCTCTGTGTGACCCTATTTTGTTTATCTCAAATGTGCATGACTGTTTCTGGGTTTGCATTAATGCTACTTCGCATTTTAATTTACAGGAGACACTCTGGTTAATTGGGGGAACTTCCTCACACCTGGTTATTAGCTGCTTGAAGTGATTGTACTTGTCAGTTTATCAGCACTGGACATTTAAGTGTGTGACATACCCCCAAGTGTTAGACCAAATGATCCAACAAGCACAAACACCTTGATGGTCAGTGACAGAGGGTAATGACCGAGGGGTGGAATTAAAAAAGTCTTGCTCACAGTGACTGTTCGTGAGTAGAATTGTCAAGGAACTCACAGAGCATAAGCCTCGGGGGGGAGTCTCAAAGTATCTTCCTGTAATGAGAGAGGAGTGCACAACGAAGCAGAAGAATGGGTTTGGGGGCAAAAAGCTTCAAGAACTGAGAAAAAAAGTAGTTACAGCATCATAACTTGGTAAGTTCAGATTCAAAACAATGCAAGCAGTGTGTTTGAACAGGAACTAACAGGTATGCCATCATACATGATACATTAAAAGAAAACATCCAAACACAATAGGCATATGACAACAATATGCTGATCCAAATGGAAAAAAATGTAGATGAACACTACAAGAGCAAAAAAAATATATAACTATTTGGTCAAATGGGATTATTTATCAGATACTAGTTGTTAAGGTTTAGTAACAGTGTCCATTCATATGTTTCTTGATGTCTGCTGAAATAGGTAGAATTCAGGAAAAAAATCTGACTCAAAGTCTCTTAATAGCTATAATATTAGGCCGTCCAGGAGGAACTGGAAATAGAGCCCTGAAGTTTGTGGACAGCTGCTCAGCTAAATGTGTCACAGCCGACGCACATTTGAATCTGCGGCTGAGCGAACTCTCACAGAGTCCACACAGACTCGGGGATGGACAGTCACACACACACAAACACGCACACACTCCTTCTCTGAGGAGGTAATTGGAGCAGACAGCAGTTGGCCAACTGGTCTGACTGACAGACAACAACAGTCCAAACAGAAAGTACACTGAAGACTTCCAGTAAGCTGCACTGGAAAGGAAAAAGAAGAAAAATAAGTTTAGGGAATTGGATTAATCAGATTTTAGAAAAATCAGTTTTTGGTTTGCCGTTTCACCATGAAACGTCTGGATCTGTTCCTGTTGGGATGTTGCTGTTGCTTATGCAGCCTATACACGCTGGGAGGTAAGCACCAAGCTCACACAATAGACCCACTTACTTGAGCCTTTGGTTCTTTTACTACATTTGATTATTTGGCAGTTGCTTTGGGGCAAACAATGTCAATGGAAAAACAAAATGACCCAAAGTTATTTAACAACCTACCAGGAAACACCATATTAATAAAAAAAAAAAGGATAGGCATGTCATGTAACCACATGTTCTTTATGGTATATTGACGATTGTAATGTTTTAGATGTTCTCAGCAATATGGTTTTGGCCAATGTTAACTGATTTTTAATTTAAATTCTTGCTTTATACAATGTGCCCACATGATTTTTATGCTTGTGTTGCTTGGAATGCTTTAATACCTCAATACAGACACACTAGGGTTGCAATAAACACTGTTTTAGTAAAATTTAAAGTTTACAGCCTCAGGTGTTGGCTAGTTAACTGTTGTACTAAAGATAAGTAGGTAGTTTGTCATGAAAAATTTAAATAACAGTTTTGATTACGGTAGTAAATGACTCGACAGACCCGATTGTTTCTCTCTGATGACCATGAATGTTTGTATATGTATTTTGGTACAATCAATAGTTGTTACAGTGAATTGTCTCTCCAAAGTGGTTGACTAATTTATCCAAAAAATCATGACACTATTATGAAATAGTACAGACAGTCCATGATAAAAAACTAAAAATGTAATCCAACTAATCTCTCACAGTGCAAATGTCAGAAATTCATATTTTTCGTGCAATGTAATTTAATTATTTGTATATAGTGGCATGAAAAAGTTTGTAAACTGTTTGGAATCTCATGTTTTTCTGAATTAATTTGTCATAAAATGTGGTCTGACCTTCATCTAAGTCGTAGTTAATGCCTAAAATAATAACACACTCTTTCATTCAACATTCAAAATGGTAGTGGAAAAAGTAAGTGAACCCAATAATTAATAACTGGTTGACCCCCCATTGGCTGCAATGATGTCAACCAGATGCTTCGTGTGCCTGTAATCAGACATGCACATTCTTAGGAGGAATTTTAGCCTATTCTTCTCAGTGGATTCTGTCATATTGTTTAGACATCTCTTGTACATTCAGTTCATTCCTTAGCATCTCTCTTGAGTTGAGGTCTGGGCTCGGACTTAGCCACTTCAAAAAGAAGATTGGAAATCTGGAAACACTTGGGAAGACTTGAAAATTCGCCTTCCCCTCATTTGTTGATCATTTGCCTGACAGTAGGCTGGTGAATTTCTACAATCTTTATATCACTGTAACCATTTCTAGCTTTACACAAATTAACAACTCCTGATCTTAAATCCTCTGAAACCTTTTTGGCATCCCTCATAGAAGCGTATTCTTCTTGTCCAGAGCATTTAAAAAAGTTTCTTGGTGGTTTTTATCAGCCTGGCTCTAGTGAAGCGTTCACATACTTTTTCCACCTGCACTACTGTATGAGGTTTTTAGTGTTGCTCTAACTGAAGATATGAAAGCACATAAATGTGTCAATACCTATGACTTAGATGAAGGTCAGATCACATTTTTGGACAAATTAATGTAATTTGGTTATGCACCAAAACTTTTCAAAGTCGTGGTAAACTCAACTCAGTATCATCTAAAGCCACAAACAGCTCTTATCGGTTTGCTGGCATCTGGTTCTGTAGGGAAATCAGTGAGTTTCATTTCAGTGGCTTTGTTTGTTTTCAGACGACTGATAACTGACAAATGATTCAGTTTATTATATCGCCACTTGTCACTGGCATAACTGTGTGAAGAGCTATTAGAGCATTAAAGTGCATGTTCAAATAGGATGAGCACATTTTTCTTAAAGTGACAAATATTAAAATTGCAAGTGACAATTTAAATTTGTTTGTGTGTTTTTTTTTTATTGCCACCAGTTACTTTCAATAAAAGCATCTTTCACATGCTCAATACTCAGCTCAACTCATCTAATGTAATTGTTCTCACTGACCCCTTCACTTGGTCAACTATTGCATGCAGACAAGTGAGAAGAAAATGCTCAATTCTCGCCGTCTACAACCACCTCCATCGTTGGCCATTAGCAGCCATGCATCCCTGTGCTAAGCTAATGGGCCTGCCTCGCTGTGGGATCGTTGTCATCTATTCCTGTCAGGTCAGATCCTGCCGGGTGCCACAGCTATGCCAAAAATGATGAATGCAGCATCACAACAGCTGCTCATCATGCATGCTTCTATCCTTCCAACACTGAGGAGGAAATCTGTGCCAATAAAAACAGGATTATGTATGAGGATGCTATAGATCGTATGCATTTAGGTACAGCTTAACAGGGCCCAGCATTTGTATCCAACTAGTGTCCAGTGACACATCTTGCAGATTTGTGAGTTTCAGATGATATACCCAATACTGGATGTTCCTTATGTCATTGATTTTGTCTGATTTTATATTACTTTAAATTGTAAAAGTATTGTTAATATATCGTTGTTTTCCTTTTGATTGTAGTGATATTTTATGTGGAATTATTATTAATGTGCAAGGTTCTCAGTAAACCTTGGAATAAAGGACTGCATTTGGATGTGAATAAAAGCTTAGACACAACATAAAAAGGTCAGTATGTATCTATCTGCTTACGACTAGTAGGTGCTACTACTAACTGCAACTGGGTACTACTGAGGAGTTGCCTTTATTCTGATGATGCCATGTGAAGCGGGTTGACGAAGGCGATAATGATGACTAACTTGTTGACATAAATTCAAATATCTTTGTGCAATGTTTGCTCTTAGCAGCTTGCTGACATAATGACAATCAAGAGGCTGGTGAACAGCTGAAACCAGGGAGCAAACTGTTAAAATGTTACCCAGCTGGCCCAGTCATTCAGTTTCTTAAGCATTTGTCTATTTTCCTCAATGTTGCATTGTCCCCTTTGGATTAATTTGGAGTTAGTGAAGTTAGTTAGAGTCTTTTGCTTGATCGCTAATAAGTTCACAGTTTGTCTGCAACCAATTCATTTTATGGATATGTTTATCTTCTGCAGAGGGGAAGTACAAAGTGCAATACAGCTCAGCAACTATAGTTCCTTCCATTTTAGACCTTAAGTCAAAGGTTATTTGTAAACGGGCTAATTGTGTTAAACATCATGAATACAAGTGAGTGTACGGCTTTCACAGGCCTTTATATTGTTTGATTGATTCCACATGCCATCGGATAGCTCTACTGTCCCTCCAAGCACTCATTACATTTAAATGAGTAACGACTCCTTTGTGTATTAGTCTGCGTGGGTAGATCCTGAGACAGAATGTGATACCTTGTTTTTTCTGGTAACCCTAGATCTGGAGGAGTAACGGAATATTTCACTGGATTTTTATAACCTGACATTAAAGAGATTTAATCTCTTCAAACTCCCTGAATTTAGCAACAGCTAGTCTGGCTATTTCTTGCTTGGCGACACAATTAGCTGTAAAAAAATCTGGGAAGCATCCACTCACTGTGCGCTGTGGACTGACCTGAGGTTCACCCAATCATCTGATTTCATGAGCTGTGAGAACTGATCTCCTCAGTTGTTTCCTTAATGTTTAAATGGTTAGTCTGCATTGTCACAAACTTTCTCCTAATCTTAATTTGTCGTTCAGGTGCCTCTGAAATGGAAAAGGATCTGATGAAGAAGCTGTTCGCTGACTACAACCTCAAGGTCCGCCCAGCAAAAAGCCCCCAGGAGAAGGTGGTTGTTCGTGTGGGTATGATCCTCTCTTCCTTCGTTGGACTGGTAAGGCCCCGGTAAACAAAGTTCTGTCCTACAAAGGTTGATCCTTATGCCGAGGTCACACACAAGATATCAAAATACCCTATTGTGCATCACAGTTAATATATCGGTGAACTCGGTGCTTCTGACCTGTTGAGCCAAATGGCACAGAATGTTTTTTCATCTGCCCATGCTAGTTTTTGCTGACTATTTCTCTGTGTTTGTGTCTTCATAAAAAGGTAAAAAGCAGAGTGCAGATCAAAAGTACAGATCAATCAAACCCACTGAGACACTTTATGTTTTCTTTAATTTCTCCCTGGCTCTAAAAAACTGCAAGATTGAACTCTTGCAGTTTTGTGACATTTTGTGAGTAATGGTTTTCCTCTTGGACACTGTCAGTTGACGTTGATTTTATGCAATGTCCTTCAAACTGTCTGATCAGTCACTAAAACAGCAATTTCCACAGATAATCCTTGTGCCAAGTCAGACGCACATGTCCATATGTTTTCTTTTTGTGTGGCATCTTTTCTCAAGATTCTTCCAAAACCTGCCCAATGACTCACAGTCCTATTGTTCACTCTCCGGTCTTTATGAAGTCACACTTTTTCCACACAGTGTTCACTGTGGTGAACATACATGTTCAATCAAGGTCAGTCCCACTCTAGAGAGGAAGTCACATGAGACCAATAACAATGGAATGTAAGGATCTGGAAAACTGACACACTTGGACGCACAGTTCCTAACTGCCCGAAACTAGTCAGCTGTGTAACTGCAGTCTCACTATTGAAAGAGTTACAAGAAGTATCAGCAAGCAATAGGTCGGTGACAGCAAATCAAGCTCACCCCCACCCTGCTCTCTGTTTTCTGTCCCAGCTGTCTCCCTGACATTCCTCCCAGTGTTTTAAATAGCAGGCCTGGCTCAGAGAAGGTGTGCTTTCCTGCTGGAGAGACAATTGCACGCTCACACACATGCATGTACAGGCCTATAGTAAGATTTCTGTGGAAAGCTTTACGTTTTTCAAGTCATCTCTGATATACTATAAGTTGTTCTGCAGGGCTAAAATCTCAAACCCATATAATCATGATGGGCGCAGATACAAAAAATGCTGGAATGTTCCTTCTTTTTTTGTGTGTTCAAATTAAATGTAAGTGTTTCGAAAGGGTCCCACTGTATAATGAACTTGTAGTTAATATTGAGACTACTGCAGAAAAAAACTACATTTCTAAAAACTTTGTGTAAATGTAAAAGAAAGAAATGCACTGATTTGAAACCTACTTTGGGTTAGTAATACATTTAAGATCAAAATTGAGTGTTTTAAATGCATATGCTCGATTAGAATTTTTGTCGGATTTATAGACGGGTTTAAAAAGAACATGCCAGAGTGGCTCGGCCTATCAGAAGTGAAGGTCGAGCAAGGTTCATCACAGGGCACCACATATGGCACATATCAGCTTAGTAATAGTGGTGTAATATTAAGGAAGTGACAAAATAATATACATTGATATTTAGGTAACAGCATGTTAACGGGACTAATATCTTTGTAACACAAAGGTGAAATGTTTTCTTAATTACAGGTAATGGGGAGGGGGTTGTTATTTTTCTTACAATGATGTAACAGGTTTTAAAATTTATAAATATAGTAATTTCATATCACAATATGAAACGAGTTATAAAACAACAACTAACAAAGAGTATATTTAGTCAATAGGAAACCAAAATAATGCAAAAATATAATGTGGAAACTAAACATCAAGAGCCACAGTAACTATCTGGACACACAGATACTTTGGATGGTAAAAAATGTGATCTGGATGGTAAAAATACATTGTCTGTCAACATTTAATTGATATGTTCAGGGTCAAAGTATTTGCAACTCAGTGTTTAGGTTACATATCAACATATGTTTACAGGACATATGCTAACCTAATCGTGTTTGCTGTTTAGATATATAGGAACACAATTTTTAGGAGTAGGTTTGCTGCTGGCATTAAATTCCACATGACCATACAGTACAATAACGCATATACATCCTTGCATTTTTCTTTCAGAATATGAAAAATGAAGAAATGTCCACAAGTGTTTTCATGAATTTGGTAAGTTATTTTATGTCAGCATCTCTCACCAAAACTTAAAGCAATGTTTATGGCGCATTTGTTGCACTGCAAAAAATAAATACATTTTAAACCTTCCTAACTCATAATATATGATCATTTGGTTTGAAATGATAAACATAGTAACTGCATCATAAAAAAGTCTGCATTAACACACAGCACTGTGTTACTGAAGATTGGTTTGACCAACTCACCCGTGACTCCAGCTGTGGAGGAGAAAAGTTTATTAACACCAGACCTTTTCCTTTCAGTTCGATCACTGCCAATATGCTACACAAATAACCAAGTAAAACACTTGGAATAGTGATAAAATTAGAGAGGCAATGCACAATGAGAAATATGCAAATGCTTGGTTTTGTTATGCACAGAGAAATCATCCCCAGGAATCTAATTACTACAGGGGAGAAAGGAAAAATAAACTGCTGAAATGAGAAATTTGTTACATTTGAAAATGCAAAGCTTTTCCCCTTGTGTCAATTTTTGTTCGTGTCTTGCTTCAGCCTTCTTTTATATTTGCATGTAATTTCCACATTTGTGTGTAACAGACATACACTTCTTAATGTTTTCTTTTAAACAGGAATGGACAGATTATCGGTTGTCATGGAAGCCAAAGGAGCACAATGGTGTTGAGGTGTTGCGTATCCCCTCTGGAAAGGTTTGGCTGCCTGACATTGTCCTCATCAATAAGTAAGCATGAACACTGCATTCCCACTGCGTTAATACATGCGTGCTAGAGAAATCTCTTCCTTCTGTTGAATTTCCATCACAGAAATCAACATTTAGATTTTTAGACGCTGATCAGTAAACTAATATCAGGACATTTTTTAGGGTATTTAAAATGTATCTAAGCACGATTGGATATAATAAAATGAATTTGATTATTCACAACAATGTGAAAATGTGTTTAACAAAATGTGAATCCCACAGTGAAACTACATTTCTGAATGAATGGTCAGGACCCCCCGCCATGCCTTCATTGACAAGCAGTGGGCTGCGGACCACGGGTTGAAAACCCCTGCATTAGAAGCAAATCTGATGAGTGCCTGAGGATCCAGGTCTGGTTCAGGATGAAATTGAGAAACCATGTTTAAGTTTGGGTAAAATTGGGTCACAAGTCAAGGGTTATACTAAAGAGACACAATTTCACTACAAAAACCCTGTGTTAGTCCAAGTACAATTACAATGATGAACCCACAGTGATTATGTTGCTGCTGGTTATGTGCATGGTAACTATTAGATACACAAAGGCCATGCAAGATAAACCCTGCACAAACACAACTGTGCTAAGCTTGGGTCAGGTTCAGACAGAAATATGCACCATGATCCATATTCTGTATTACGCACAGCAGATGTTGGTAAACTGGAATCGTTAGAGGCAGAGCATCACACGGCTGCATCCCATGGACATAAGGTTATAGAGTTAATATAGTGCGGTAGCAGTGAAATGGAAAAACTATGTGACACAGCATTATATTGAAAAACAAGAACAGCAAGTGTAGCCTCTTTTCCTTTACCCACGCACACTCACATTAACAGCACTGTAAATATCCCCACTGCTCCATTCATCAACACTTTATAGGCAATTAAGCAGCATGGCTCCCTAATAACCGAGCGGATGGCACTGCTCAGCTTGTGCAAGCCTGTGTGGCGTTCAGTCGGAACCACACACACACGCATGCACACACACAAATATTTGTACACACATTAATGCAAAAACCATTTACACCCGTCAGTGTATGCGAATGATCAGTGTGGCTCATTGTAGCGGCAGCAGCGTCTTCACAGAGACGGGGTTTGAGACGCACTGACTTTAAGGACACAAGCTTCTCCCTATTATATTAGGGGAGCCATAAAAGCCAAACACTGCACCTCAACAGCAGGTTAAATCTCTGTCTAATTGACTTGATGTCTTTGTGGTGTACAGTGTTATGAGGTTAACAGCCAAAACAGCATTGTACACATCCAACAGTAGTGCAGCACTTATAAGTATCCTGTAAAATGTGTCGAGCATCTTCATTTTATCCACGTCAATTAAAATATTTTAGTGTGGTGGTGCGGCAGACAGTCGGACAGCAGCCAAACACTGATGCAGTGTGTCGCTCTGGTGTGAAAGAAATGCAAGGAACAGTGGGAGAGCAATAATAGGACACACATTAGACCATTACTCAGATTCTGCTCGCTCGAACCAGAGGTTTGCCCCATCTCTCTTTTATTAGAATATAAATTGTGCTGCAGTTCACAGAGCAAAGAGATGGGAAGGCCGAGTGAGAGAGAGAGAGTGATGACATGAAACTAAGGCGTTGGGTTCGATACCAACCTACTTATAACATGTGCAGTTGAGGTGGGGCTGGGTGTTTAGGCGTGTTCAAAGTAACCAGGAAGTCTAAAACAAGTGTTACAATAAGAAAAGGTCTGTTTCAAGATGATGAAAACGGAGACAAGACAAAATGTGTTGAGATGAGACACTTTGGTTTATTATCAAGATGATGCGATACAGTGTGTTACGAGACAAGAGGGATTGCCAGGCAATACCGTAGTTTACTTCATAATATGTTGCCAGATGTGATAATTCATTTTGAGACAGCGGCAAAGGAGATGAGACGTAACAGATGATATGATATGCGGTGGTACGATGCATTACAATCTGACATGAGACTATTTATAAAACACGACAGAGATGATACTGTATGTTACATTTTGTGCATGTGTTTGTATGATGCGAAGAAGTGATGGGCCAACACGAGGAACCACATGCTATAGCTGACCTCAGACCCTCTTAATGTGAGGTGTCAGTGATGACACCCAGAGGTGTCACCGAACATAACGGAACTGTAACTTGGAGATTCCCGGAGCTTGTTGGGATTTAAGCTTAATGTATTGTGGGGATTTAAGGTAACTGTTCACACTGTAACTGTTCACACCAGAACTGTTTACACCTTGCTGAAATTATTCACTGCATTAATTTTAGGTGGGCACACATTTAACGACTTAAACCGATTATGCATATGATTTGGACGTGACGACTGGTCAGGCCTAGTTGGTTTGGTTAATGCCACTGGCTCAGTCAGCAGAGACTCACATATTAATGACCGCTATCTGCAGCTGATAACATCATAACAGAGGTGTAAAGTCATTTTAAATTAATTTCACTCTGTAGGCTCTATACTACATGTTGTCCTTTGCATGCGTAATTTTGCTGTTTTTTGTCTACTGTACTTTTGCCAAAGATTGTTAACTTAAAAAGTTAAAGTTGCCAGATGCCGCCATACTTGTTACATACTTCTGTTGTTGCAGGATTAGGGGGTGTGTCTATTTCCAGAATATACAGTCACTCCTGAAAAGCTGTCAAGTTTGTTGCCCAGAATTTATTCAGTCTGTGTTAATGTCAACGACTAGATATCTGTGATCATTGGGGGAAACAGTCTTGGCTAGTTTTCAGGTCCCCAGCTTTAGAGGGCTACACTGGAGTATCAAACAATCTTCAGAGCAGCTTTGAATCACCGCATTAATAGTGGAACTTCAATTAGTAAAAACTTATTAAGCTTGTCCCCAACAAACATCTTCATAACATTGCGCGTTTTCTCAGCTTTTTTTCAACATTAATGTTTTCGAAATAGTCGGACTGTGTATTTCCCCAGCACGTGGTAGCTCAGCGGAGCTGGTTTGTGCTTAGACTAACATGTGCCTCAGTAAGTACTGCTCACGGTTATGAAAACCGTTCACACAGTGAAAAAAAGATGAGGCGATGCAACTGGACTCCTTATGTTAGACAAGAAAGATACCGATGGAAGGGCGGCTCTACTGCTGCGTCTATGTGTCTGGGTAGAATAAAGAGCAAAACAAGGAAACCTGGCTGGCGTGTTTGAGGTGGAGCCAGACACTTGAAATGTTTAATTTATGAGAATTTGCATTGTTTTGTGTAAATCTCTGGTTGCAGTAATAACGGGGTGTTTGATGTGGCCCTGCCTGTCCACGTTCAAGCCTATAGTAACGGAAGGGTAACCTGGACCCCGCCTGCACTTTACTACAGCTCCTGTGGAGTGAAGGTGAACATCGACACACATGCAGTTAATTCGCAAATGTAACTACACATTAGTTACCTCCACCATTCCACGCTTTTATCTCTGACCTTTTTTCTTAACCACTGATGTCTCTTTCTCTGTCCAGGTGACCTATTTCCCGTTTGACTGGCAGAACTGCAGCATGCAGTTCCGCTCTTATACCTATGACTCAACGGAGATTGACCTGCAGTACGCCTTGGACTCAAGAGGCAATGAGATACGAGAGATCCAGCTGGATGAGGCCTTCAGCGGTGAGGATGGGCATGGAACACAGGGGAGAATATAAACAGATAGAAAGACTAACGGATAAATGGAGGAGTGGACAACAATAATTTTAAGTGGATATATAGCTTTGAACCAAACACTGAATCAGTCCTCTCCAGCTTTTAATTTTCCCTCATTAGGCACTTAAATTTGCTTTCGCTTAATATCTCACAGTCACTGGAGTGTCCTTTCCCTAATTGACTGTGTTTGCAATTTTTTGACCCCCTTTGTGGTATGCAGATTTGTTGCTTGTGCTATAAAATAGTAAAATTGCTGATCCTAATTGAAATGTTTCTTTTTCTGCTTTGAATGGGAATCCATCACCAGAGAGTGGTGACTGGCACATCAGACACAAGCCGAGCAGAAAGAACATGAATGACGACAACTACGAAGACATGACCTTCTACTTGATCATCGAGAGGAAGCCTCTGTACTACGTCCTGAACATCATCATCCCCTGCATCCTTATCACTATTATTGCTATCTTCAACTTCTACCTGCCTCCTGATGCAGGTAGAAACCAATTTATTACTGTATGAGCTAAAGGTTAAGTTGACTGAAGTACAATTAGCTTTAATGTGACAATCTGACTGGTAATACATGCAGGTTTTGCCTTGATGTAGCTTTGGTGTTGCTCCAGTATAAAGGGTCTCGAAAATGGCTAGTGCCATTAAATTCTAAATTGTGTTTGTGTGGTCTATTCGAATTAGGCATTCACACATCCATCCAATTACAAGCACAAATTATTCCATTTCAGATTAGGTAATTGTTTCCTGGAGCACAGTGGAATCAATATGCTCAAAAATCAAAACGTTACAAATCAAGCCTTCAACAGCTGAGAGCAACCGGATTGACACTGTACTTTGTTCACTATACTGTATCAGCAGGCAGAGTACTATTAACCATGATGATTAAAGGATGCCTTCACTGATACTTAACTTGCTTATTTGGTTCTAGTTTGGACAGTACTTGGAAATTAATGCCATTAAACTTCCTTTTGACTTCCGTATATAAAAATCTCTTTCTACTAGCTGAAACATGACATCACTTGCAGCTCCCATTATGCCATCTCGTAGCTCATACTGTGGAGTTTGTAATCATAGTCAGCCTGCTTCTCCATAGCTCTTCCAGATCATCTAAACTCCTTATGATGAAAAACTCCGCTGGGTGATGTCATCTGGAGTAGTATTTTTAATATAGGGAAGTCAGAGGGAAGTTTAAAAGCATTAATGTACATTTATGCCTTAAACTGAAACCGTAGAAACCAAGTAAAAAATCGGTGAGGCTGCCTAGATGAACATGCTTATATATAAAAAAAATGTTACAAGTCATGTCTCCCAAACCAAAGTGAAGAAAATCTATTCCTCCTTTTTACTCCCACAAGGTGAGAAGATGGGTTTGTCCATCAACGTGCTGCTGACCCTCACTGTCTTTCTGCTACTGTTGGCTGATAAGATCCCTGAGACATCACTGGGTGTCCCCATCATTGTCAACTACATCATGTTCACTATGATCCTGGTCACGTTCTCAGTCATCCTCAGTGTGGTCGTCCTCAACCTGCACCACCGATCGCCCAACACACACCAGATGCCCATGTGGGTCCGCAAGGTAAAGCCCTGCCTTATCACACAAATAGCTTGGTTACAGGAATTGTTTAGGGATTGACGGTGCCTTGCAAATGTATTCATACCCCTTGAAATATTCCACATTTTCTCACCTTACAACCACAAAGGGTGATGCACAGTATTAGGACAAACTGCAAAGAGCACTTCTTATGGCTTTCTTTGAGCACTGGGTTTTTTCTTGCTATTCTTCCATTCCAGGCCCGATGTGTCGAATGACCGACTAATAGATGTCCTGTGGACAGATGGACAGATTCAGAGAATAGGTGTATTTTTACTTAGAATAAAGTAGCATCCATTTATGTCGTCATTTCTGTTTTTCTACTGTAATCTCAAGATTTACTTCTTTACGTGTTGCCATGGCTTCTGTTCATGTTTTGGAGAAGCGGAAATTTACAAGGAAGACAACTGTTGTTTGTCTGGGACGATTAGAATCTTATCTGCCCCCTTGA
Organism: Channa striata; assembly: GCA_033026295.1. NCBI lineage: Eukaryota > Metazoa > Chordata > Actinopteri > Anabantiformes > Channidae > Channa > Channa striata. The sequence continues at coordinate 28,108,744 of CM065168.1, read as the reverse complement.
GAATAATAATTTAAACACAAGTATGTGAGTAATGGTGCAGACTAGTTGCTGTTTTCAATACATATGCACTAGTAAGTGGAAGTTTATCTTAAAAAATATATTAATGATGTCAATTGTGCATGGTATTATATATATTGAAATTCCTTTTCAATCCCAAAATGTTTCTAGAATCTCTGGCTCTTTAAAACAAATCTACTACTCTTTCGGCTTTTCCCATCAGGGGTCGCCACAGCGAATCATCCTTTTCCACCTCACTCTATCCTGGGCATCTTCCTCTCTGACACAAGCTAACCTCATGTCCTCTGTTAGAACATCCATATATCTCCTCCTCGGTCGTCCTCTTGCCCTCTTGCCTGGCAGCTCCATCTCCAACATCCTTCTACCAATATAATCACTATCCCTCCTCTGCACATGTACAAACCATCTCAATCTGGCCTCTCTGACTTTGTTGCTAACACAGGCAACGTGCGCTGTCCCTCTGATGAACTCGTTCCTAATTCTGTCCAACCTTGTCACTCCTAAGGAGAACCTCAACATCTTCATCTCTGCTGCTTGAGCTGGTCTCACCACTGTCCTGTACACCTTTCCTTTGAGTCTTGCTGACACTCTTCTGTCACACAACACTCCTGACACTTTCCTCCACCCATTCCATCCCGCCTGCACTCGCCTCTTCACCTCTTTTCCACACTCCCCATCAGACTGAACTGTTGACCCCAAGTACTTAAACTCCTGCACCTTCTTCACCTCAGCCCCCTGTAACCTCACACTTCTACCTTGCTCCCTCTCGTTTACACACATATATTCTGTCTTACTACGACTGACTTTCATACCTCTTCTTTCCAGAGTAAACCTCCACCTCTCCAGCTGTTCCTCCACCTGCTCTCTACTCTCACTGCAAATCACAATGTCATCTGCAAACATCATTGTCCAGGGAGATTCCTGTCTGACCTCATCTGTCAACCTGTCCATCAGCATAGCAAACAAGAAGGGACTCAAAGCCGATCCTTGGTGTAGTCCCACCTCTACCTTGAACTCCTCTGTCTGACCTACAGCACATCTCACCACCGTCATGCTTCTCTCATACATGTCCTGAACTACTCTGACGTACTTCTCTGCCACTCCCGACATCCTCATACAGTACCACAGCTCCTCCCTCTGCACCCTGTCATACGCCTTCTATAAATCCACAAAGACACAATGCAGCTTCTTCTGACCATCTCTGTACTTTTCCATCAACAACCTCAAAGCAAAAATAGCATCAGTGGTGCTCTTACGGGGCATGAAACCATACTGCTGCTCACAAATCTCCAACTCCTTCCTAAGCCTGGCTTCCACTACTCTTTCCCACAGCTTCATTGTGTGGCTCATCAGTTTTATCCCTCTGTAGTTGCTGCAGTTCTGCGTGTCACCCTTGTTCTTAAAGATCAGCACCAGAACGCTTCTCCTCCATTCCTCAGGCATCTTCTCACTCTCTAAAATCCTGTTAAACAGACCTGTCAGAAACTTCACTGCTGTCTCTCCTAGACACTTCCACACCTCCACAGGTATGTCATCAGGACCAACAGCCTTTCCACTCTTCATCCTTTTCAGAGCCTTCCTCACCTCATCCTTTCTAATCTCTCCTATTTCCTGCTCCACAACATCCACATCTTCCTCCCTTCTTTCCCTGTCATTTTCCACATTCATCAGCTCCTCAAAATACTCCTTCCATCTTCTCTGCACACTCTCCTGGCTTGTTAGCACCTTTCCATCTCTGTCTTTAATCACCCTTATCTGTTGCACATCTTTCCCTTCTCTATCTCTCTGTCTGGCTATCCTGTACAAGTCCTTCTGTCCTTCCTTCGTGTCTAACCTGTCATACAGCTCATCGTAAGCTTTCTGTTTGGCCTTTGCCACCTCCCTCTTCACTCTGCGCTGTGCTTCCTTGTACTCCTGTCTACTTTCCTCAGTCCTTTCTACATCCCACTTCCTTTTAGCTAACCTCTTCCTCTGGATGCAGTCCTGTACTTCCTCATTCCACCACCAAGTGTCTTTATCTTCTTTCCTCTTTCCAGATGACGCACCAAGCACCTTCCTACCTGTTTCCCTAATTACCTCTGCTGTAGTTTCCCAGTCATCTGGAAGCTCTTCCTGACCACCCAAAGCCTGTCTCAACTTCTGCCTGAATTCCTTACAAGTTTCTTCATTCTTTAGCTTCCACCACTTGGTCTTCTTTTCTGACTTTCCTCTCTTCTTCTTCCTGACCACCAGAGTCATCTTACACACCACCATGCGGTGCTGTCTGGCTACACTCTCTCCTACCACCACTTTACAGTCACTAACCTCTCTCAAATGACCTCGTCTACATAGGATGTAGTCCACCTGTGTGCTCCTACCTCCACTCTTGTATGTCAGTGCTCCTACCTCCACTCTTGTATGTCAACAGGCTCCTTAAAACAAATGCTGTAGCTTATTTCTTTGTTGACTTTTGACATATTTCATATGCGTTTAGCAGGATGGGAAAGCTTACTTTGTCTTATCTGACGCTTTAGCTGAAAACCACCTACCAGATCACAAAAACGAAGGCCATATCCTCAATACCTATGTCTTCAATTTTTTATCAGTCTGCACCAAACAGAGACATTCTGAGTGATGTCAAAGCGACGATATTAGGAATGCATTCCTGTTCTGCATGTCCCTAGAGACAGGTGGAGAAAAGAAATGGAAGAGATTTTGAGGCCGCATAAAAAAATGTTCTTGCACTGATATGGAAGTTAAGGAATACGGAAGTTAATATGGAAGTGTTCTGGACCTTTCTGTCTAGGGCTCTTTATTGTATATACTTACTATACAGTACAAAAGACTATTGCAGACCAATAAATTAGGACAACACAGTCCTTAGCATTCAGGAAATCACATTGTACCATTAACCTCCATCAGAAGCTCTTGGCCTCAATGGACGTTATGCGAAGCTAATTACAGGTCTGAGCAGCAGTTCTATACTTTGCTACAAGTTCTGTCACACTTTAATTTATTCATATTAATCTCAGGAAGGCTTGTATGCATATGGTGCAGGTGATTTACATGGTTTAATGGAGGTGAACTCCTTAGTCCCGGATTGATGAGAAAAGGAACATGATAGGTTGAGTTTCTTTTCAGTCCTGCTCTTCGGATGATCAATGTCATATTAAATTTGGGGAGGAACGATTTGTGCACAGAAATTTACAGCGGTTTGGATATGTATTTATCTACTTCTTGACTCCGGGACACTGTGTAGAACAGTATAGATATCTCTATTCTTACAACATGTCAAAGACGGTGGAATAAGAAAAGCATTTCAGTGACACCATCACTCTAAGCATGTTTCACTACTATGGTTTTGTTTTCGAGCCCATGTTATGTTTTTCATGGCAATGTCATGGGGATTTGGCTGGAAATGTACACGGTACCAGTCAGATTTTAAACACAAAAACAAAAATGTTTAGATGGATTCTAAATGATATGTTAAGGATTCAAATACACAACAATATCAAACAGGAAACAAAGTGGTGTGTCTTTGTCTCTAAGTCCTGTGTTTTCTCATCCATCCAACCTGGCTTCCTCTCTACAAACATGTTACTACAGCTGCTAGATATCAAGAATTTTTCACACTTACAGTGATTATGCCAGTAGCTAGTAAGTAGATATGTCAATACCACTATTGTGAATTGGGTCCCATTGTGCCTTTGTGTACTTATATTTGGAAAACTACTCCAACAGCAGGTAGGTGGAGGTGCAACAATGACTGTGGTTTGGAGCTGCTTTAAGATAAGTGACAACGACAAAAATGAAGGCAACTGTAAGTTCTCAAGAACACTCATTGTCATGTTGCTCAAAATTATCTACATATTTTATATTTAAGACTGACATCGACGAGAACCAAACTTTGTGTATATTCCAGTTTTCACCCGATTTGTGGGGGCGTCTACCTGAGAACCTTCAGTTGCCAGACGTGTGTGATCCTTCCAGACTGTGACAGTGGGTAGAAACAGTGTTTAAACGTGAATGGCCCAGTCTTCGAAAGTCTTGTCAATCCTGAATTTTCACTACTAAAAGTATTTTTTGGACACTAGATTGATGAAGATTTTGTCAAACTAGGCATACAAAGAGCAATGTTGCTTAGTTCTCATGTCAGTAAATATGCAAATGCACTTCTACATGTTGTCAGTCAGATTAAAAGTGGTATCATGGCATCCCTAGTAGTAGTTACCAAATCATAACTACGCTCAAATCAGCTGTTTAAGCACTAAACAACCAGAAATGGAATCAGTGAACAACAGGCTGGTGTAGCCAATCAGTTCTTTCAAGGAAACATTACTGCATGTAAGCAAGAAAAAATACTCAAAGCTAATACATGTTGAAGAAAGTAAAGATGCAAAATAATCTTTTCCATTTAGGATCCAGTTCAGGATGTCAGTGGTAGGTTGTAAGACCCTCAGGTTTGCATTCTTTCTCCGCATGGTTTTTGCCAGGGCATCTTTGATCGTCTGTTCCATTATTATGTCCCTCAGCTCCTTCAGCTGAGTTGTGATGTCACTTTGGATGTTCTCTGCTGCTGAAGTTTGGTCTGCCAGAGTCACAGACTGCAGAGGCTGAGTCACAGCAGCTTTCCTTATGAAATAAGGACTTAGTTAACATACCGGCTGTCTCCAAGGTGCAGTTTTTTCTGTTATATTCCCTGCTCATGATGGGCCAAGCTGTGCGAAATCTTAACAGGTGTCACATAGGATCAGGAAAACTGCTAAAACCAAAAGTTGCAAAACCAAAGTTTATTGTTAAAGTCTGCAAATCCTCCAAATGAGTAACTGCTCAGTTTAGTCACTTTGACTTTAATAAAGCTTATTTCATTAACTTGTTCAGGATCCAAAGCACTGCAGGTTTTGTGTTATATTCCCTAGCAGACCTTAAGATGAAGTGTACTGGAAAGGAGTTTTGCTGACTACCGTTTAATGTAAACTAAAGTTTGCCTGAATCTCAGAATCACCTACAAACTTGACTTTTACAAGTTGCCAAGATGCAAAACATACATGTAAAGTATTTTATCGGTGCTCATGCCAAGAATTTTGAAATACTTTTATTAAAAAAATAATTTTTATATTGAAACTTTCAAAGTCAACAAACTAAAACAAACCAAATTATTTTTTTACATTGTCGTTTCTTCAAAATAAATAAATATGTCATTAATAAATAGTATCTATAGGAGTGACACATGGCACACCACAGAATGAGTAGCCAAGCTACTTGTGGAGGTATGGGAGCATTTGGCCACTGGTTGACGAGTGTGTTACAGACCCTGCTGCTGGATATTCCACCAATGAACAGTTGTTGGTGGTGACATACTTTGAATAGCACTGCATGAGTGTATGTCTGCACCAACTGATGGTTATGTAAAACTGTTATGATCATTTATTAATATCTTTTTATTTACACATATGCAGCTGGCGCCCGGCATGGCTGTAGTGTTTTGGTAAGGAGCTCCATTGGAGCATCCAGTGTTTATAGTCAAGGACACCTTGAGAATAGACGTTGAGGAATTGGAAAGCATTACCCATTTGGTTTCCCCACCCACATCATTCAGCAGCAACTGTTCTCAAAGGTTATCTCACAGCTAAATTCAACATTTTGAGTCATTGCTCACCCTTAATAGGTGAATACAGGGCAAGTGCATTTCAGCTGTCCCATAAATCACGAAACAAGAATCCAAACAAATGGATTTTGAATACCAGGAAAAAAAATAGACTTGGGAGACTTTTGTAAACCAACAGGCTGTCGACTAAAAAGAGAAAACACAGTTAATTAAGCCTTTGTTTTCTAATGTGATTTACAGGCAAATAAATATACAGTAACAATATGGTACACACAGCTAGTCTGGGAAATACAACATTTTGTTAATCAGCAAGTTTCTGGGAAATGGAAAAACAAGTCTATATGCTCTGACTCTGGTAAACGTTTAGTCTACAAGACACAAAAGCTATAAATTATAAATATAGTAAGTCACTACAATATGTACTCATTATGCTGAGTCACTTTCTTCAGGGGACACAAACAGAGCAGGTGATAGGTAATAATGAGATAATAAAGAACTATGAAGTTAATAATCACTAAAATATGTTGCTTTACACAAAATTACCGGATGGTCACAAAAAACCCTGGTTTAATGAGGAAGTAACTATTCATGTGTTGTATCACTTTAATTTCGATTAGGCAAAAACAGTAACTAATGGTTATGAAAAATGAATGAGTTGTCACTGTGTGATTCACAGAATCAGAGTTAATGAGGAGTGGTTTGTGAAGAGAGAAGTCATTATTCAGTTTCACAGCATTTTCTTAATATAGCATCTCCCAGTCTGTGCTCAAGTAATGATTAACTCATACATACTTATTATATATATATATATATATGTACATCACTATATCTATACCCCTCTCTTTCTCTTTCTATACACATACACATGGTGGCAGAGAGGTTGCGCAAAGACCCATTGGGACCGATTTGGGGTTCAGTGTCTAATTAGTAGGTCATTCCTTATTAGTTCCTCAGTGACACACACGCGATGTTTTCCAAACCGCTCTCAATCCTGGAACATCCCTCCCGCCCGCTTGTCTGGCTACACAGAGGAGCACTTTCAGCCCGAGACTGATCACAGACAAGTGCTTCACACAACGCCACAGGAGATTCTTCCTCGTTCAACTCATCACCCTTCTGCTTCAAGGAGGGGGACTGAAAGGCCCAAATGGACAATTGTTATTATTTTTATTTTTATGTATTTTTACTCCGATAGTTGGGTTGTTTCTTTCTAATTGATCAGTAGCTTGTATTTTTTCATTGTCTTTGCGGTTTCTTCTTGGATTGGTGGTTGTGTTTTCTGTCTCTTTTCTCCTTTTGTAACAAGTCAACACAATTTCCTTACGGAATCACTAACGTTGTTTGAATCTTGAATCTTTAATACTGCATTTTATCTAAAAACAGTAAGCATAATTTTGTTATTTGTTGTCTTAATTCTCAATTTAGTTATAATATAATATATATAATATGATTAATGCTAAATATGATTTTGCTGTTTACATTTTTTTTACGTTTCGGCAATTACACTGTTCCTTTTCACCTTCGCTCTCCTCCTAGATCTTTATTCACATGCTCCCTCCTTACCTTGGCATGCTCCGGCCTAAAGTGGAGACCCCTCTGTCTCTGGAGACCATGCCGCGCCGTGACAAAAAGATTCAAAGCAAAATGGCCGATGAATACTTCATACGCAAGTCGGACTTCTCCTTCTTGTTCCCCAAGCCCAACAGGTGAGATGAGACGCTAGAGTTTCTCAGGGTCAAGGGGCTCAGCATGGACCTTCTATGATGCTTGCGCATGCGGTAGCATGTACAGGTGCATCTCAATAAATGTGTAAATCTTACACTTACAGTAAATATAATATAGATTCATTACACACAGAGTGATACATTTCAAGCATTTAGTTCTTTAATTTTTGATAATTACAGCTTATAAAAAAAAAAATCTCTGAAAATTAGAATATTACATAAGACCAATTTAAAAAACAAATCTGTGTTTTTACCAGAATTTTTGCTGAAAAGCAAGTCCACGTACAGTATATGCATTTAATACTTGGTCAAGGCTCTGGAAACTTTAAACTGGACCTCATGCAACTTGGATTCAGTGTCTCTCCACACTTCCTCTAAACTCTGGGACCTTGATTTCCAAATGAAATGCAAAATACCAGATGAAAGCGAAATTCACTTTCATCTGAAAAGACTTTGGACCACTGAGTAACAGTCCAGTCCTTCTTCTGCTTAGCCCAGATTCCTCTAAGATTCCTCTGGTTCAGGAGTGACCTGACACAAAGAATGGGCCAGTAGCCCACGTACTGCACACCTCTGTGCTGTGACTCTTGAAGCAGTGACTCCAGCCGCAGTCGACTCCCTGTGAGTCTAACCCATGTTCTTGATTGGGCTTTGCTTCCCAATCCCCTCCAGGATGCTTCTAGCCCTGTTGCTTTTGCACATTTTGTCAGCTGATATGCTTGAATACAGCACTGTGAACAGCCACCCGTCCTTGTGGAGGGTTTCAATGTGTACAGTGCTCCCCAAGATTGTGTTGCCTCCTGAACCAGAGTCAGAGACCGTTTAAAGGCTCAGGAAACCTAAGCTGATTAGAGTGAAACGCAATGACTCTCGAATAAATACATTTTTCATAATATTCAAATTTTCCGCAATACAACATTTTTTATTAGCTGTAAAATATAATCACCAAAATGAAAAGTTATAAAAGCTTAAAACACTCTGTATGAAATCAATCTTTATAATATCCGAGTTTCACTTTTTCGAATTCTGCCTTTGAGACAGAATCAGTCACTTGTGTCAAATGTATTTAGGTGAAACTTAAAGTAGGCACTATACAGTACTGAGGTTGTTGTCTAAATTGATAGCCTCACTTAATTTGAGCTAATATATCTACTTAATATTACTACTGTGATTACCTTTATGGTGTATACATGCAGTACATAAATAAATATATATATATAAATATGTGCAGTACATTTTCGTATCAGTTACCTGATCAATGTCTAAGACTCAAAGTACTTACGAGGTTAAAATAATGTCTTTTACTTTCCATTAAAACTAGGTATTTTCACAGATGATATGTGACTTCACCAAATGTAAGAGGAATACACAAACATTTTGACACTTATAATAATAGTAATAATAAAAATACCTCATCAATGTCTGACTATTTACCATGGATTATTTAAAAATAGAGCTCTTATGCACCGGGATGCAATGACCATCACAGAATCTGCCAACGTGTGTAAGATAGCGTTTTAAATAGAAATCTTCCAGATCTGCCATGTGCAATTTCAGTTTTTAAAATCTGCAGCACCTCCTGTTTCCCCACAGCTTGTATTCACCTAAAATAAGATGAAAGTCAACTCTCATTTTGTGCCAGGCGCATACTGCAGCACAGTAGCATTACCTGACATATGTAAAGACGGCATTTTTAGCACACAGTAAAACGCATCTTGACGTCTATGCCTGTGTCTCAGTTGTTGTCCAGATTGAAAAATCAAGGCAACGCAATGAGGTATTTTACTGTACTGTAGTTGGCCCCTTCCTTCACTCACAGCCGCACTTAAGTCTCTGTGGAAACACACTGTCATGAATTATGAGTCTTTTGTGGTAAGTATACTTTTTTTTTTTTTGCTCGCAGTAGAAGCTGCACATAGATTCAAATTGTCAAACTGTCAAATACAATTATCCTCATTTCGAAAGGTGTGTGCAAGGTAGGCAGTGGTCAGGGTACACGTTATCGTGGACAGCGCTTGTGCTTTGTGACTGAAAGTGGCACAATGCAAAGACTTGAAATATTGGTGTAACTATAAAAAAAACAAAAAAGGTTTTTATGTTAAAATGAAATGGTTTCGAAAAATAAAGGAGAATGAAGACACATAAAATAACTGCACTTACATCCTTGTAAACCGGAACTGATAGGGGACCTTGCTTGTGCAAACGCTTTCACTTGCAGTTAAGCCAGCTCATATGTGAAATCCTTAACTGGCCTGTCTCCCTGCTGCTCTATTATGACAAAACAAACATCTTCCTCCTAGAACGCAGCTGTTCCCCTCCCTATGCTTCACTTCCAGTCAGAAGTGAAACATGTCTAAAGGGAAAGGCTAGAGGCAGCGGAGAATTGCTGCTAAAATAATAATGACCTGCACAAATCGACTCTGACACAGTGGATCGCCGTGTCTCCATGAAAGAAAAGGTGACTGAGAAAGGAGGATGGGGGGGGCAGGAGGAGCGAGCTCTATTAGAGCAATCTGATGAGACAGCAGTAGTATCTCTCTTGAGCGCACACACACAGACACCTTCTAAATTTGGTTTAGAGCATGCCTTGGCAGCCAGTTTTAGTTGAATTAGTCTCCTGAATAGTCATTTACTTCTCGCTGATGAAGTGCTACTGTGTGCCATGATGGGAGGAGAGGCTGAAGAGGCCAAATCATGCCTTTGCTGCTCCCTAGTTCCCTCATTTTCTCAGCGTTCTCTTTCTATACGATGAGGCCCCACCTCTCTTAGGTCACAGCATCTTCACCTGCCATGCTCACAGGAGCAGCAGTGACGGCAGCATCGCTCTGTAAAGCCCCGGATTCGTGAGGTGCATCCAAAGCAGCTTTCTGCTCGGACAAGTCACACTCAAGCCTTCATGTTTTTGAGGACATGGTGCCAGACTGCTCTCTAGTGTTGGGCTGGTTCACCTGCAGCTCTAATTCAGTTTTTTTTTTTTATGTCAAATGCTCTTTAGTGGAAGAGGTGTTTAATATCTACGGTGTTTCATAAGAAAACAGATGTCTGCAAAAGTGCAGCTGTGCTCCAAATGCCACTTTAGTTTAACTTAGACAAGGTCAAGAAGAGCAACAGGAGATTAGTTAAGAGTACTTTTGATGACGAGACAGGTTTTCACTTTGTTCTGTTGTACAGTACATTGTAAATGGCTTAGATAATGTGGTTACTGTGTCACATTGTTTTAACCAATATCAGCTGCTGACTAATACATCCAAAAGAGTCATGTTGTAAAAACCAGAACTTTCATCCCAATAGCAATGTCATTTCACAAACAAACATCTTAGGTGTGACGACCTGCAGAGAGAGTCATGTAGTTCCATTACTTAAGGCTATAGGAGAGTTAGAGTTTAGGTATGTCTCTCTGTTGGGAGCAGCCAATGAAAATCCATATATCATTGCTCAAGGACAAAGTGTGTGATTACGGGTAGAAATGCAGCAGTGACAATCAGAGCACAAAAACATATTGAGAAGGTTACTCAGTAGACTGTTACTGAAGTAATAACCCATACAGAAGTGTGGAACTCATTGTCTTCGTCTAAGTGTCATTTGACGGTTTTGATGTTGCAGCCTTAATTGGTATGAGCAGTTGTTTCTAGACATGTGCCAGTGAGACCCTCACAGTGACAAATGTTGCACCAACCATCTACCATATGCACACTTCTCAGGCCTAAACCTTATTCACATAATGGGAAGCAGAGAAAACACACTGCAACATGATTTACCAACCTTTCAAACATCACTCTTAATGTGATTTTTTTAATTTTCTTTTTGTAATACTGACAATTATCAACATTAGCTGTGACAGTTCCAAACATGTTGGAATGCCGAGCAAATAAACACATAAAGATTGTGATGTTTTTCAACTCCTATATGTAACTAAAGAGAGTCAACATATAAAATGTTAAATGTTTACATAAAACTGAGAGTACTTAAAGAAAAGCCTGGACTTGACGAACTTATATTATGGGGATTATGGAAACCTAATTTCCCCAGGTAGATATCTCTGGTTAGCATTTCCTATAGCTACACTGTAATGTGGCATGATAGAGAACACAAAAACACACTGGTAGATGTAGTAACAACATTTTAATTATTCTAAGACAGACGTCCCCCAAACATCCATATACGCTAATAAACGTCTTTTCTGTGCGACAAATGTTCATAATCTCCCAGCGTCAAATGTAGTTGAGAGACGTTTGGTGCAACACGTGTCTCCCACATGAACTCAGTCTCTTCTCATGCGGCTAGCACGGCGGAGCTAAGCTAACAAAAGACCACAACATGGTGAAGAATTTTGTGTCTGTTAAGTGAATTTACGGAGAGTAAACACTGCACCCATACTTCTCTCAGTTATTATACATCGAACCAAAGACATTAGTTTAACACTTTACCAAACATAGATATTATACTTTTCCTCTCCTTTCTCTCCCTTTCCTCACTCCTGCTTGTTTTTCCCACCCACCTATAATTGTTGGATTATCCTAAACATCACTAACTGGCCAACACAAATGACTGACACCTGCTCAGCCCACTCACAAGACAGAGAAGGGGATAACGGTGTGTTCAGTAACATTCCGATCATAGGATATTTACATTTCTGAAGAAATACTGTATTTATGTGCCAAAAAAGTGAAATGTGTGTATAAATGTAGAATAAGAATAGTCCATATTCCACATTATACACTTGTAAACATGATGTTGTAAACAAATAAATACATGTAAACTCTGTTCCCACATTTCTCTGGAAGAAAGCAGTTGTCAGAAGTTAGCTGATTACTTAAGAGTAACCTGTCTATGTAACTGTAATATGTAAATTACATATTTTATCTACATTATTTTTGTCACTGTGGCCTTTCTGTTTGGAGTTTGCATGTTCTCCTCATGCTTGTGTGAGCTTCCTCTGGGTACACTGGTTTCCTCTCACAGTCCAAAGACGTGTGAATGGTTGTCTTTGTATGAATTACTGTTCAACTTATGACATTATGTAAACTAATGACAGGCCTTAGACTTGGCACTTTGTTGAAACAAGTAAACACAGAAGCACTCCCACACAAAACCTCTACACGAAGACTCTCAGCCAGGGCAGCCCAGTCAGCAGATGCAGATGCGCTGGCAGGGGGAGAACAGGGAGCTCCTCTGACCTAGGCTTTATTCCTCACTGAATGACTCGTAAATGCTTGACTCTTTTAAAGCAACTGACATATGCTTGTACGGTAAACATTCTGCACGGCCATGTGCATCTGTTCATCTTGGATTTGGCAATTTCCCCTGATCCAGCATGATCCAGATTTATTGGTAATATCATAATGTTTTCTGCTATAAAATATTAATTTGCGTATTGAGGGTGTGTTTTTCGTTCTGTAGGTTTCAAGCCGAAGGCATGTGTACGGACTTAAGAAAGTTTATTGAAGGGCCCAGTAATTACCTTACACTACCTGATGAGCTCAAGTCAGCCATAGATGCCATCACGTACATCGCGGAGGCTCTGCAGTCCGAGAAGGACTATGAAGCGGTAAGTTTGCAGTTTATTTTTATTGTTCTGTAATTAAACAAAATAATTTTGCTTTTGACACTTTTCCTGTCTCTCTTCCCACCACTACCTTTTTCCTAATGACCTTCTTCTTTACTATATTCTCTATTATCGAATCACCTCTTCATCACCTTCTAAACCGTCCATCTGTTTTACTCGTCCAGCTGAAGGAGGACTGGCAGTATGTGGCCATGGTGGTAGACCGAATGTTCCTCTGGATCTTTGTAGTCTTCACCTCCGTGGGCACGTTGGCCATCTTTGCTGACGCCAGCTTCAACCACACGCCCACTGACCCCTTCAAGTACCCCTGAAACACACAATAAGCACTCGTTTCCTTTAAATCATCTTCTTACTGATGTGCCAACATTAGGAAACAGGGACAAGGAAGTTACTGTATTAAACTGTTCGCTAGTATGTCCCCAATCTGTCAGTTGGCACAGCAGGTTAGTGTTGTGTTATTTTGTGCTGGACCTTTGTTGTCATTGTTATAGTACTAAATGTGGAGCTGCAACTTTGTTCCATTTGTAAGGAAAAGGGTTTGGGAAGGGTTGTTGTTTGGGTTGAAATAAACAAGACTGGGATTACTTTCATTCAGTCCGTTTGTCTTGTCACATTTACTGCTGCAACTGCTGGATGTTGTAAATTACCAAAATAAACCTACTGGCCTATAATTTTTAGTAGGAGACCTCCTGAACTATAACTCTGTCATGATAGTGACTGAGAACTGGCAAATAGGTTGATAACAGTCAAACTGAATGTTGTTTCCATTTGTAGTCTTTACAGTTTAAAATAATATAGAATATAATAAAATAAAAATAAAAATAAATAAAAAAGTATTTTTAATAATGCGTCCTTTATGTACCATAAATTTTAAGGATTAACAGTCACAATACAGATACTAAAGCCAGCACTGAATTATTTCTACCCACCTTTGGTTAGTTGTTAACTTGCAGCCTGGATTTGCTTGGTGTCACAGAGCTTCGTTATTTTTCAGAAAATTTTAAAAAACATAAACCAGTCAATTTCATATTTATTCCTTACAAAAGCGACAACCTTTCTATTTTTAACAAATCTAGGACGTTTCCCTCTTTTCCCACGACTGCAAGCTCGTGTATGGATCTAACACCATCATTAAGTTTGCAGACTTTGCACCACAGTGCTCGTCTCATCAACAACAATGAGACTGCCTACAGGGAGGAGGTCCAGCATTTGGCGACTTGGTGAACGGATAATAATCTGCTCCTTAACACAAACAAGACCAAGACCATTGTGGACTTCAGGAAGGAGAAAAGAGGCTCACAGGATCCCATCCATGTTAACGGGATGGCCATTGAGCATGTTTCATCCTTTAAGTTCCTGGGATCCACATCTCGGAGGACCTGTCCTGGACCACCAACCCTCCAACCGAATCAGGAAAGCTCACCAGTGCCTCTTTCTCTACCACCAGACTGAGGAACAGCTTTTTTTCCTAAAGTTTTTCCTAGAGTCTCCTCATAAAACTCTGCCCCACACTGACTTCACTGACCTCTCTCCCACAATCATAAACTCTAAGTTCTCCCCATATCCATTGGACTATTTAATACTGCACATACTCATTGCACTAGCCTGTATATACTCACATATAAATATACGTCCATCACACATTTATATTTGTAAGTTTCTATTTGTACACATCCATATGTAAATTCCAGATTATGGCAAATGGAAAACTCTAGATTACAATAGCAACAATTATATACTTTTTATCTATCTTTAAATTTCCAATCTAGTTAATAGCAACCCGTATTATATGTACATATCAATTTGCATACCCCTGACTACTATAGCAATGGTATAAATGCCAATCTATGCTCATCCGTTGTAAATCCCTGATTATAGTTAACAACAACCTGTATAGTTTGGTCAGAGGTTCTTGCTGCTTATTGCAGTTCGGGTTAGACATAAAACTGCATTCCATTGCCTTGTACTTGTACTTGTACTTGAATCTAATCTAATCCATCCTTCAATTCAGTACTTTATTTTTTGTCTGCAAATGTAACTGCACATGCACAACATTTAAGGTGGAATATGAACAATATTCACAAGTATCGTAAGGAACTTGGTTTTTAAGATTGATGAAACACATCACCCAGTGGAGCAACGTGTACCGCAACAAGGCAAACTGGTAAACAGGTTTACAGCACAGACAAATAAGGTAATCAAGGTTGCGGAAAGACAGACTTGCTTTTAGTTTCTTTAAAGTTGAGTGTTGAAAATAACTTAGAAAGTTATAGTTTTATGTGACCAAGTTGGGAGGCAGAATTCTTTTTCACAGGTAGCAAACTGGAGACTGTGCCTCCCATCACTAACACAGGAAGAGGAATGGTTGCAGCAAGCAAAACCTGGTTATTGACTGACTGACTGTTGGAAAACGGTGAACACATCCTTTAATATTGTATCAAAGTTACTTATACTGTTTAACATTTACACTATTGTTAGTGCACCTGACATACATTATATTTACCGGTGTGTTTCTGCGAGTAATAGCTGTAGTAGAGTGTGGATTCAGCGTTGTAGGTGTTAACAAATAAACGCCAAGACAAACTGGATTCTATAAAGAGCGTGTTGCATGCCTTTTATTTCTCTGCGTCCGAATGTGCTGGAGTGTGTGCCACATGCTTGGTGGATATTTCTGCAACCATGGTAATCCTCTTTGTATTGTCAGCCGTGGTGTATGTGTGCGTTTTGTATAGAGGCTATTCTTATGTCGGAGCCCAGGCTAGCATGCCAAGTCAATTCACCAGCTGCACCAATAGCCTGTGGAATTCCCATTATACAGTGTAGGTGCCCCTTCATGTCACGCTTTCTTAGAGATGTACAAACACAGACACACACTCACATTACAACATACACCTGTCTTTTTAATCTTGTGCTTTCTTTTTTTTTTAAAGAGGGGAGGATATGTAAGGCTTCGTCACCTGTCCACGCTGCTATTAATAGCCATGCACACACACACACACACACACACTAACACACACACTAGCAGTGGTTTTGGTTACAGGATCCAACCGCATGGGCTTTCCTGACACTTCTGTGTGTAAATACACTCTTGCATACATCCATCATGAACCCTATCAGCTGAAGTACGTGAAGGCCGAGAGTCATTCCCAGCAGCTCATTGTGGCGACAGCGCTGATAGGGCTTCAGTATCACAGACCTGACAGGGTTATTACTGCCACACTACTGTTGGAATTGCACTCATTTCTATCTGCAACTTATTATCTCACAATTTGACCTTGCACTGTTTCGCTGACAAGACAAAACCTACACAGGGGCCATTCTGGCAGACGTATTTATACTGGGACTAGCTGCATGCAGGACGGCAAGTCGGAGACGTTCTCCTCTCCACTCTCAACATGGCTCTGATTTATGGTCTGTTTGTGTTTTCACACTGGAAACCATGACCAGCCTGAAGGAGAGAGGATGGCCTAACCTCAGACACAAAAGTAAGGGTAATAAAAAACCAGAGACAAGAGGGTGCGTATTTACTTATCTTGTGTAACAGCCAAAACGACTCATCCAAAAAGAGACATCGGCTTCATAAAAAGCAACACGAAGGATCAAAGAAGCAGCAGAAAGCAGAGGTCAGTTGAAGGCCTTTGTCTCATCGATCATTACACTTCCGGACTTACTTCTCTCCCCATTTCTATAGCAACAACATCCATCTCCATTTTTAAATCATATTCAATATGCTTTTCTGTTCTTGCCTCAAGCTCACCTCGAAGTTCACGCCAGCAAATCAGAGGTGCTCTTTCCCTGGCAAATCAGATAAAACCATATCAAATCTCTCCATTAGTACTGACAGAACCTCACCGCTTCTCTTAAAGGCCTTTGGTGAGTTTAGACCCTGCCTCACCCTGCAGGTTTTTACTCCCACAGCATGTGTGGAGCAAAGTCATCTTAGCTTGACTGAAATATTTATTTATTTCTAAGTTGTATTTTTGCCTTGTGGTGACTCCTCTGACATTACTGAAATGGATGCAAGTTGAAGGACTAACAATGTTCTTCCTTGTCAAAACCAAACTCTTCTCACATCTAAACCAAACTCTGCCTTCAGACATTATACAAATCCCATCAAATACTCATTCCGGTCACAAAAGATTTAGATTTCCCATTTTTTCCCAGAGTTTGAGTCCAGTGTAAAATGAAACTTTGTTGCTGTTGCATTGTGATGCAGGATGTTCCAACTCATACTTTTGTGCTATGAAAAGCAATTTTAATTTACCCACAACACAAACATCTTGGGATTCGAGATCTTGAACAAGAACAACTGGACATGTAAACTGGAGGAGCTGGGGACTCTCAGCCACTGCAACCTTGTAAATAATAAAATGAATCACATTTATTCTGCCATATTAGCAAAATAGACACCTATTAAAAAAGACCATCATTGTTTTCCTGCTCTCAAGGCCACATTGTGCCCCGCCTACTTGTTCTCCCCCTAAAATATCTCTATTGTCACAACCCGTAGTCCACTGCCATTTCTTCACTCCATTCCCTGCCACCCCACCCCCACCTCATCTTCCTCCCACCCACCGTCCCAACCTCAGATTGGTGAGCACCAACAGGTGCCTACCCCACAGGCTTCCCAGTACAAACACATTCCGTCCTCTCGTCACTCCCAGCACGCGCACCCAATCAGGCCGAGGTTTCACCCGCGGAGCCACGGCCACAAAGAAGAAGACATAAAGACAGGAGAGAGTGTCGTTAGCTGAACAGCCTGTGCTGCTGAGGCTGCTGTAACCCAACTGCAGGTGTGCGTCAGAGCTGGACGTCCATCCATCTCGGCTCCTAGTGAAGGTCATAGTGCCTGGTTGTAGCAGACAGTGAGGCCTTTCAGTGGCACGTAAAGCTGGAAGAAGATGTCATGAGGGACACGATTGGACAAATAAAGATGAAGCTTTACAGTCACGTGAGGAGCAACACACTGCTCATCGTGTGCAGCTGCCTTTGTTTGGCTCTCTCTGGTAAGGACCTTGTTCGGTATGCTGTTGTGTTTATTGCGACTGAATTTCTATGTTGATGACACCATAATTAGAGAATTTAATCTTTTCAATCGTTTAACACATCTTAAGTTTATCTGAATTTGTATGGATAACTTGAACCTCTGAGGCACAGAAAGGACTAGAAGAAAGAAAAGGGAAAAATGTGTTTGACTTTGACCTTTGACTCCAAATGTGACTAGAAGAACAGTTTGTGCCTTTGTCTGTCCTAACAGCACTATTTCCTGTGGTCCTGCTCAGACGCCCTTCTGTGTTCCTCCATTTAAACTTAGGAGCTGAGACACTTTTATACATTTTAATTAAAGTATAGACACGTGTCTCAGGCCTCATTGCACTTGGGCAATTCTGTTAAAATTGTATTGATTCCACTTCCTCTGCTTTTTATTGAATACAATCATAAACAGCTTGCAACGACTGGTTGTGATCGATGCTTCATTTAATGTCCTGTCAAACATGTTTATGTTGGTCCACTTGAAAAGCAAAATGCTGCTCTGGAACATATAATGAATCATATTAGCACGTCATTGTTTGTTAATCAGGGCCTATTTTTGTCCTTGATGAGGCCAGTATCCCAGACATCCTTTTGATTCCGTTCCCCTGCTGCATATCAATTACATTAGCTCAGTCACCTTTGCTACCCGTCGTACCCGCCACCAATACAAGGCCGCTGCCTGCTTCTTGTGCATGTCCTGTCTGTCCTTCTCTAGCTGTTCCACATCACATAAGTCTGTCCATTCTTATTAGGAGCTGACCCTTGTTTGTGGAGTCGCTTTGGTTTATTTCTCTGGATTGTAAAATTGTTTAGTTTTGTAAATGAGGAAACGTGTCATTTTGGTTGTCAAGTATGTTTAATAGAAGAAATCTTCTTTCCACTCATGCTTCATGGTCCAAAAGGTATTTATGGATCAAAGTCTAATAATACTCAGAGGTGAATGAGGTATTCAAAAAAGTACAAATAAACTAATAATACGCCACACTATTAAAAGCACCCACTGAGATTTCTGTTTATGTAAAAGTAAATAGATATATGATTTGTATTTTGCAAAAGTACTTGACCATTTTTTCTCTGTCCTTTTCTTTGGGCTAGTGCAGCTTCATGTCTAAACTACTCATGTCGAGTGAGAGGAAGAGTTAGGCAACGCTAATGTCAAGTTCGAGAAACCAGAGAGTAAAATTACTGCATACCAGCACACTTTGAGTACTGCTAATATGTCAGATAAGTCATTTAAATAAAAACATGCCGAAAGTGGTTTATTATGAAATGTGTAAAGTGACGTGATTGTAACATGTTAGAAATGTAGTGGATCTGCTCTTAGCTGTAGTGGAGTAAAAGTCAAAGTAGCAACAATTGAATCTACTGAAGTAAAGTACAGACATGTGAAAAACTCACTTAACTGAAGTAACAAAGTACTTGCACTTCTTACTTTCCACCACTAATAATAATATAAAAATATGATGGTGCTACGTGCCTGAAACTTTCCTGTAAGAGGCAGAAAACAAACGTACCAGTTCACAGGAGCTTAAGGTGTATTTTTGGCTCATTCTAGTGGGAATTGATGGTGTAACCAGTGCAGGTCTTACTCACTGAGCCACAGAGAACTGACGCCGTTTTGGTCTGGGTGTCAGTGGCATGTGTCATGTGCTGTGATTATGCTGTAATCAAGGTACCACACTTTGGTACTTTTATGGCACTGACTTGCTTCATGTCTATCATATATTAAAAATTGCTTTGTCGTTTAATACTAAAGGAGTAAGTATCATTAGCATCAGTGATTAGACTTGGACTTGGAACTGTTTCACACTGAAAATTTGGTTTGAACTGTATTATGTTTCACTGGAACAGCTGAGTGAGTCGGGAGCTACATCAGTCCTTTGTTCATCTGAAGGACCCAAGTTTGATTCTAGTTTATGCATTTCTATTTGTTGGTGGTCTGAAGTGCATTGACAGATATCAGGTTGTGGGAAAATGTGGGACAAAGATGCAGCAAAATAATACAAATGATTTGTAGATTAATCTGTTGTGTATTTTCTGTTGTTACAGGATGATTCAGGAAATTTGCCAAATTAATCATGTTGTTCACATTCAGCATTAATTGATTTTTACTGATGCTTTTGTTTTAAGTGATGTGTTTTAAGTTTTTGAGCAACAATTAAAGTCTATGGCAGAACAGGTTAATCCAGACCAAAGGCTCAAAAATCTGAGTAAAGACGTGTTTGTTTTAGCATCTGCTTGTGGAGGCTATTCAAGATTGTGGAGATTATGCTCAAGTTAGAATGTGACCAAAAAGACTTTTTTAGGACAGATTTAATAACTTCATTTTAGAAAACGACCGATGCACTCACATAAGTACACTCTGGAATTCTCTAGTCTTTATAAACTGCTATAATTGAACACCACAGTTATGGCATCATGACGATGTTAAAGCTTTAGTTCACTATTAGTTCATACTGAAACTTGGAGTTTGACCCGCTTTTTGAAATGCCAAACATGCGACTCAAAATTCAAGCAGGTTATAGAAACATTTTCCATATTGTGATTCAGTCTCAGCAGTGTCTGTGACTGGAGTGTAATAGATGAGAGACACAAACTGACACCACTGACCAGCAAGAATCAATCACTATATTGCAATGTTTTCATAATCTGCTTTGAGAACACATTCATCTCACCTCGCCATGTGGGATTGTGTGACAACATCTCCCAGAGCTCCACAGATACTGGTTTTGCAACGTTTTGATTAAATCCCAGCCTTAATAATACACTAAAATTCTGTTATGGCTAACTCTCACATTGACTGTGATGCTGATGTCAATAAAATAAAAATAAAATAATTTGTTAAATTTATACATTAGTGCTTTTACTATAGTCCTGTGATAGAGTAACATAAATATGTGTGTGTGTGTGTGTGTGTGTATATATATATATATATATATATATATATATATATATATATATATATATATATATATATATATATATATATATATATATATATATATATATAATTCATGAGAAATCTAAACAGATTTGGTATTATTTGTTTATTTATTTGTTATTATTTGTTTCATATTTTTATAATATCTTTTCTTTGTATCTGTTTCACTTTCAGCCATCACATCATTCATTTCAATTCAATTGTGGTTCATTAGTTCTCATATTCAAATTGAAAATGTCTTATTTCTGTGCATCCACCTTTTCATGCAGCAGCCTCAGAAACTGAGCGGAGACTCCATCAAAAGCTCTTTGAAAACTACAACCTGAAAGTCCGACCAGCTCGTTACTGGGAGGAGAAGGTGACGGTGCGGGTGGGGATGACGCTCTCCCAGCTTGTCAGCTTGGTAAAAAGACCCATGTCCATACATGCAAAGAAAACTGCTCAAAATTATTGTTTTTCATAGATCAACCAATTTTATCAAGTTATTTTATAAAAATCCTGCAGCACACACACGCACACGCACCACTATTCAATCCTCCATACCCAATTAAAGCCCATTGAAACTAACAGCATTGCCATGCTCTACACGATATGGTGGCACCCCTAATGTATTTCTCATTTCTCTGTCTCTCTCTGTGTCTACAGAATGAGAAAAACGGCGAGATGACAACCAACGTGTTCATGAATCTGGTATGAGGATGAACCCATTCGTCTTCATCACTGCACCTCGCTCCGCTTTCCTGCTCTCACTCCTCTCTCTGTTCCTGTTTCTTTCTGCTCTCAAATGGACTTGTCACTTTGTGTAATCACAAATCATTTCTTGCTTTATCTTTCTTAGTCTCTGACTCACTCTTTCATTTCGGTCGCTCACACCAGCTAATTAGAATTCAGAGCTGCTCAGGGGTTGGGGACAGTGGTGTGTGAGTGTGTTTCTACATCACTGCGATTTAAATTGGCTTGTCAAAGACAGGAGAAACAAGGATGTAATTGGCAGACACGTCAGGGCACGGTAGTAATGATTTCACCTCCTTTCTGCTGTGCTCGGCCTGGTATTCATTTTCCTTTGTTTCCTTCCTCACTGCCTTGCTGCCTTTCTCCTTCTCCTTTCATCATTCTGTCCCAGGCATGGACAGACTACAGGTTATCATGGGACCCGGAGGAATATGACAACATCAACGTTTTGAGAATTCCACCCAACAAGGTGTGGAGACCTGACATCTACCTCATAAACAAGTAAGTCCAAACTGCACAAGGGTCCACCAAAAAGACAAAGTTGAGCAAAAATGTGTCATAATGTCATTATTATTGCATATGTCCACTGCTAAAATATCTTTCATTTGTTTCGAGGATTATGTTATGGTTGAGTTATGGTTATAATAACGTTGGTAGCTCCATGTAACTTAGTAACATAGTTATTACATAGATTTATTGATCTATATGTTTATATATGATTTTTCCAACAAAATGTATCATGCTTAAATAGTTATTGTTTTGGTCAAATTTCAAATTGTATCTCAGTTTGAATTTGAAAATGTACATTACTTCAATCCTCTGGCCTCACCCTAACTGTGACGACAAAGACCTGGCACTGTGATCTCTGTCGAGACAACAGGAGCAATAGTAACAGACTAGCACAGTTCAGGTTTTAAACTAAATTGCAAATGGCTGTTTGCTGTAAGTTCTACTAAGGCACGCACCCAATCATTGCACTGCAGCCTACATAACTAAATAATATTTTTTTTTTTTTAAAGAAAATGTTAGATGGTCAACAAAAACCTGAAATACATTTAAAAGCTGCATCATCTGTTACTGACACAAAATTAATGCAAACACAGTTGTATATGTTAATAGTGCAAATATATGAGCGTGCTTTATTGTAACAACAACAGAAGGCAAATGTCTCTCAAGGATGTGGAATACAAAAAAAGTATAATGCCATCTCTGACATACGTCTCCTTTGTCTTTCTTCTGTCCTCCCTACAGTAATGATGGTCAGTTTGACGTGGCTCTGTATGTCAACGTTTTAATTTACAGCAACGGGCTGGTCAACTGGCTTCCTCCAGCCATCTACCGCAGCTCCTGCTCTATAGAGGTGCAGCTTATAACGAGCAAATGACACTAATACACTGAAAAGTCGCATTGCTGCCTCTTTTTTTGTTCATTATACTTGATGATCACACTGAAAGGCCTTTTGGCTTATTTAACTGATATTAAATGCAACCTGCTACGGTACAACAACTCTGCATTTCTGCTTCATCATTTACCTTTTACCAAGTGGTCAAGCAAACTGTACTTTCCACTCCCAAAGGTGGCATATTTCCCGTTTGACTGGCAGAACTGCAGCATGGTTTTCCGCTCATACACCTATGATGCCTCTGAGGTGGACCTGCAGTACTTTCTGGACGATGAGGGGAACGAGATCCATGAGATTGTCATAGATGAGAACGCTTTCACTGGTTGGTGTCTGCAGTAACCTCAACCAGAATCTGTAGACCTAACCAACAGTCAGAGAGTAATAAAAAAATGTTCAACAATATTGAAATGCCAACACAAATGTCTTCCAAAGCTAAATCTCTTTCTCCACAGAGAATGGGGAATGGGCCATCTGTCACAAGCCCACCAGGAAGAATGCTAAGGAGGACTTGTATGAGGACATCACTTTCTACCTCATCATAGAGAGGAAGCCACTGTTCTACATCATCAACATCATCGTGCCCTGCATCCTCACCAGCGTGTTGGCTATATTTGTCTTCTACCTGCCCCCTGGAGCAGGTACAGTATAAAACGTGATGTGTTTAGACACTGAACCAACACAGATGAGTTGGAGAAACAGAGCCTGCCTGCTGACATTTGCTTGAAATCTTACGTCATGATGAGATGCATATGTACACAATACAGATTATTAAATGAGGCAGGGTAACCTTTTAAAGTAATGAAGGATTTATCGTTGTTTTACAGATTGCGAGAAACAAACAAAATGCGTATGTTGCATTTCTGGATAAAATAAACCTGACTGATTGATCGGTTGATGTATGAGACAAAAATCTATGTTGTTTTAAAGACAATTTACAAATTGCGCATTTCTCCAAAGCAGACAGCCAAAACCAATCATGTCTTAAAGTCTGCCCTTGTCAGCATGAAACTGAAGCTAGCACAGTAAAATTAGCTCTTCATCTTCATAATTAATTCTTCAAGTCATTCCTGTCATCTGCAGGAGAGAAGATGACTCTCTCCATTTCTGTCCTCATCGCTCTGACTGTTTTCATGCTGCTGCTGGCTAACAAGGTCCCCGAGACGTCCCTCGGCATCCCAATTATCGTCAACTACGTTATGTTCACAATGATCCTGGTGACCTTCTCTGTCATCCTGAGTGTGGTCGTCCTCAACTTGCACCACCGAACACCCAGCACACACATCATGCCCAACTGGGTTCGAAAGGTGAGGCTGGATTCAACATTTATCTAAATTCACTGGGCTAAAGTTCCTTTGAGATTCCTGATTTCACCGCTTTCTTGTTATATTTAACTTTCCAGCTGTTTATCCACTTCCTGCCCAAGTACATCGGCATGACAAGGCCAAACCAAGAGGAACCTCTGTTGGAGAAGGAAACTAATGATGAGACACTCATCAGAACCTTCAATGGGCGGCAGCCTGGAGGAGAGTACTTCTTTCGCAAGATCAACCCTGATCTTGTCTTGCCCTGGAGAGGCAGGTAAGGCAACATCAGCAAACAAGGAACCTCCAAGAGGAAATATTATATTTATGCACAAAGAATTTTGACCTCAACATCCTTTAAAAGTTGTTATAAAAGTATGGAACGTTTAAAATGACTAGATGAAAGCGTTTGCCATTTTGCCATTACTTTGTAAAGTAGACCGAAGTAAGAGATAATAGTACATACAGCAGCGCAAAATCTCTAGTGCTAATATTGCAATCTAGATTCATTTGGAGCCTTTCAAAAAAATGTTCCACTCATTTTGCAACAAGTAAACATGTCACCCAGTGTTGAGCTATGTCTGGCTGATGTGTTTTCAATAGGTTTTGAACTATGGGGGTCTACAGCACCGACAAATGTACCAATCCAGGTTGCAGACTGGATTTGATAAAAATACTGTTAATAAGTATTTAATGAGTCATCTTTTAACCATATTCCTATGACTGACACTTTGGCGATATTTTGCCAATAAACATAGCAATGCTCAAACCCACACAAAGAAGAAGATGACGAACCACAGATTCCAGAATATGTAACAGTTTCACATTTACATTTACATTTCGGTTTGGCAGACCAACAGGCTGCTTTGTTACATTTAAGGAAGAGGAACAGAGACAGGTTTAATTTTTGAATGTACTCTCAACATAATGTTGAACAAATCCTATATTTTGTTATGTAAATGCTGACATTTATGTAGAATATTTATTATGGCATTTACTACTGTTTGTCTGAAAGCCCAAAGCTTTGACCCATCGTGTTTCAGCCTCTTCCCAAGCTCAGATGTGTGGCTGATCCTGAAGCTCCACAAAGCTATTTCTATTAATGTCAATAAAAGCCAGCACAAGCATGAATCTTCTTTACAGCAATTGCCAAGGTGTGAGTGTTGAAACTGATGCCAGACCAGCTATTATAATAAAGTACACAGTGTGCTGGACTTGGCAGAGCTTCAGGCATCACCACAGCAGCTCACAGAATCTGTCAAGACAGTAACAGTGTGTGCACTTCCTTCAGTCTCACATTAAACACAGCTGCACGAGAGGTCCTGGGATGAACAAGAAACATTGATTAATGATTCAGATGAACCAACTAGAGGAGATTGTTATTCATGTAATACTTTTGAATAAAGGCCAATTATTCACAGTGTTGTATGGACAGCTCATTACATGGTCCACCACGTTGGTTGAGACTCAATACGTAGGAATTCATGGTCCCTATGGGATATATAGTTATTAATTCTCTGAATTTTCTCCAATTAGATAGACATTAGTGGTTTTCATGTAGTTTAGTCTTTAGCTGTACTTTGCTAAACAAAGATAGTGTCTATGCTAAAAACGACCTTCATGTTCAACTTGATCTCCTTGACGCTTTGTCCACTTTATATTACAAGTTGACACTCAGGGTACTGTCAGTGACACTCTGAGCTTTCAGTGTAGCACGTTAGAAACCCAGACACGTCAATATTTGACTCCCATAGCAATGATTAATATGTAAAGTGAATAGGTCCAGTAGGGTGGTAGTACGGGGATGTATGTGCGTGCCATTGTCACTGTAGCATTTTGTTTTTATGTAATTGATCTTGAAACTTAAGCTTACCCTGATGTTTTTGTGCCTAACCCTAATGTCTCATGGTGTAACTTTACCTTGCAGTTGTTTTCTTCCTAACCCTAACACAGTTTTTGTGTCTTTGGAAAGTTGTTCCTATGGTGCCAAACGGTGCACTGATGAAGCGTTTTATACTGACGCCAACGTGCACCTGAACCACCAATATCAGACATCTTTGTTCCCATGGCATCAAATAGTGGTGCACCTGGAGCGTCCAATAGAAAGGCTCCTGAGGTCAGAGGTACTGTAGAGACAGAGACAGATAAACCAGGTTGATCTTGATTGTTTTTCTCGTCCTTCTTTTTGAGGCAAAGTGGGCATCACTACTTAGAGCGACCCTCTTCTTTTCATAGATTATGTCGACTGGGCATTTAGATCAGATTATTAGATATATCACTCACTCAAAAGACATTATTTACATAAAATGTCACTTCAGTTCATGCTGCCTGTCCAAGCATGCCGGCTTTATGCTGACTAATCTGCCAGAAGGCCTCTGTCTTGCCGCCCAGCCCCGGCATCATAAAGGCTCCACAGTCCGCTGAACCAGGTCTGATGCTGGGTATCTGTCATCCCGTTCCAAAGGCATTGCTTTCAGCTCCAGCTAAGCCCCACACCCGTGTCCACAGTCGCCAGCCACTAAGCCCCTGTTTAGGTTTGGTATTAGGGGGTAATCCCAATAGAAAGGTGATAGAGAGGGAGGTGAAAAATAGAATATGTGAAGATAAGTGGAAGGGAAGACAGGTGCTGAGTGATCGAGGCAGGGGAGGGGATTTTTTATGTGGACACGATAAGGCACCGTCATCCAGTCTGTGTGCCGCTCTCTTTATATTCTTATTCTGTCGTATGACTGTAGGAAGAAGTCACAGCGCATTTATGAGAATTGTTTGCATGTTGTGAGGGCACTGAGTGCGTTGACTTCACTGGCATCACTGCATGTCAAAGCAGTTGTTCCCACTGTACATTACCTACACGTGTGTGTGTAAATTTGTGCCATAGTGAGAAGGGCTCCATGCATCTTTGGTAATGAATACAAGCTTTGGAATGTGTAGGACACACACACACACACCACTCTTCCTAGAGAAGCACTTAGACACTTTTGTATTGAGCAGCAGTCCATCTGTTGTCACGCCGTCTCTCTCTGTGATAATCTGCTACATACTTGGACTGTACAGTACATGTATTAATGTTGGTCAGTCGTCGGCACTACCTGAACTAAATGTTACGCTTCTAGACATTTAACAGTGTCGTGAAGGATTTGATTTCTTAGAACTGTGAGAAGGAAGGTAGTTGTTAGTGCTGACGCTGAGCTGGACGTTAGGGGGAAGTAGAGTGATGAATAGTTGAGGTTTTAAAGTTAAGGTGAACACACCTGCAAAAGCCGACCGTTGCCTTGTCTTTGTCACGGTCTAAAAGAAAAGAGACTGCAGCCAGCGATGCTGCATCTGCATGAGACTGTCCACACCAGCAGGAGGCCGTGGTCGGTATTCATCATCCACACGGAGAAAGCAAACGAGGGAAAGAGTGCGTGTCTACATCCATCCTGAGTTCAACTAATGCCCACGGTACTAAAGACAACATAAAAACCAGTGTGAAAGATTATGACGACATTGGCTCACAGTCAGTACGGCATGACTGGTTTAATTTAATGTCTAAGGCAAAATACCATAAACTTATTAGAGAAAGAAGTAGCTTCACCGGCATGGGATTGATCACTGCAACACCGAGACTTTTGGAATTCATACAGTATCATGTATCACTTTCTGAAAATGTCTTGGCTTGGCACCACAATCACCTGTCAGTGAGTCTACATACCTGAAGAGCTGCCAAAACTAATTACTGTAACAGTAGTAATCATAAAGGATAAATAGACTCTGCTACCTCACTACTATGCAAAGTACTTTACAATGTTGCCTTTCATTCCCCTATTTACACACACACACACACACACCACCTGGAGGAATTTCTCTTTATCATCCATGTATTTCTGATCCATTTGTCAAGATGCATCACATCAGTACTTCTTCCCAAACAGTT
Source organism: Channa striata (assembly GCA_033026295.1). Classification (NCBI taxonomy): domain Eukaryota; kingdom Metazoa; phylum Chordata; class Actinopteri; order Anabantiformes; family Channidae; genus Channa; species Channa striata. The sequence goes on along the minus strand of CM065168.1, from coordinate 28,080,523 downwards.
ACTGCATCATTTTATGTGATGCCTATGTGCATGTAATGAAGAAAATGACAAAAACAAACCTTTTTTGTCACAAATTTGCACACTGGAATTTCTGTTAGTCCAAGTGAAATCATAGAGCTGCACATGTCCCAATGTCATATTTGTCGGTTCTCACATACAAAAGTTTCAGTACGTTGCCAAAAATGTGTAACCTTGTGAGGAGTTTGTAACTTCAGCGCATACAAAAAGAAAACCACTTCTGTGCGTGCAGTATTTATTTAAATTGAATAAAGCATGATCATATTTCAATATGAGTAAAGAGGGCTGGTTTAAAAATGTGCACACATAGAACACTTAAGAACACTTTACTATGTAATTGATAGTTTAAACGCGATCCAACATATATAATAGATAACACGTGATATTTAAATTATTGCTTCTCATTTTATTTCATTTGATTTGTTGATATGAAAAGGTGAATTATTTTTAGCAAAGCAGGAAAGAATGGTCTGTATATTGTAATCAGTGCAAGAATGTAGCCCAAGACTCTCTCAGCTCATGTATTTTTCTTTATGGTACAGCTTTGAGAGGAAAAGAATGGAGGGGTCAAAAGTCAGAATATCACACAAATGTTGACCTAATGTTATGTCAGTTTATCATTCCTGTGTCAGTATGCTGCTGTCACTCAGTGGCTTGCAACAGTTGTGCTCACAAGGACATTTATACTGAATGTCCTCGAGTGGACAAATAATCGGTTGTGGTCCGTTGTGAACACGTTGTGCTAGTGAAATACACAACATCAGTCAGATCTTATGGAACTTTTGTGAGGAGTTTTGCTGCATTTTTAACTTCTTGCCACTATTATGTGGCTAAATATTTTTGTGACTGTCTTGACAAATAAAATGAACTCAGATTTCAATGTCTTTCCTTAAAACATTCTGGATATGCACCACGTCTCTCACAATAAATATAAAACATTGCAATAAAATGAATTATTTTGTGTACGCATTTATTTTAATACCAAGCAGCTGTGACACACACAAAAAAAATCTTCTTATATAAGACAGATCTTCATTCATTCTGAAAGAAGTCATTGTCCAGTGGATGTATGGTAAAATAAATGTATTTCGAATACAGGAGGCTATAATTCACTTTACTCACCCAGACAAAACACTAGTGCATAAAGACTAAACTACAGATAAATCAGTTGTTCTATAAAGTGGCTGGAATATGCTACAGAATGTCATGTGGAACTCATCACGTTCTTTTTTCTAGTCTTTCTTTATAGCTGCACTTACATCACTTACATCTGTGCTGTGTTGTAGTCAGCTAAAAATGTGTCCTCACAAGTCTCCGATTTACTTTCAGTCATTTTGCAGATGCATAAATCCAAAGCATGTTAACACACTGACATTAGCATTTACAGGAGCTCAAAGCACAACTGTGACTAATTATGGCTTCACTCAGCAGCTATGTAGCGTGGGTGAAGTCTCATACTTCCAAAAAAGAAACATCACATTGCACTATAAAGTCTTAGCAAAGGAGAATGTTTGTGTACATGAATGCATAAGCCCTAGCCTATTGTATAATATTATAATATTAAATCATATTACATTATTCTGTGGTGATGAACAACACATTTTTTGGCAAAAGTTGCAGCTGTTACACACACTTGACTTTATTATGTATTATTAAGTGCCCTGAGATGATTTTGTTGTAAATTATAAAGAAAGTTGAAAAAGAAAAAAAAAAACTTCCACTCTGCTTCAGTCAATGGGAACCACAAAACTGCTCTCATCAAGTTATTACCAAAAGTATGTTTTTAAGAAATTTGACAAATTCACAAAAAAGGAAAAATACTTTTTTATGACTCTCAACATGTCCTGTCAAATGTTGTGGCAAACAACTGAAGGAGAGAACATCACAAAGTTAAAAAGTCCATAACTGTCGTTAAAAGACCATGATGGTGATAATTAAAGACAAAAGATGAATCAAAAGACAGTGATGTTGATGCAGTGCCTGTGTTTTAATGGCCACTCCTGTTTCTTTACCTCCCTCCCTCTGCCTCCCTTCTTCTCTCTCTGTCTTTCAGGTGTGAGAGCACAGTGCAGCTCCAGCGGCTCCCGAACACTGACGACTACTGTCTGATTCTTCCTCCCAACCTGAAGTCCGCCATCGCCGCCGTGACATACATGGCAGAGCAGCTGAAGAAGCAGGACGTGGACGACACAGTGAGAAATGTGCACACCACGACGCACACTGTTGCCCTAGTGATGTTCACACGCTAACAGCTCTTTTTTTGTGTGTGTGTGTGTGTGTGTGTGTGTGTCCAGATGACAGGTGACTGGCAGTTCATTGCCCTGGTGGTGGATCGTCTCTTTCTGTGGTTGTTTGTCATCATCAGCACCCTGGGCACCCTGGCCATGTTCTTGGATGCCAGTTTCAACTACACTCCTGATAACCCCTTCCCATAGAAGACACACACACACACACACACACACACACACACACACACACACACAGAGTGGACGCTTTGATACATTGTTAGGCCATGACTTGATTTCTAATTCTTCCTGGTGTTTTTTTGACACCAGCAGATTGAACTTTCCATATATCTGTCATCAGCCTCTGGAATGTTTTCTTAGCTCTTAGTGTTTTTTGTCTAAGTCATATATTTAACAGATTGTGATGTTTGTAAATTGAGACTAATAATTTAAAGACATGAATCTTCAAAGTGAGACTGTGTGCCACCTTCTTTATAAAGAGCAGTAACTAACTCCTGTTTGTTGTCTCCTGATGGAGATTGGTTCCCTTGTAATGTGGACTTTTAGGCAATAGAGGGCAGTAATATGATATTGCTTTATTAGATATAAAGACATTGAGGACATTCCTGGCAAACAGATTTATTTGGTTTAATAGGAAAGATGATCATGTCAGAAATAATGTCAGGAAAAGACCTATACACTTGAAAAAAAAATCTAGAAGGTGCAATTGAATTTTCCCATCATTTAAGCCATCCATTTACATAAGTTTGTGCTCATTTTATTTAAGTGATGTGATGTGAAGGATTAAGTGATTGTTACAAATATCTAATCTTATTTCCATGAAAATATCCTCCTTCACTAAACATATTGCATGTTTCAACAGCAGCAAAAACACAAACATAAATGCATTTTCACGCTATGCATTGTAGAACATGAGACGTTCATGTTATTGCCCACCATTATCCTTTTGTGTTTTCTTCCCAAAATATATTTTTATCCTCAATGTTTTGCAGTTTATCATGGTTAATTCCTGTCCCTGAGTATGTTAACGGTATTGGTCTGCACGGTATTAATGTGCTACTGTTTATAACAGAGTAATGTGCGATGGAGATGGATTTCTGCTGCTGGAGGTATTTAGTGAGTTGGTCGTCACATGGAGCCATCTTCCTGGTGTATTCATGGATCTTTGTTGTTTTATCTTGGATAGTTGCCCTGATGCATAGTCCTTTGCCTCCGTCCTTCTGCTTAGTGTACAGTGTCAGGAAATATATATATATATATATATATATATGTAACAGCTGAGAAATGTAATGGACAGTATTGAACAGATGAAAGTTATAGTGACCTTTGAGGATCAAAATATAATCTATTCACCCTTGAGTGTGAAATTGCTTATGAGAGCTGCAAACTATCAACAATCAGATGCAAAATTAGCAAAAAGAGTTAAAAACAGTGTAAGAAGAAGTGTGATTTGACGTGCGGCATAAAGCACAGTGTAACTGTGACTGTGTCCACTGTGTTCGAATTGCCAAATATGTTTTTTGTGCGGTGTGTAGCCCTCCCTTGTTGCCTCAGAGGGAATCAGTCAGCAAGACCAAGAGTAGAGTCCATTAGCTCTGTCCTGCTGCTGCAACACAAAGGCCAAGTCTTGTTGCATAAGAAATGTGAAGGTGGAAAAAACAGAGGACATGGAGAGAAGGGCGCCATCCCCCTCATTTGTGCGTTCAGAGCTTTTCAGGGAAAAGCCATGGGCCCAGTGTGTTTTATTGCTAATGCCTCAGTGATTTCCAAGGGCACTTAAAGGACTTCAATCACTGGATTTCCACTGCATTTGCTCACCTCAGACTCGGAGGAGGCCTCAGAAAGAGGAGGGTGAGCCCCCAAGAGGACGTCGTCAGTGCCCTTCTCCACGCTGATTTAGCTGTTTTCTTCTTTGCCTCCTATTGAGTGTTGAGCAACGGCTCAACCAGCGAGTCAGATGTGTGTTTACGCTTTTAAAAGAGAAAGTAGTAAAAGAGAAAAGACGAGCATGAAAAGAAGGGGGGAAGAGCTATGTTCTTTTTGTGTTCTTTGCAGTTCCAGGACTTGGGTGGAAAAGCAGCCAAGAGGACATCACTATAAATCAGGTTGCCAGTAGCAACAGCACTGTTAGGCCTGAGACTGGCCCCTGATCTTCTCCCTGCTCATCTTCCTCTTCAGCATTTCACTTTCTACTCACATTTCTGATTTTTTTACTGTATTTTTTCCTTCCAGCTCAAACCTAAACATCTTGCACTACCAAAACCATCTTGCTGCTTGTCTTCTTGTCTTCCTCCTCAACCTCTGTATCAAAGTGAAACTGATTGCATGAGCTATGGGGTCATTCCTTCCTGGCAACAATGGACTATTTGTTGGCCTCCACAGCTAAAACGCGGTGCCTGGATACAGTAAAGGAAGGGAGAGTTACAATGGGTGAAGGGTAAAGGCAAGAATGTGAGAAAATGAAAAAGTTCAGTGGAACAGGAAAGCAGGGGCAACGGGCTGAGAACAATCTAGCAAAGCCTCATTACATCTTAAATAGGTAATCCAGCCGGGAGGTGAGCACATTCCTGTTAACCTAGCAGTCGGGAAAACTTCCTCCAGGCTTATGGGTTATTACTTCCTCTGCTGTGGCTGTGGGACTATTGTTGAGCCACACTGAGAACTCACAGCTTGGTCTCTCCTGAGGACAAAGCCTGTTATTGTGTTTTGTTGTTGTTACAGATGGGAAGCTAATGGACAGATTGGAACAAATATTATGAAGTATCAACAAAAATAACATATTCACCACTAGTTTAAAGCTTGTGGGCATGCACCAAAACTTAGAAACTGCCCAGTAAGTTGAGAGGCCAAATAATTTATGTTTGCTGTGGACTGAAGATACTTGGGTCTAAGATCAAAACGGTGAATATGAGACAGGACTTTAGAAATTCAGTTTTTTTCATTTACGTTTAGATATCATAAACATTCTAAAACACAGCAGATCTTGAGATTACATGTTAAAAAAAATAGCTTAACCCTCCTATTATGACCCAGGAAGATCATTGCGGTTCCTGGGTCAATTTGACCATGTGTATGTTTAATTATCCAAAAGTGTCAGAAACCATAAAATCCCATTAAATGACACATGACAACATTCTTTACCTCTCCCAGATTATGGTTCATCTAGGACAATTCACTCATTTTTGTACATTGTACATTGGACATTTTATGGAGTGATGTGGATAAATTAACACAAGACACGTCTTCTATAAGGGTCACATGTACCTGCTGGCTTAAAATCGAGACAAATGAGTCATGAGGATTTGTGTTGAAAGTAATTTTTATTTCAGCACTGCTTTTAAATCAGAAATGAACAAAATAGCACAACAGTGTTTTTGTGTGTCTGTGAGTGTCCACAGCACACAGGAGACATGTCATCATGGTGTGATAGCATACACAATGTGCAATGTTGGAAACAGAAAAACAAAGCTTGTAAAGCTTTCACACGTCCAGCTCAGGAACGTTCTCCATCCAAATGACATATGTGTTGTAGGCTGCAAAGGACGACTAGCGACCAGCATGCAGTCGTTTGCTTGGTGCTGGAGAAACTCCTTGATATTGTCTAAGATGTCCACACCGCTCTCCCCTTTTGGTGGCATTGTAGTCTAATATCTTACTTGGTTTCTGGTCCACTTATGTGCAAACTGCTCATTTTCTGAAGCCATTTGTGTGCCTGTAGGTCAGTTGGAAAGCAACTTGTCCATGCACCATAGGGTCAGAGGTTTAATCCCCAGTCCCTGCTGACACTGAACACCCAGTTGCCCCCTACTGTTGATGAGCACCCTGAATGGGAGCTGTCACCACTGTACATTTATGTACAAAATGTCTCTGTGAGTCACTTTGGATAAAAGTGGTTCGGTGTTTTTCACCCTCACCCACTGAGTCCACTCAGTTTGGGTGGAATTTGCCCATGGGAACCTAAAACGTTCCCGGCAAACTTTAAAGATGAGGTCAAGAGAATAGGGAGAGTTTCTGTGTGTGTGAGAGAATGACTGCGGTGAAATATGGATGTAACAGTATGTAAGTGGTTATTATTAACATTAGTATTGAAAAGGTCTGATCCCTTTTAGCCTTCAAATTGACACTTTGTAATATAAACCTGCAGTGGGGGAGGTTGAAGATATGTGAAATGAAGCATTTTTATGTTATATATTGATTACAATTATCAAGGCATGAAAAAGAAGTTTTAAACAAAAAAAAAAAAACACTTTTAAATATTTATTTTAGATATTTACTTTAAAATGGATCAATTTGAACTTGTTTAACTTGTTCAGTCTCAAACTTTTCATTTTACCTTCTTGATTGAGTCCTTTCTTGAGTCTGCCATGTAATTTAGGATCATTGCGTTATTGCATTATGAAGCTCCTCCCTATTAATTTTTGATGTAAATCTGCAGGTCCACTGGTTTCTGTAAACCTCTGAATCCAGTATGTTATCATGAGTTATGACTACCTCCATTATGCTTCACCTCATGAGCAGCACTTTGAAAGAGCCTCATTTCAGTCTCAGCAGTACATAAAACTTCGTTCCAGAAACGTTGTGACTCATCTCTCAAAGGAAAGATTAACTGTTCATTAATTGCTCTTCTGCTGACAAAACTGGGTTACTCATCGTGGCCTTAAGTTTTGTTGGGTTTTTTTGTTTCATATGTTTCAAGAGTTTTTTTTTTTTTTTTTAAATATCAGGTTTATCTACTAGCATAGGTTGTAACGTACTGTGAATATAAACTCACAGAAAACAGGAAACCTCTTGTAACTTCCCTCAGTCTAACAGGTGACTCCTCTCTCGGTGGATTGTGGATTGTAATACTTCACACTCCGGGGACTTTTTGAGCTTTTCGTCCTCTCATTTCTCACAGTTTTCTCATCCCCTTTTGTTGTTGTTTTGCGCATGTATTCTCAGTTCACCGGTGTTTTCTTTCTTTCTTAGAACTGTTCAGATTATCGTGTTGTCTGTGGCGAAATTTGGAGAATGTTTTTTTTCTCTTTTGACAGATTCAGAATGGTTTGGCTGGTTGATGGTGTATCGGCTTTTACTTCAGAGGTTTTATATTTCATGATTTTTAATGGTTGTCTTACATTTTTCTTGATACTGAGGGTATAAAATTATTTCTGTGACAAAAACAAAAACAAACACCCACTATGGAACCAACTCCACTGCAAACACATCCCAATCAAAGCCCTGTAACAGAGACTCCTGCTTCCTGAATAACTACACTGGCAAAATGTGTATTCACCTACCACTGGATTCCTGTTGCTTCAAAGCAGCTTCCATTCTACCACAATGTGAAAATAGCCTAGGTTGTAACTGTGGTTGTGTTATAAATATTTTCTTCTTTTTTACTTTGTGCGAATTTCCTCTTCCAGCTGCTTTGAGGTGCTGAGTAGAAAGTGATGGAACATATGGCTCTTGATAAATCATTCAACAAACTCCTCAGCTAAACTTTGATGTGGAAAAGTCATTAAAATAGAGAGTCCCTCGTATCGCTTGCCTTCATACACTGACAATATTATCACATTTTGATCTACTCCATTAAACACCAGTCTAGTGGGCAGACATATGTTAACTGGACAGTGAGGAAAGTTTGGTTGGAGTTTATCCATCTCTTCCTAGTGTCTAAAACTATCTCAGTCTCACAATGCAGCATCACTCAAAAATCAGCTGTGGTGTAATGAATCGTTCCATTCTCAGCCAGCACTTCAACTCATTACCGAGTCGAAGAGAGGCCATGAATCTGCCCTGAGCCAGTGACAAGGAGCGGAGTTATGGCATTAATCTGAGTCCGTGCACATAATGTGTCCTGCATGTTCTGTAAAATGTGTGCCCACATACAGTTTAATCTAGAAACAATGCAAAATCACATTATCACATTATTTTTTATTTTATTCTTCAGTTTAGGACATTTTGGAAGTGTTGAAGGACAATGGTGCAGATTTGTGAGTACAAGTGCAACAATGTGCAAATAGTTGCCTGTTTTAAATGGAGAATAAAAAACTATTTAAAACATCATGAGCGGGTTCAGATCATAGAGGACACTGGGCTCAGGTCTGAACAATTTCCCAAAGGAATGAAGGGTGGCCCCTCTTAACCTTCATTTAAACCTTTGGGGTGTTTTTGCCTCATTCATTTTCAGCAAGAGAGATAATGATGCATGTCTTATTATTATTATTATTATTATTACTATTACTATTATTATTATTATTATTAGTTATATCAGTTAGCTGCCAGTTCAAATCTGATTCTCCTTTTCAGAACTTGAGAACATGTCCCTGTTTCTGGACAGAAACCGGGGCGACCTGTTGCTTTACTGGAAGCTGGGGACCGTTTCCCAGGCGCCACAGTTCCACACCCACATCCCTGATGTCCGTCCCGTGTGAGCAGAGGACAGAGGACAGACACGGACAGAGGCAGCGTCAGCGTCAGGGTCAGAGCCCGAGGTGAGCTTCAGTCAATCACGGAAGGAAGGACGGATTCACGCTCCGGTTTTTGAGACACTAACGCCCCAGTCATGGCCAACTCTGGCGTCCAGCTGCTGGGCTTCTTCCTGTCGCTCCTCGGCATCGTTGCGCTGATCATCGGGACCGTCCTGCCGCAGTGGAAGATGTCCGCCTACATCGGGGACAACATCATCACGGCGGTGGCCATGTACCAGGGGCTGTGGATGTCCTGCGCCTTCCAAAGCACCGGGCAGCTCCAGTGCAAAATCTACGACTCCATTCTGCAGCTCGACAGTAAGTCACGAGGCTCCTGGAAAATGAGAAATCAGAAAAATAAGAACAAGATGCGTTAACTAACAACCTACAACAGATCTAAGTATGAGACTAACACTTTAGTCAACAGCTACTCCTGCACATGGGAAACAATGTGTGTGTGTGTGTGTGTGTGTGTGTCAGCCTCTGACTTGTGCACCTGCAGACACACCTGCCCTGTTCAAATATCTTCCTCACAACAACCTGATCACCACCTTTACAGCACCTTCATCACATGCAGCTGTAGTGTCTCACTGCCCTCACACACTGTCCTCTCTCAGGGCTTGTTTTTAGACAGAACTCAGAAGGGGTTGAACACTTTCCACAGAAATGATCAGTATCCCATGCTCGACCCCTCACAGGGTTCCATGATCAGCGTTGAGAAATGTTCCAATGTTAATGCATTTAGTTTGTGGCAGTTCATAGATGTAATGCGGATCATTCACAGGTTCCCCAAAGGTCCTCAAGGAATTGGTATAATACCATGTGAATCATATTAGTGGAAACTATAGGGGCCACAGACTGTAACTATGTTGTTTCTTTCTTGGATAACCTTTGTCATTTTCTAAATTGCAGTTTTTTCAATAGCTTAGACCTGTTTAATACAACTGGAATTGATCTTCATACTCGATTTCTCTGCACAGCAGAAGTCGTGTCCTGCAAACATGTTAACACTTTTCCAATACCCATTATAACTGTGTTCAAACCGCTGCACGCAAGAATGAAAGAAGGAAAGTGTCAGAAATCTCTTTTTTGACATTGTTTCGACAGGTCATCTGTGCAGGTGCAGAGTGCAGCAGGATTTGTGACTGTCTCTAAAGATCATTGGGCTATTAATAGATGTATTTTTTAGTGTGCGTAATACATAATTAAAACACGTGTTCTTCAAGGCAAAAAGCAGCTTTTGTTGCATGTGTTGTTAGTGTAGGAACATTGTGTAACAGCATTCACCATACAGGTACTAAAGGTGAACCTGGACACCAGTTTAGCAGCCTGACTTCACTGAGTCATGCTGTTATGTGCAGAGTGTGGTTTGACATTGTGTTGCTGAAACTGACACGACTCAGAAGCCGCAGCATGGCAGCATATGTTGCTCCAAAATGTGTTTATATTAATCAGCGCTGATGGAGCTTTCATCATCTGTCAGTGCACCACCACAGCCTCACAGTGTGCTGAGGGTCACGTGGTCGCTCTGCTCTTTCGCGTGGAGGTAGCAACGTTCATGATTTCCAAAAGGAATTAAAATGTTTGGCTCATTAGACCACAGGACAGTTTGCCACCTCATTTTAGTCTATATTTTTTTCTTATTTGCATGACCAATCTCAACAGTCGGCGCACAGACTGAAATAGAAGATTACTGCGCAAAATGGCAAATTTTATTTGCACAATGTTCCTAAAAGAAACATACATTACAGTTCAACAAATGCCAGTCTTTCACACAATAGACCACAAAACACAGCATGTTGGTATCATTAAAACATACTTGAACCTAAATTTGTGCCCGTTTTAACTTGTTGATACATGACATATAGATTCAGCCAAACAAATCTGAGCCTGTATCTTCTTTTCTCCCAGTGTGATTTTACTATAACCAACCATGTAACAATACAAACAACAAACCTAAAAGAAACCTTATTCAACTTATTGGTGGGTTTGCAAATAGCAACCATTCACAGACTCTCTATATACACAGTCATACTGACCAGTTGCTACTGTGAGATGTCAACGAGGTGCGTCTTCAGTCTTTTGGTTGCCCTGTCCAACATTGTTCCTTATTTCGTTCATTACAATATGCAGTATTGTGGTAATGGGATGTTCATTAGTCCCTCCAGGGGTTTTTGATGTTGCGATTACAGCAGTTAATTCAACCAATTCCCCCGTGAATTCTGTGTAACATCATAATAACATGAAAAGATGTTACAAAATTTCAGGCTTCAACAATCACATACAGGTCCATTAAATCCTAGAGGGACGTTTTTTCTGGGGAGAAAAATAAGAAAAACTACAGCATCCGTTTACCAGAATATACAGTAGTTGACAGTGTCTCCTATTACAGAGTGTAACCATAACCAGCAAAGTGTTAGATGGACTGTGTTGGCAGCAGACGTGTCACGTTTCTGAAACAAATACAAAGCTCTTACAGGAGGGTCACTAGTTACGGCTGGATGTGAAGCCCCCACCTGGAGACCGTGAGCCTGGTTTGAAACTACATTAATTTTATTGAGAGTCTATTGTTTGTCTGGGCTGGGCAGGGGTAGCCTAGACTGGCACAGACTGGTTCTATGTGCACACAGAAGGGGAGACAAAGGAAGGGGGGGTCGTCCTGTGATGGGTTTATAGGGGGAAGAAGAGGGAAGGGTGATGCTGGCAGATGAGGATCCTGACAGTGTTTCAACAGGCCTCCACCTCGTGTCGTGGTTATTATACACAGCAGTATCTTTATATCTTACTTACTTTGTGTCACTTATATACTTACATCATTACACATTTTCATGACATATTGTTCTGTGTTATGCAGGTTGCTTACCAGAAAGAGGAACTGTGTGAGTGTGTGTGTGTGTGTGTGTCAGTAGGAGAACATAGGAAGGGTGAGGTTCAGTGAAAACAGGAGGGTTCGACCTGGCAACATTCCCTGAATTGATCAACTCTCGGAGGATTTAGTCATAAACAAGTTCTTTCTGGGGTTACGTCCAGGATGTTTTGAGTCTCAGTCTTCAGGTGTTGGGAGCTCCCCTTAATTCTTTCCCTTCTGCTCTCCTTTTTTCTTCTGAGCTTTAAACCGAGCAAGTTTTCAGCCTGTCTGATACAAATTGGAAGTTCTATGTATTATTGGACGATAAATATATTTTCCTAATATATGTGTGTAATGTGGGCATATAATGCTGACAGCAAAAAGTGTGACAGGTGTTTGCTTTTTTTTTTTTTTTGGGGTCATCCCATGGCTTTTCTTCCAGGAAAGGCTCACAATGTCGCAAATAAGTTCATGTGAACTCTGGACACACAAATAAAGTGTCTGTTCTGTTTGTGAAAACAGTCTGACCAGCTATGCGACTTTATATCTTGTTGCTGGTTTTTATAAACCACTTTAGTTTGTAACCTTTTTAAGTAGGATTCGCTCATTCCACAAAACATCCTCCCCAGCTGAACCAACACACACACTCACCCTCTTTTACTGTTCTTGAACTTTAAATCTTTTTTTTTTGTTCCTCTCTATCTGTCTACTCCAGGTTCTCTTCAGGCCACTCGCGCCTTGATGATAGTTGGCATCATTGTGTCCATTGCAGGGTTGGGTGTGGCATGTATGGGAATGAAGTGCACCACCTGTGGGGGGAGTGATAAACTGCGCAAGTCCCGCATCGCCATGACGGGAGGAATCATCCTGTTAGTGGGCGGTGAGGATGGAAATGCTCATTTAGAAATGTCACAGAAAAAAAGTATTTATTCATAATGAAATAATGCTTTTCAGTACCATAAATTGGAAAATGGAACATAGCACATGACAACTGTGCAGCGGTGGTCATAACTAACTTATAATTTATATTTTCCATGCTTCTGAATTTGTAATTAGACTCTTTTGCATTAGGGTTAACATACACAGTGGGTTTTATCACTCACAGACGACCATTCATGTGTGAAGTTTGTTTACAGATGGATGACAAATTAAAGGGAAAACCCACATATACGTGTTGTTCCACCATGAGCTGGCAGAACCCACCCCCCAATCTACTGGGGGGGTTGAGGTATTCCCTGATTTGGAGTTTGATGTTGGCTGATGTTGAGATGGCAGTGAAGGTCACAGCATATAAATTACCATTATTCTCAGTGAACCATTATGTGCATTTTAAATGTTCCTTTAATGTTTTACGCCAAGGTTAGTTGAACTTTCTAAAGTTTAAAGTAAAAATTGATCTGTTAAAGAACTGTAAAAAACATCCCACCCAGCTGCATGTTCACCATCTGAGCTTAGTGCGATGCTACATTAACATGGGGACAATAAAACTGAAGAAGTCAAATTAGCACAGAACACCAAGGCTGGTGGGAATTTCATTAGCTTTCTGCTGTTTAGTTAAAATCAAAAGCGGTTGACATGACTATATCAAATTGACTGGCAGTTTTTAGTCAAGAAGGTGAATCAAAACAAACATGAAACATGGCCATGCTCTATAGTTTTCTACCCATCCAAATTGTTGATAATCAAATTTTTCACAGGATAAGTAAAACATTTCATCAGCTCAAGGCACTAGATGACAGGATTCATCTTCTGGGGACCGTGGACATCGGCCCCATTTGTCCAATAGTTGTTGCCATGTTTTTCCCTAGACACCTACTTACACCTTCCTGCCGTGCCAAACACCGCCATCCTTACAGCCACGCTCATATCCAGGCTAAAAATATAACTTCAATTCAGAAAGATAAAACCGGTAAAAAATGTACCTCTGAGGAGCTGATTTAACACACATACATGTTTTCTAGTGCGGCACAAGTGTGATGGCCACTGCATGAGACCCATGTTTATCTCAATTGTATGAAATCTACCCGAACTCACCTCATCTCGTTTTTCTCCCAGACCTTCAGTGCAATGATACATCAAACAGTAGGTAGGAGGATCTTTGATCCCCAAGCCAAAAATCTTTCCTCCCACTCTCCCGCTCCGGCCTTTCAGGGGTCATCGAACTGAAAGAGAGCTGTACTGCTGGCACTCACTCTACCATTAGAGGTCTAACTGACCCTGAAGAAGAAACACTGAAGGACAAGTGTGCTGGAGTTACTAGCTGGTCACATGGTCACTAGAAATGGACATAAAAGCACGCCTGCGCCGTCTAGATTTGATGATGTGCTGACCGCTCTTTGTCGTTGACTCTCTCCTCTCAGGGCTTTGTGCCGTTGTAGCGTGCTCCTGGTTTGCTCACAATGTCATCAGGGCTTTCTATAATCCCTACACCCCTGTCAACACCAAGTAAGTGGTGGAGAAGCAAAGTGTGTGATCTGCTGTTTTTGAAGAATTAATTTGACATTTTGTTTAAATTTTTCGTAGAGGTGTGTGTGTAAATACTGAAAGCATGAGGACACTTCAAGCTCGGATAAAATGAAAAACTTTGTATAATTGTGTTTACTTTTTAAAAACCCAGGTGTACCGTGTAAGTTTAATATACTGCGCCATTTTAGAGAGCTAACTGTTAGATGGCTTTAGTTTCATATTATTTCATATTATTTTTTCTTCTGATATGTCAACAAAATAAAAGCTTTAAATTTAAAGGTTCAGTATATCACTCTCAGTCTGAGTGTTACATTGTTAATCTGTCCCAGATTTGAGTTTGGTGCTGCCATCTTCATTGCTTGGGGCGGCTCCCTCTTAGACGTCCTGGGTGGGGCCATGTTGGCTGCTTCCTGTCCGAGAAAAAAGCAAGTGTCCAAATACCCGTCCATGGCTGGTTCCCGCCCTGGTCCTCCGGGCAGCGCTAAGGAATATGTCTAAGAGAGCCCCCTACAGCCTGGGACTGCAGTGGACGCTAATGAAGAAGTCTCCCCCCACCGGCTGCAGCATCAGTAAGGAGAACAACCGAAGGTTAACGGTCATAGACAGAGGCAAAGATCTACTGAAATGGGACTTTATATGCAGTTTGTTGGGACAGGCCTTGATTATTAAACAGCGATCTGAATTTTTTTATGAATGATGTCTCTCACCCCGTCCACACATTCCACATTTGTTTACAAGTCAACTTTACAAATACATTATAATTGGATCTCCTGACTTAATAGGCAAGCCCTCGGGGTGTAACCTCTGGAACTGTAGCCAAAGTGGTGGAATATATCCAAAACTTACATCCCCATGTTAGAACCAGCATCTCTTAGCCATGTTATTGTTGCTAATGTATTCCTGTTTGTTGTGTGGGCTGCGACTCAGGGGCTCTGGGGTAACATTACAGTGTTTTATTAGTTATTGGTGGTTTTTAAATAGAAGTTGATGAGCGGGGTGTAGCTTCACACACACGGATTACTGTGTATCATGACTGTATCACAAGGACCTTTTACTACAACACTCACCATGGGCCCTGCAGCTCCTAATACCAGCCTGTTACAAACCCTTCTCATATATGAAATATTTTAGTATGTAGTCATTATCACACTAATACCCTCCATATAAGCCACTATAAAATGAAACTGCCTCTATTTATTGTGTCAAACTTTGTGTAGGGTTTGGATAATTGTTAGATGGCAGCGGCCTTTGCTTTCAGACATTGCCATATTTTTATCAACATGTTTTATGCTCTGAACTGTACTGTTTTTATGTCATTTTTATACATTCATCTAGCACATAATGGTGTAGCAAACAATTAAGTGTATTAACAATACTTATACAATAAAGATAATGCAACATTGGTAATTCTGTGATGGTCATATTAGCCAATACAGAAAAAGCCCATGTTGTGTTTAAGTGTTGCAAAAGCTGCATTCTTCAAAACCACTGAAAGCTACTTTTTTTATGCTATATTAATGCTCTCTACTCTTTTATAAAAGCTTTGCCTTTCAGACTATGGATTTTTGCTTGTTTGTTTGTTGAGCTTTTTTGCACTTTTTGAAGTTAACTAACTCCAAGTTAAAAGACCTGATTTCTTCTCTCTTTTTTTGGGGCATGTTTTACTCAATAGTTCAAACAACTCTAATATTGAACAAAAGCAACCTGAGTTGACAGATAATAAAAAAGGGGGTTTTAAATGTTGTGTGCCAATCAAAATGTATTTCAAAGAGGAATCCAATTAATTGTATTTATAGAAGCAATAAGGTCATGTAATACTAAGTCTGTAGAAGAAAGCATTCACCCCCTTAATTCCTGCGTCCAAAAAAAAAACACCCAAATGAAATCCATCCGCCTGGGAAGGGTTGCAAAGCTATTTCTAAGGCTCTGTGAGTCCACGAATCCACTGAAATATAGATTATCTACAAATGGAGAAGATTTGGAACAATAATAAACCTTTGTAGAAGTGGCCAACTCTCTAAAAGTGTGAATCACGTAAGATTATAGGGAAACGTCCTAGGAACTGCGGCCCCTCTCACCTGGATAAACCTGAGTTCCCATGACTCCACTATAGCAAACTACAGATCCTGCCACATCTAGATGACTTAGATGGAATGATGAGGCAAAAGTTGCACTACAAAGGCAAATATCCTCCCACGTCTGGTGTAAACTGAATTCAAAATTCCAAAAAAATAACACAATACTGCAAGTCTGGAGGTAGTAGTGTGCTTTGCTGCATTAGGTCTAGGATGAGAGAAACATGAAACCTGAGGGTCATTAGTGTGTGAGTTAAAGATCAGTTGCAGCTGGGTTATGCAGCCAGACAATGATGGTATTACAGTAATTCATGTTTTTTTAAAGCACTATGGTTCATACATGTTACTTTCAGTAAATTCCTGTTTTACTGTTCAGCAGGCCATTCTTATAATTCATCTTATCATTTATCTTTCTAGTTATTACACTACTATATATCAGAAAGACATATGAACTAACTTAAATACATGTGATATAAAAAGCTGAAGCCCCCCGTTTACGTAATTTAGCCAAACATTTGTCAAAACAGAGATATACTATAAATCTAAGAAATAAAGATTCCACAATCATTTGTTTTATTTCCCAAGATGCATTATGAAAAGAATAATTTCCATGCAAATGGTAACCAAAACCCAAACATCAAATTTTGAGTCAGAGAATGAGCTGTGAGATGCAGTGCTTCCATGATGCAAAACAATTTAAGTTAACTGCTCACAATTTCACAGCCAAGACAGGCAACGTGACATTAACATGAGCCTTATAGACAACAACATGTTATTTCAAGGTCCACTGCCAAATAAATAATAATAATAATAATAATAATAATAATGGCAGTGTTATGATTGTCTCAGCAGTTACAGCTAATCATAGGCTGCTAGTTTTCATTATCTCATACTGTAATTGTACAGGTTGACCTGAAAGACATTACAATGCCAGCTGAGTGAAGAAATATCAATACAAAGTGCTGTCTGACTAGCAATCAGAA
Organism: Channa striata; assembly: GCA_033026295.1. Classification (NCBI taxonomy): domain Eukaryota; kingdom Metazoa; phylum Chordata; class Actinopteri; order Anabantiformes; family Channidae; genus Channa; species Channa striata. The sequence goes on along the minus strand of CM065168.1, from coordinate 28,063,435 downwards.
TCCATTTTCAAAAGCAATCTGATGTAGCATCAAATGTCATTTGGCAAATTTTCCCCCACCCAAAACATTTACAACTGCATAGGCCTTTCATCGCATTTTACTGCTGAGTCTGCAGCTCAAGCCAACAATGAGCTTAGAAAAAAAATGCTGACTCTGCAAGATCTAAAGAGCAAAAGGGTGGTGTGGATTAAAATACTACTACATAGCCCTTAATAACAGGATACCAGTTACGTGTTTTGATGCTTTAACAGACTCCATGCATAGAATTCTGCAACATGTCACTGCACATAACAGGCATTCCCACAAAGTGCACCATTTGGAAATATCATTAATCTGTTATAGAGGACTGAAGCAATACCCATTCAGAAACAAGTAGAAAAAAAAACACATAGAAGCCATAACAACACAACAAAGTGTCTTCTTTTTTTTAACAATAAATAATTAGAAGTAGGTTTTTTTCTTTTCTCTTAATATTTAGCTTTATCCACTGGATACTAGTACACCACTTGCATCAGTGTGAGAGTAGAGAATGATAGTCATTGCACAACCAAAAGCCTAACATTTTACCTGTGTGATACACACCAACAGGTTCGTGTCCTCTCACACAGCGGCCCCACCAGTCAGCCTCACCGGTACACAGGCCGGTGAGACGCCGCGTTTACGTCTTAGCCATCTGCTCAGTGCAACTTTAGAAATGTAGCCCTTGTTAAGAAGCTCTGAAAATATAGACACTTTCTCCAATTCCTGAAAGTCTACCACCTATGGAGGTATAGAGTAGAGGGCGATGCAATGCAATTCATTCACAGTCTGACCGAAGGTGAGTTTAAATAAACACTATATACACAATCAAGGTCTAGGGTTCAGCTGGCGCTAAATGAGCCGTTTTTGTGCCGTGTTGAGTCGTCAGAAGCTTCGGTAGGACACCAGGACAGGATCAAGGCCAAGATCGCTGACGTTTGGCGTCCCAGGGGATTTATCCTTTCTTTGGCACTTCGCGGTGAAGTTTAGGAGATAGGCGCTAGGGATACAGGACACTGCCCGTTATTGTTCATGATGTCATCCAAGTCTTCATCTTCCAAGTCCACTGTGGACAAAAGGTCAGAGGTCATCAAATTGGTCAAAATGGCCAGCAGCTAAAAAAGGTGGTTTACACACATGTTCATTCAGAAAGATTCCTGGAAACATTTTTGTTGGACGGGAAATGCCCTTATTTGTTTTCTTGATAAGAGATAAGTAACTCGATTCCACTTTCGATTTCATATCTGTGCATTATATATAAAGCCACTCTGAGTCCTGCACATAACCAAATGTAAAGCCATAAAATGTTTTTACACTTTGGTGTTTGGACAAATTTGAGATACAAGTGGTAATTAGAGAGCTGTAGTGATGCTAGGAAGCAGAATTTATCTTTGGACAGAGCCAGTTGCTGTTTTTTCCCCTGTTCCCAGTGTTTTTGCTAAGCTAATCTAAACGGCAAGAGAGTGATATCGATCTTCTAATTTAACTCTTGGCAAGAAGGGCCTTATTTATAATCCCCGAAATGTCAGACTGTTCCAAAAATAATTTACATGTTTCAGGTGCCAGCCCTGCCATCAGGACAGATAAACTAATTCTAATTCATGCATCTGCTTCTAGGAGGGAGCCCACACATCATTTACTGTAAATATTCTGCCCTCAGCAGCTCCACATAAACATGCACAATGACACTGATACGCTCTATCGCTTCCTCTAAATGTGTACAGCAGGTACTTTCCAGAAAAAAATACACATTTCGTTTCCTCTTTTGCCTTGATGACCCTTACACCCCCAGTTTATGAGCCATGTAGTTGTTAAAAAATAAACTATTGAATGTATTACGTGACATTTTTATTTATCACAAATACAATTAAAAAAAAGTTGTTCAGTGAAACAAACTCGTAAAAACTGTTTAGGAAAAATGTTTAGTAAGAATGGATTTCACTCTCTGGTCCAAATGGCCATCTGGTTTAAGTGAAAATGATTTCAGTCAACTGGGAAATGTGACAGTAATAAGTTGAAAATATTATTTTACTGAGCTGTGAACATCAGAGCTAAAGGTCTTTGCACCTGTCCATCAACACAACTCACCTTTCTTGGAGCGCCCGATCTGGCCCAGTTTGGGTGCCCTCTGGCCCAGTCTCTGAGGGTTGGGCCCGCCACCGTGGCCGTTGACCGGGGGGTGTCCCGGGTTGTACTGTCCCGCCGGGCCCGGCTGCCGGGGCGGCCCGCCGGGCGGGATCAGCTCTGGAATACCTGAAGCTCCGTACATGTCTGGGAGGGAGGCGCCTTCTCCTGATTGGCCGCCAGGTGTCCGCACAGCCCGAGCTTTGTGTCGCGTCGAAAAAAAGCCTCTCACTTCCGCAATGGCATTCAAACAACGAGTGTTTGGGCAACAGACGACGAAAGGCTGGAAATGACCGAGAGAAAAGTCCTCGAAGCCTGTGAATGAAAGGGAAGACGTTTGTCAAAAATAGCCCCCATGCGTCAGAGAGCGGCCGGTTTCTGGCAAGTGCGCCAAAGCACTTGTCAGCTGCGTTCACGTACACGGACGTTGCGTTCGTGGGTTTGTGTAGTAACAGGTGTAGAAAACACCTTCCTGGCCATTACACACACTCAGCAGCGCAGCGTCCTCTGTGAGACACAGTCACTATAATAAACCGCCTTCCGCTTATAACGCCGACATTAATACATCGCTTTTTTTAAATAAAAAGAGTTAGAAACAGAGTTAAATATCATAGCGCAGATAGCTCACCTCTCCGTCCCCGAGGCCGCTGTAAGGAGCTGAATCCGGCAAACGCTGCTTCTGAGAACCGTGTTGTTGTTTATCACAGCTCTCTCCCTCTCTCTCTCTCTCTCTCTCTCTCTCTCTCTCTCCCGTTTACTGTCTCTCTCTCTCTCTCTCCCTCCCCTTTACTCTCTCTCTGTCCGTCTCTCTCTCTCTCTCTCTCTCTCGGTGCCACGCCGAGGAAACGTCGATTTAAAGGGGCCACTCGCTGTTTTCTCGGCTTCGGGGATTTCCTCGGATTGTGCTTTGAGTCATAGCGGCGTGACGACGTCACTGTGCGGTTGACACAAGTGACAATGCTGACACTTCGGATTGTACCCTGGAGCTGTGCCAAATGTTCATAGGCGGTCGGTACCGAGAGAGTGACTCACACGGCAGCCAATAGCAGAGCCCGCTCAGGATTCCCCAGACATAACTCATGACGGGTTCGTGTCAGATCATGCTGCATGCCGGATATCTGTCCAGTCGATAACGAACGAATCGAAAAAGTTCCCAGATAAACAAATTAATTTCAGGGATGGGTTTACTAATCTCAAAAATGCGGATGCTATAAACAACATTTGACCTCGTTTACCATCAATACTTTCAAACCAGTTTGTTCACTGAGGAAAAGTGACTGAGTAATCATGTTAATAACTCATATACGTTATTGTCAACAAACAACCGGTTTGTGTTGAAGTTAATACATAGACAACAAACTTAACTGTTTGGGTTCAGATATGACATACAACATCCTTATACAATTGTGTAGCTTGTCTAGCTTTGTCAATCCATGCACTGATTTTTCAACAATTTCTTATATGAAATTTAACCCATTAAAATTTAGCTGTTGCCCTCTATACCGTGATACTTTTTTAGAGTCAAACTCTGAACATAAATCTCTAGGCCAGAAAACTGAAAGGAACATTTTTATTGAGTGGAGGGGGACTTTGAAACAAGGAAGAGAATGTTTGGGGAAAACCGAGATGCTGGTTGGTTGATTATTAGCAATAACATAAAAAATATGTAAACTATTAGAATGACTAAATAACCAAGAAGACATGAAAAAACTCAGCTAATTTCAAAGTACATATATTTTTATCTGTAGTTGGTGGATGTATTTCCACATAAGTTGTTGGGGTAAATGAGACAAATAGTATTACAAATTGGTTTGAAGCTGGAGTTGGTGAAAGTTTTAGAACATTTTTACACCTGAATGTTATACTTTTTTTTTTTTATTTTGTTGCGCTTAGTTTTGGTTTGACATAGCAATTTTGCAAACAACGTTGCATCTTGTCGTCAGCAAATACAGTATGTGGTTTTTTTGGGGTTTTTTTATGGAATCCAGCAACTTTGATGTACTGCTGCTCTCTCAGTAAAACCGATGGTATGTTTTTGTGTTCTTGAGCATCATTTCAAGCCTTTGTTATTTTTAATTCATACTAGAAACAATCCAAACCCAAGTTTGGTTAAACCCAGACTGACAGCACCTCTTTTGGCTAAATCAAATTCTGGTTGGTTTCTCTGCACTGCAGTCCAAGGTTCCTTTCACACCTCTGATTTAGATTCAAACCAAACAATATATTCATGTTCAGTTCATTTCACAGTGATATTATATCACGAAAGAAGAGGATTTAAATAGAGGCATGCAATGGTATTTTTTTACATTTCTACAAAACAAAAGTGTCTGAATAAGTTTCCATTTGTTCCTCTTGGTCTCGTGACGTCAAAATGTGAACAGCATTAAGAAAGAGGGCTGTTTAAATACAAATTGTTATTGAACTAGTGTAGTGGTTGATTCATTGATCGTGAATCAAGTTTAGATTTTTTTGGTCAATCACTTTGTTAGAGAACAGCATGATAATGAGCAATAAGTACTGAAACTTTGAACAGTTGGACATGTGTGTTCAAAAGTTGAGAGAAGGTCAAATTAAGTTCACCTGTGTAAGTTATAGCGCATTTTAGGTGCATTCTGAAATTTCACCCAACTAAACACACATATATGTGAGCTTGGGTCCTGGGAGCTTCAGGGTCTTTCTCAGTATCTTCGCTGTTCCTAAGACTGTGGTCTTCTGGACAGAGATCTTAGATGTTGTTCCTCGAATCTGCTCGGGCCATTCTCCCAATTTATAAAGTTGTGCCTTCACCTTCCACATCTGTTCCAAGTCTTCTTTCAACCCTTGGTACTTCTTAAGCTTCTCAGGTTCTTTATTAAAACTTCTTTTCTGAGTATCCACCACTACTTACCCATTTGTCAGTCTGCATGTCGTCCCAAAGAGTCCTAGCTTTTTCATTCTCAAACACCTTCTGTGGTGTATCCCATTTTGACTTCGAGACTCCCAGGCTGTATGTGGCACAGATGTTTCTGTAAAGTACGCATGTGCTTGGTCGTAGCGTTCCACGTAGCCCTGCCTGCTAGGACCTTTGCACAGCTTGCACCTTAAACCTGCCTGGTGTGATAGTCCCCGGCCTCTACTGATCTCGTGCTTAGAGCCTGTTCTTGTGCTGCCAGAATTATTGCCAATGGTAGGATTTTTGCCAGTGAGAAATACCTTTGTTCTTTCACGATGGCTCGTGCTCTTCATTTTTTCTCTTGCTCCTCTTGTTTCAGCTGCCTGACATATCCACTTAGCATCATCAGTTGGGGCTATCTTCCTGATATTTACAAATCTTTGGTGTTTTGTCCCCACAAATCCTCAACCTTCCGTTCTTTTCACTTAGTGTACAGTCTGAGGATTTTGGATTTTGGGTGAAACCCTGTGTGTTGCAAGGAGCTTCTTTGTCTTGATGTCAGTAGCTTCTCCTCTTTTAGGTTATTAGCCTCTTTATGGTTCCATTTGCATACGGGCAGGCTGACAGTGGAGTACCTGATGACTGGCTGGAGAAGATCCAGGGAAAACTGGGTTGTTTGGCGTTAACAGCCAAAAGAACTGAAAGAAACCTTGAACTTTCAGTTCATGCATCGTTGGGCCTGATTGTTTTTGCACAAATGTGTAAAGGATATCTCTACATTCATCTCATTTTACGGATGAATTTGCACAAAGTTGAGAGATTACGGAAAAAAAAAAAAAAAAAAATCCCCCTTTAGACTTGTCAAGACTGATCTACCCATAGATCAACATTCTGCAGATCAGCTGGGATGTGGAATTTCCGGGCTGGTATATAATTGTCAGAGTTTCACCTCTAACTCAAAACGGTTGAAGACTTGGACGTGAACAGATCAGACACGCTGCCATAATGTCCAGGGTCATAGGTTTTCTTCTCCTGCTCGTCATTCTGGTCAACATCTACGAAAGCACAGGTAAAATTCAACGAGAATCTTTCCATTTCACTAAAGTGACATTAGCTCAGATAATCCTTTCACTCTATCATTCTGTCTGAATTTAAATTTGACAGGAAGCATTTAATGTATATTTTTTTTCCATTTGTTTTTTTCCACTGTGTATAGCTTCATCTTCTACACTTCCTGTGACCAGTGCTCACGTCCCCATGTGCAAGTGTAGAGGTGAGTTTCCACTCTCCTCACACTTTTGGTCAAACATTGACTAAATGGTATGTTGTCAAGGAAAACAGACTGCAGTGGGAATTCCAATGACCACCTCTATTCTCATTGCAGTTACTACGAAAGGCAAAATAAAGTGTCCAGCCAAGGCCTTGCCCAAAACATATAAAGAGAAAATTGACTTGATCAAATGCTTGTGCAGCAAAATAGACAAACTCAGTAAGTGAAATGCAGCAGTGTGTGGGTGTGAGCTCGAGAGATTTTCTCTTTTTTTCTGTGTTAATTTTCAAGACATATATTTTAATGTGTTGCTATATTTGTTTTTTCCTCTTAATTTTTAGGTTTTTCAAAGCTTCATGGAAAATGCAAGTCCAAGCATATTGTAAATCCTATCCCCATGGTGTGAATGAGTATACAGGAGGAGTAATGCAGAGGAAAGGAGCGCGTACATAGTTAATGACACACATTGAATTGAACTGAATTGGAATCATATGCTGGTAATCAACTTATGTCCTGCTAATAAATCAGTTGCAACATTATGTTGCATTATGCATCATATACTTTATGCAATATAGGATAAATGCTGTGACCTGTCATGCATCATAAATAAAGATATTTTTTCTATTATAAAGTGTACATGCATATGTGTATGCCAATAGTTGTTTTGTTTAGATAGAAATGTTTTTGAAATATGCTAGCTCTACCATATTAAACATTTTGCTTAAAATTTGCCATCTGAATATCTTGAAGCTAGCTGCTGGCCCCAAATGCCAATAGTGTAAAACAAATCCAGATATAAAAGTGGTACCAAAGATCAGCAAAGTGCAAATACTGACAAACTTCAAATACTGTGTTTATTAAAAACACTTTATTATTAAATGTTTGATTTAAACTTTAGTCCAGCTGTATCCTCTGATCCTTTGGTAGTATGTTGATTTGAAAATGGTCATTAGAAAGTTTTAGTGAGTATTTCTTTACAATGCAATGTTTGAAAAATTATTGGAAAACAAAATATAGTTTTCTACTATTTCTTCACACTTGTTGTTGTGCCTGTGTACTCTTTGCATTGTGGAAATTGTTTGGATGGATTGTAGTTAGTTATATTAATTTTATAGGCCTTTGTGAAAACATTCATCATATTTGCATGGTTGATTTTTGTCTTTGCTGTCAAGCAACCAAATAAAAAACACTTTCACCTATTCTGAATCCTATATCTGAAATGGGGGAATAAAAATCATCATGTTCTGTGTAGATTCGACCGTTGTACATTCGACCTTTGTTAATCTCCTGTGTGATCTCATGTGTCAGCTGCAACCCTTATGGAAGATTTGATCTGATTTTGCTATGACACGGGCAGGATTCACTCTGCCAGACTCTTTCCTGATGTCTGTTTACTAACTTTAATCAAATGCCACAGCAGAGACATATTCAATGTTTTTCTGCTTCAGTGAGAATGATTTCTGAAAATCTCTATATTTGTATCTGGTGAGAATAATCTAGTATTTCAACACTTAACACTGCAAAGATCTGGAGTATTCCGTGGTAATAGCACAGGTAAATTGAATTGAAATTAAATCGAATCTCTAAAAGTCTTCTGTTATAACCTTTGCCTTAACTCTTACTCAGCTGTTGCAGATCCGGAGTGTCCGGTGGTGCAACTCTCAAACCAAAACACTCTTCTTTTCCATAGGGTCAATAACTGTTAGCCTGACCTTACTGTTGTGCACAAACCAGCTGACTAAGATCATGTAATCATACACCAAGATTCAAAATACTCTAAATCAGCATTTCGATGCCTTGTTATGCATTTTCTCTGATATTTTTATGTTTACACCAAAACGCAGCTGTTAAATAAAGGGCATACACAAAAGTAAGAGTCAAAGTAAGAAGACAGAGAGGAACAAACGCTTAAACATAACCCAGCTGTTCCCGGTACGTTGTCAGGGATCAACAGGTAAGTCATCTTTACTTTGTCAAACAAGATTGGCTACATATTTTCAATTAAACTCCACTTCATCTAGAGAGTTGAAGGAAAGGGCTGTTCAGAGCACAGCCAGCTGGCTGGGATCCACACATGCACCAGTAGGATGGAAGCTCTGGTGAATACTTTCACTCCTCACAGTTTGGCATGTAGCTGAGAAAGCAGACAGAATGATTATGGGTCATGCCTGCTGTGATGGGTGTGGAGGGTTGTTCTGAAGCACCTGGTTGGGTTGTCCCTCTTACCTTTTGTCTGACATACACAACTCATTTCTTGAGAATGTTGGCTTTGGTTATGGCCCTCAATTATGGGTATCACATTTAAAGTTTGATGCTTTGCGTCCCTTTCCTTTCCTTTTTCTAGCGGGCGTTAACACTTAGAGCTTTTAGAGTGGTTCACTGCAGAGAGATTTCCTTGGATTACTTAGTCTCGAGTAAACTGTGTTGAGGGTGTTGTTTTTAGGTTTGCCATTTGTCATTCTGTAGCTCTGAGTCGCTCTCATAGCCAACAGGTGAAGGCTGGTTCCCCAAACCATGAGGAGGAGGAGGCCTGTTTATTAGGGTGAAACAGTCATTTTGTGATCCATACTGTGCCAGGCAGAGCCACTCCTAGGTGCTTCTCCATCAAGAGCTAAAAACAGGACATTCACTAGAGTAAGTGATAATTAAGTTTAAATAACAAAATCAATCAAATCAAATTAAATTAAGTGAAATATGAATAATAAAAAGTATTCAAATACCTAGACAAATGGTAGCAAAGAGAGCTATAAATATACTATTTATAGCAAAGATAAAGCACTGACATAATTTGAAATAAAGGGGAGAAATGAGTAAAAGAAATATCTCTCAATAGAAAATATCACTCTTTTGGTGTCAGAGTGGAAGATGCCCAGGATAGAGTAAAGTGGAAAAGGATGATTCGCTGTGGCGACCCCTAATGGGAAAAGCCGAAAGAGTAGTAGTAGTAGAAAATATCACTCTTCATTAGCTAATAATAATAATGTACATGGATATTAACAACACTCTTAGTAGTTACAAAAAGGAAGCTCTAATGAAAACTTTCTCTTCACAGTTTGGCATGTGCAGACTGAATAATTATGGGCAGTTCCTGCTGGCTGGAGCACCTGGTTGGGTTGTCCCTCTTACCTTTTGTCTGACATACAGAACTAATTTCTTGAGAATGTTGGCTTTGGATATGGCCCACAATCATGGGTATCACATTTAAAGTGTGATGCTTTGCATCCGTTTCCTTTTCTTTTTCTAGTGTTAACATGCAGAGCTTTTAGAAGGGTTCACTGCAGAGAGCAGAGTTTTCCTTGGATATGAATTTCCAAGCTGCAGTATTTTATTTATAGACAAGTTGCAAGTTGCAAAAGTTATGACACTGGTTTGTATTGTGTGGTTTTCTGCAACCTCAACAGTAACCCAATAGTAAACCAAATGTTCACTCTGAAGTAATTTAGGTTATCAAGAGGTCAAGCTCCCACGCTGTGGCAGGGTAAACCGGTTTATGTCCCCAAAGCATGAATCATACAAGGTCATTAGGTTTTGTAATAATAAAAAAGCAAAGGACCCCTCAATTTTTTTTGCAGTCACAATAACAATTGTACTTCCTGTCAGCAGCTGTGTTCATTTTTTTAAAAACAGTAGGCCTCAAATCACCTTGATGTCACCAGCACCACCTGGCTCTAATGAGCAGCTCCAACTTGGCCCAATCTATTGTTCGCATGCTGCCAACAAAAGGAGGCCAAGTTGCCCCAACAGTATAAATGCTATTTGACGAAAAGTTGTCTTAAAAACCTCAAATTTTCATTAAAAACATTAACTTAAATTGGTCATAAAATGTGGTTTGAAAATAACCAATATCAACAAAACAGTCGTGATCTTTCATGTCTTTATTGAACAAAAACGGTGATAAGTGTTTTAATAACCAGTTAACCCAAAGTTGGCAGCAATAACCTAAAGCAAAGAGTAGCTGTGGATTAGAAGTGGACAACATTCAGGACAAATTCTGGACCATTCGTCCTTACAGAACTGCTTCAGCTTAGTTCTAGTCTTAGTCGTAGAACGTGTGGTGTGAACAGCTCTCCTGACGTCATTCCACAGCATCTACGTAAGGCTAAGATCGGGCAAAGCAGCTCCAAATCATGATGCTCTGTCCACTGTACTCACTTTTGTGAAGATGTTTTCATGTTCGTACGTGGTTCTCTTTTTACAGCAGGCGTAATCCTGTGTTTTCTACCCAAACAAATCGACCTTTGTTTCATCTGTCCACATAACAGTTTCCCCGTTAGTCTGGAACTTCACGTTTAGTGACATCAGAAGTCCAGTGCTGCTGTCACGTCTCCAACCATAACTGTGTATGTTGAATGGGTTGGTAACTTATGTGTCATTTTGCTATTACTTCATTTCTCTTTTTGATTTATTGTTTCCCTGGTTTGTCTCCTCAGTTATGTCTAAATGTCTCCAAATGATCCACGCCCAACCAAAGAGTAGAGTTGAGTCAGGTCAGTGGAGCACTGGCATTTGTGAGTGCTATAAAGACCTGGGAGACTGTAAGTGTATGATACGCAATTACACGTGATACAATTCATAACTTATTTTAGTATTTCAGCTGAACAAATGCTTTCCCTGAAAGTATGGGCTGCTGTGAGTTGACCTACAGTGCATGTGTGTGTTCAGGCTGTTTTGCCCTTTGCTGCCTCCCAGTGTTCACCTGTAAGGTGACCAGTGCCTTGGGGGCATGTCCCTGCCTGCCTCTGCTGGACTGCGTCGCCTGTGTATCACCAGCCTCTCTTGCCATGAGGGCATCTGTCAGGGAACGATACGGCATTCAGGTAAAATAACATAATCAGATAACAACAAAAACATCCATTATTTGTGACTCCACTTATTTCTTAGTTGGATTGTTGGATTATCCACAGTAAAGTATTTTCTTTGAGACATTCAAAATATGAGTTACATATAGGTAAGTTATAAATAAAAAGGTCAAGAGAGTTTAAGGGTGACAGTGTTCTACATCCATGATACAGTAATAGTCTACGCAAGGTGGTCTATGTAAATAAATTGAAGCTGATTTTATAGCACAAACAGAGCTATAAACCCAGTTAATCTTGGGCCAACCTAAAACTGAGTATGTCATCACTACTTTCAACATAAAGCTAAATGATTTGTCCATTTGCTTTTGGATTACTGTGGAAATTAGGCCCCATGACAAATGACATTTCTTTTTCAGCAAGATAATCTTCACAGATGAAAACCACTCTTAGGATTTTCTAAGCTAGGAAATTAAGATGTAAACACAGTATACCACAGCAACATGACTTCAACATGACTGTTAACTGATGAATTCTATGTCGGAACATAAACCGTGAAACTCTCTTGACCTTTTATTGCCTGCAGAATGTATTTCAGACAATATCATTCAAAAACCCTTTGAAGACTTTAGGGCAAGGGAAGTGTAAAACTGATTTCAGTGTTTTAGATGCCATTGCTTCCAGAACCTTATGAGTAAAGTCTGGTAAGGTGAAACATTTATCTCTGGCTTCCTTGGTAATAATATTAGTACTTTCTTATGGTGAGTATACGTCTGACATCTATATCCAGATTATGGATCCACCTATGGTCCAACACGTAGGCGTTTAACTCTTCAGTCAGCTTCTCTGTCTTCTGTCATTTTTCTAGTTGTCTCAACTCTTTTATTCAGGTTTTCCCCTTTGGTCAGATTCAATATTGACAATATAAAAATCCTCACAGGGGTTCGGATGTTCGGTATATTACATATTACAGAGGTCTATAGCACAAACTACAACTATAACAAAATATTATGAAAGTTATGGAGACAAGAAGGCTCTGGACATCCATGTCTTTTTTATTGTTATTTTTTATTGCTCGATTTCTATCATATATTTTATCTTTTATGGACTCTAGATGCTTTTCTGCCTTTAGAGGCAACTTGTTTCTGGTATTATTTGGGGGGGGACAAAAAATATTAACTGGCCCCTGTATGTAACCAATGTTTCCTTAAGGCTAACCATGTACTACCATCATGCCAATGAAGGGTACTGTGTTCTGTGTTATATATATATATATATATATATATATATATATTTTATTTTTTTTTTTCTTTTCTCTCTCCTCCACTGTTGCCTATCGCTGCTCAAGGGGGATTTGTTGGGTTTTCTCTAAATGTTTGTATAGTCTTGACTGTATTATGTAAAGTGCCCTGAGATGACTTGGTTGTAAATTGGCGCTATATAAATAAAGTAGAATTGAATTATGTCAGTCTGATCAGGTAGGGATAAACTTCTAAAATATAATTATTACTGTTCATCTTTTATATAAAATGTTATGACACAAAATAAGAAATAGCACATCTGAGCAACACCCCATAAGGGTTCTTATACATGTATACTCTACCATGCAATAAGCAGCTTCCATGGCTTACACTCCATCACTGTGCTCAAACACAGTCAATAGTTTCATAATAATAATTCCTCACATAGCACAACAGTGTAATTACAGTAATTGGTTTAATAGCCCTTAACGTCATTTGGTCATGTACTGTAACTATGGTAATCCTGTGCAGTGTTGCAACGTAAGGAAAAGTGAAATGCCCACGAGTGAGCCACTGTTTTCGTCGCTGGTTTAGGAATGTGAGGGGTGAATTTGTGATTGAATTCTTTCATGCGAGTGGAGTGGCCCTTGTGGCTGTGATGCTACGTTAAGCACCACCTCAAACAATGCAGCTGATTGCCTTCAGTCGCAGCACACTGTGTCCCCAGCTCAATTTCACAGAGAACTGCGCTGGAGCTCTGAATAATTATGATTGCTGCTGAGGAGATGAAGACGTTTCAGTGATGAAACCCGATAACAGCACACAGGGGAAATAGCTGCAACATCGAGGTGCAACTAATGACACTGGTTATTAGTTTAGTTACACAGGCAATATTTTTCAGTGACATCAGATAATCCTTATAAATGCTGAGGGTGCAGTTAAATCAGGACACATCTAATGTAATTAATGCATGTGCAGTAGAACTACAAAACTACTTAATGAATAAACAGGTTGTTAATGTCCTTAGCTTGCTGCAAGCTGCTCAGGCTGCCCACTCATTCCTTCACTTTGTCCACATTGAGCAACTCTACCTGCCTGCATGACCAAAGATCTCAACAGACATCTTGTCTCCGTCACTGATCAATGCACACCGCTAATATCAAACAGACAATCCAGGCAGAAAACAGCTCTCACCTGGGCCAAGGTGTGAGTTTGAAGCTGAATGAGGCAAGTCGCTTGTTTCTGGAACGGTGAAGAGCAGGAGCGATAAGGCTGGAGGTGGGAGTGGTTGGAGGCCAGGCAGGCAGGCAGGCAGAAGCTGGAGCGCTGCCATCGCAGAGAAGGAGGTGGTTGGTAATGTTGGCTTCTCTGGAGGTGGAGTGGGCCGTGGATCGCTGTCAATGCTGCAGAGCATGAGCTAGAGATGGAGCCAGAAGTTCTTAGGAAAACAAGTCCCAGCATGTAGGTTGTTTGTAGAGCAAGGCGGTTATTTTCTCATGCGTGGAGAGAGACAATAGAAAAGTGTGCATCATGAGAATCAAAGTGTGGATTCAGACAGATTACACAACTGGCAATTAGCATGAAAAGTTCAGTCTGCAGCTGTCTGCCATGGGTCTCCATCGTTGTCCAAAACCAATTCAAAATCATCAGCCAGACTAATTGCTCCAAAACTTGTGGTCGAAATGTTTTTGAAAATGAGCTCCGACTCACTGCACTGCCGTTGGAAATCACAGGTGTGTGAACTCTTCCTCCTGATCCTTCTGTTAATCTTCAAAACAGAATCACAGATCATGAGACAAGATGGCTCTGGGCATAATCACCCACTACCATCACCAGCATCTTATTCATTTTGTTGTTCTTTTATCGCTCATTTCCCATCTTTTGTCATTCTTTATCTGTTATGCTTGTTTGTTTTATTTTTTTTGGTTATTTTTATGTGTTTGGAACAAAAAAAAAACAAAAAACATTCACTTCACACAGAGTCTCTGGCCTCTGGATACTATTGCCTCTTTGGCCGGCCCATCCAGTAATCCATCCCTGCCTCCATCTGTGCTAAAATGTATTTAGAAGCTTCTCTGAATGCAAAAGAAATAAAATAACCAAATTACTCACCTGTGGAATATATATAGTACTATTTTTTCTTCCATTGGAAACACACACACAGAAATGCTACAAACAAATTTAGGTTCTAGGTCACTTGGTAAGGCTACATGTTGAAGTGTCCTTGGGCAAGACGCTGAACCCCTAGTTGCTCCCAGTGGGTCGGATGAGCACCTTGTGTGGCAGCCATGACCACTGTGTATGTGTATGTACCAAATTACTCTGTAAGTCACTTTGGATCAAACATTTGCCAAAATGACTAAAATAAATAAAAAATCCACTCAACTTCATTAACTCTAACTTGCTGAAGCCTCTTTTTAACTATAGCTGCACCTTTAAATATACAGAATTGTATATTTAAGTACTGGGAATTGTACTTTATCTGTGATCTCTGTGTAAACAGGAGGAATGAGAACGTTTGTGTTTTCATGTGGGAACCTGACAAACTCTCAGTGAACCAACACATTTATTTTTCCTGTAACTGCCTGTTTACAATGTTTGTCAATGCAAACCTGATTTGACAAAGTTGCATGTTGCATTCAAATCCCCAGACCACCTGTAATGATGTTTGGTGGTCTAGAAATAATAAAACACAGATGGAGAAAGAGTAAAACACTCCCATCCACAGAGCTGCAGATATTGGTGAACCAATAACTGTTCTAGTCGGTCACTTCCTGCTGTGAATTCGCAGCATGATTGTACAATTTTGACATACTTTTTTCGTGACTTTCCTGGTTTGTTTCCAAAACTCTTCATTTGGCTGAAAGTTGCAGCGCTGGGTCCGCACCACAAAGGACACATCACATGCACAGGGTGCACATGGAACAACTAGCAGCCGCCTTCTTACTCCGTCTCTCAGACTGTATTGATTTATCACATCACACCCACCAACATTTCCATCTTGACATCACTGACATGCTCTTCATCCTGGTTGCTGTTGCTAAGAGCAAAGACTTGGCTGCATTGTCCTCAGAGGAATGATACTGCTGAAACAGACACGCACGATTCTTATGGCTACACTGACAAGTTCACTGCCAGCTATTCATTTCTGGCGGCACTTTGACTATCGGCATGTTGAATTAAATCGGTCTTCCATGGCACATGTTTGTCTCTGATTTATCAAAGAGGAATGTGATGAAACTATCGAAATGTTTTTTACAGATTAGATTTGTACTGCTGTTGATATATGCTCATAAGCAAGTGCCACAATGACAGAAACACTAAACTGCTGCATTGTATATCAGCAGAAATGTCTTTTTCGCACCTAAATGCAAATGTTCACCTTTTGTTCGAGCCTCCCACCTGCATTCAGGCCTCTCTCCGTGTGTCTTACAGGGGAGTGTGTGGAGCGACTGCCTGTATGGATGCTGCTGCTATCCGCTATCTTGGCTCCAGATCTCCAGAGAGCTGAAGAGAAGAACAGCATCCCACGCCTCCTCGTCCTCCTCGTCGGCCAGATACACTGCTCTGATCTCGCTGCAGGGGGCGCACTTGGTCTAGACACGTCCAACCCTGGCGTCTCACCGCAGCGTGTCCCCCAGGGTGATGGACTTGGTTTGATCAGAGTGTCTCACAGAGAGCAACACACAGTGTGGTTTTTCTGCAACTGAAGTGATAAATTGTGATGGAAGCAGTTTACTTTGTGGTCTGTGCCTAGACCAACTGGATTCATTTGGAAAGAAACATCTTTTCTTGATGTTGGATTCATCTTCTAACATCTCGGGGCATCGTTGGTCACATATGCTGCAAATGTTTTTAGTTAGAAACAGTTTGATTTATAAACTGTATTTCATCCTCATGTATGAAACTCTCATGTCCTCTGAGCTCTTTTTATTTTTATACGCAACAATAACACTCATCTGTTGTCTATTAACCTCATTAATTAAGATGTTTTAGCATTAAAGTTATATATATATACATATATTGTCAGTCAAAAGTTGCTTTTGACTGAATGATTTGCAAATCATTGAACCTTTTCAGCTACATGTTACACAGTGTCCCAACATTTCTGGATTTTTTTTAATGTCAAATTGAAAAATAGAACAGCCAAAAGTTTAAGTAGTGTTTTTCAGCAGCATTAGTTTTTTTTTTTATCTTCAATTGCAGGACTTTTCATCATTTGTCAACTCTGCAAATTGTGGGAAAACATAATTTAAAATAAATACGTAATAGAGCCTAATACAGAAAACTATGGCTGTTGTTTTAATTAGGTTCCATCTTCCTTTTTCATTTTCTTCACTAACATTAAAGTTCAATTTCTTTGAAGAAGAATTACAATAATTCAGTCAGAGCAGTGACTTATTGGACAGCTGGAGAAAACGTTTTGAGTATAGAAATTACTTTTATCATGTGAAATTATTTTTAATGAAGTCTGGTTTTCAAGGACTTATTATATGTAATACTTTTATACTGTACTTTTTGCCTTATTGCTAGAAATTCCAGAAAATAACTGCCACATACTGTTACACAAACTTGTTGACATAACCTTTCTGTCATGATTCCTCAAGAAACGTTTGTTTAATACATCCTATCATTCCATTTCCTTCCCCCAATCTGTTCAGCTGCTGGGATGTCGGAGGAGCGTTTTCGTAAAGATTTAAAATCCAAATATTTCATTCAAAATTGTTTTATTAAACATTGAAACATTGCTAATCTGAAAACAAAACGGAGATGTGAATCCAAGGAAATGACACAATCAACAGCTCCTCTGTGAATGTGAAGAACATTTGGACAGTCAAACAAGGCACAGAGCCACAGGACATGTGCTGTTCTTTTTTTCATCACACAGCCCATTCTGGGAACTGGTTTGCTGTGTTTAAACAAAAAGTATGATGACGTGACTTTGCTGCCTCTTCTTATAAATAGGTACAACAAAATTTGACTTTAGGTCACAACACGAAGAGTGAAATTTAAGAGCATGCATATCAGCTGTATGTGATTTGCATGCTTATGCTGCCACAAAACAACAGGGACCTGTTAGGAAATTCTAACAAGACCTACCTACCTTTCCACTTACAGGTAAAATGTTACAGATGAGAGATTATTTCTCAAAAGAACAGACAGACACCGAAAAAACTGGGATTAGAATTTAAGACATTAACAATGGGTTCACATGGGTTAATAATAATAAAATATAAACCAGTCAGCCACAACATTACTACCAGTTGGCATCAGTATTGTGGCTGATCAGCATTTTAATCCAAAATGCTGCAGCAGGATTACTGACTGGGATTGGTAAGAGAGATCATATTTCACCTTCATTAGTTTCTCTCCATTGGCTTCCAATTAAATGTAGAATAGAATTTAAAACCCTTCTTCTTACCTATAAAGCTCTAAACTGTCAAGCTCCATCAAAATGCAGGCATACTTATGGTTCCCAGAATTTCCAGAAGTAGAATGGGAGGCAGAGCCTTTAGCTATCAAGCTCCTTTCCTGTGGAACCAGCTCCCAGTCCAGATTCGGGAAGCAGACACCCTCTATACTTTTAAGACTAGGCTCAAAACCTTCCTCTTTGATGAAGTTTATAGTTGGTTATAGTCATGCTGCTATAGGCTTAGACTGCTGGGAGACTCTGCACTGTGCCACTTCCTCTTCTCTTCATTCTCTCCTCTCACCCCACATCTATAATGTCACCACTGTATGACATTAACTCTGTGTATTCTTTGTCCCGTAGTCGTCTTTCTCCCTCTATGTCTTCCTCTCTCTGTCCCTGTCTTTAAGTGTCCCTAGTTTTGGAGCTGTGTGTCCTCCAGTGTGCAGCTACTGGTCCTACTAACCTGCCCAATGTTTTGTTGCTGCTTTTGTTGCTCTGTTCTTTTCTCTCTCCACTTTCCACTCACCCCAACCGGTCAAGGCAGATGGCCGTCCACCCTGAGCCTGGTTCTGCTGAAGGTTTGTTCCGTTAAAGGGAGTTTTTCCTCTCCACTGTTGCATTAGTTCAAAAAGCTCTAATCTAAACTCCGTTCCATCCTGAGACTGTCCTTTGTAAAATACGACTACAAATGTAGGTTGTTTGTACCAGCAACCAAAAGCGACCAAAAGATGCACATAACCATTACAACATGAAGTGGCTAAAATAATCACAACCCTTTCTACCAGCTGAGCCACAGATGGTTCAACTTAATTATTTTGAAAAGAAAAAATAAAATAAATAGACATAATATTATAATCTCTCAATGTATTTTATATTCTCTTTATATTTAAATGTTAATAGCATTTTACATTTGTCCAAATCCCTGATTATTGTATACATTTTTCAAGATGGCAACATTTTCTATTTTGAACAAGTAAGTTTTAGGCTTAGCTACTTGCCCGAAATTGGTCACAGATGTTAATGTCAAGCCCCGTTATGATTGTTTTCACTTTCTTCTTTGAATTTTGCAATAGTTCAACAACAGTTTGTTGTCACAATTATTATTATAATTTTTTAAAAAGCTAAAATCATGACTGAAAAGACATACATACAGACAACATAAGTTACCAACATATGTTACCAGTGCTGAACTCTTCAGAGTTGAACTGCTTTCCAACGTGATAGTCCCATGCAGCTCCTTGCAAAAGCTGGAAACTGGATTAGCTACATTTTAATGTATATGTTGGTTGTTTTTGGGGGGCATACTAACGTCCTTCACAGGAGGAAAATCTCCATGTTACAGTAAGAGATGAAGAAAAACTAATTTTCTTATTACACGTGTTGAGACACGCACTTGCCATCCCTCTCTCTCCTCTGTGCTTGAGATTGAAAACATGCTGATCGCTCAGAGCGATCTGTATTTGGGAATGCCAACAGATGGCAGATTGGACAGCAGTGGGTGTAGTGAAAAACAATTGGACTATGTTGTGCATCAGCTTTGTTGATGCTCCCTTTGATAATGCAAACGAGCTGTGTCCTCAGACGGTGCTAGTTATCAAATCTAAAATTGAAACTCAGTCGGACAAGTTTTCAGTCTTGTTTTTGTCAGGTAGCTTCGCCCGTAAAACCGGACATGAGACTGGGGAGTGTCTATGTCTCTTCTGTTTGCTTTTAGGCTCATCACACCCATGACCACAGGCCTGTCAATGAGCCGGAGACATGGCTTAAAAGTTCAGGCACTATTCAGTCCTAAACCCGTCCTAAAAACAAACATGAAGCCTTATTCCTGAGGGTTCCTGCTGCAAAAAAAAACGCTTACCTTCATTTACCAGCATAAAGTCACTGCTATTGTACCTACACCATTATCTGTTCTCTGATCAGTCTACAGCCTGTTTAGTCTCCATCACAGTGCGTAGTTGCATTCAACATCCAGCAATTCATGTAGCATGGTCATTTTCAGAGAGGCCCCCTTTGTTCCAGCCAATATGTTTAGATTGACTCTGACAGTGATAAATGAGTGTATTAATAAAATAGGCTGTTATAAGCTGTAAGTCTACGCACACTTTGCTGACCACACGCCATGAGTTTTTTGTTCTGTATGTGTTTTACTTTCCCAGTCATCGTACTATCTCATCAGCTCTAAATGTGCAATGACTGAGTAAAGCCTTCATCAGCCTTAAAAAGACCTGAACGTTAAAACCATTAAAACAAACAACATCAGCCTCATCAGGGAAATCCCATTTGGTTTAAGAGAAAGCGTCTTGATTCAAATGTTTCTGGTCTGTTTCAAGCTTGTTTGCTGCTGTGGAATTTCACTGTGTAGCTGGTTAAAGATATGAGGGACATAAACGTACTTAAACAGACGTTTAAAAAATAGGATAAACTCACATTTAGCTGCAAATTTTATTTTTGTTAAATGAAATAAATACTGACATCACTAATTTGTAGTTTCTTTACTACTCCAAATTGTGATCTGGTACACTTGTGTTGAGTTTAGAAGTCCACCTGAGCCATCTAATCTCCAGTCTAAGAAACACTGTAGACCTCCATAATAATGTTTTTGTAACGAGGTACACATCAACACACGTGCACTAAACCATTCTTAAAACTTCAATGTTGACAGGAACACAGTGGCATCAATAAAATGGAATAAGTATAAATTTACCTGGACACATTTTAAAGTTGGCCCTCAGGCCAAACTGAGTAAGTGAACAAAAAAAGCTTGGTCAGGAAGGCGAGCATTATAGGGTCTCTCTAACCGTGTGCCTCTAACCCCTGAAGGACGAACCTTCCAGTAACACTCCATCAGACTTTTGTGTTTGGAGTTTGTCAGACACCCTTTACATTCCAGGACTCAGATATGTGGACAGCAATTCTGTGGTCAAAATTAAATTTCTGAACTTCAAACCCTATGTTAGGCAAAAACTAATCTACAGTATTAATCATTGGGTGAATGATTTGATCCTCACTTCTTTTTTTGGGGGGGGAAGACATTGAGTTGCTCCCGCTGGGTCAGGTCGTTGTCTCGCATGGTGGCTCTTCCATCGTTGGTGTATGAATGGCTGAATGAGAGGGGACTTGTAAAATGCCTTGTCTGGTGGGATAGAAAGGCGATTTATAGATTCAGTCAATTTACCGTCTACAATCTGTAAGAAAGAATACAATAGCCTGCCCCAACCCAGGTGTGAAGCCAGGCGTGTGTGTGAACACTTAACAAAGAGGTTTCAGAGCTGTAATTATTGCCAAAGGAGCTTCTGAATAAAGGTCTGAATACTTGGGTGACCCAGGCTTTTCTTATCTTTTTTTAATTTTCCCTTTTGGAAACTAAAAGTCATTAAAAATCAAGTTCAAATTCACATTTCAAAACACAATGAAAACAAATGAAAACAGTAGTACAACAATAGAATATATTGACCTACATCTATAAATATTATATAAAATCTGTGTGAACGGTTGTGTTTATTGATTTTTTTTTTCAGTTTTATTTCTTTCCAGCTCTGTTCCATTTTGAAATTATCCAATCAGCTTGGTCGACTCACATCTTGTAGAAATTTTTGGAGATGTGCACCCATAATTAATTTCTCTCCGTATATCCGCATAAACATTTCTGAGTATCGGTGGAGAAGTGTAAATCGGCCTTGAGTGATTTCAGTTTTTGTTT
This sequence comes from Channa striata, assembly GCA_033026295.1. Lineage (NCBI taxonomy): Eukaryota > Metazoa > Chordata > Actinopteri > Anabantiformes > Channidae > Channa > Channa striata. The sequence goes on along the minus strand of CM065168.1, from coordinate 28,042,001 downwards.
TCTCTTTATCACTATGGGTTACAGTGTGCAGATGGATGGGAAAGCATTTTTTTCTAATTTAGAAAAGTAAAATGTCCAGAAATTGAAGAGGTCTGCATACTGCCCAAATCAACTGTATTAGTGAGAACGAGGCCATGAGGAATGGTGGTGTACTAATATGACTCAGGTGATTATTATTTAACATTGTATTCCTCTTATCCCCTTGTCACCATCTGTTTTGAATTTCTGCTTCCTCTTCGCTCAACATTATGCGATTTACTAGCATCATCAAACTAGTGTTCCTGTAGTTACGATAAGAACAATAGAAGGTGGGTTCACACTGAACGTGAACTCGGATCTTATTTAAAGGGAGGGTAGTCTCACGCTGCCATCTCTAGTTAAATACAACTCTTAATACTTTAAATCTTTTGTAAAGGTAACCATAGCAACACCAGCTCTAATATGCAAACCACAAATGCAAATCCATCAAAGTGAAACCAAGCCTTGAAGCTTTTAATGCCATTGTTGCACACAGTGCACACAGAGACGCTTCAACATCAGGTGAGTCCACAATCAAAGTTCAAGGTTAGATTGAAACATTGCTCTCGAGAAGCTTTTATCTTAAGGACAAAAAAACTTGATTTATACAGTGCGTGTACAAGGAAGTTTTGACTCTGTTTAAATTAACCTTCAATCATAGTCCATAGAGTCGCTGTTCAAAGTGTGTTTTGATTTATTGTAAACAGTTCTCACATGCCAGGCATGTCAGTAAATGTTGTGAACAGTGAGGTGGGGATTAAATTGGCCCTTATCATGACGGCCAACAATTGAAGGAAGGAAAGGTTTTGGACTCGTGAGTGTCTCAGGAGCTTTGCTCAGACCTTCAGGTCAACTCTGCACTGTGCCATGAATGTAGAAAGAGTCTCATGAGGGAAAACCTTATTAAATGTTTTCACACTAAGGCCTTCCTTGGTTGAGTGATCACCATGACAACGAACGTGTTTGTCAATCAGCCGCCTCCGACTACAACTGTGATCGCTGTGCAGCCCAACCAGTGGAGCACGGGCATCTGTGACTGCTTCGATGACCTGAACGTCTGTAAGTCCACTCATCACGTTGTGTTTTTACTACAACCCCTGTCTTCAGCCAGGCAATGCAAATACTGGCAAAGTGACATTTGAGCCTCAACTACGTCCTCTAAGGAAACGAAGGACTGGAATCTGGTCAATGAGGACTGTACAGAACCACAGCTTTTAAAGTTTGCTGTTTACATTTTACATTTACATGTCACATTTTAGTTCACTGATAATTTATTATTATTTATTTGCTCACAAACACACGCTCACAGAAAGAGAAAGAAAACTAGATAAGGCGATTAATAAAAATGGCAACTAAACAGTAAATAAAATCCAGAGGAAAGATGCTGCACTTGAGCATCTTTATTTCATCCTTTATTTCATTAAAAAATATATATTTACACAATGAATTGTTGAGCACTTTATTGAATATGTTATTGCATTTTTCTGCGGGACACAGATTTTTTACTTTCACACGTGGGCCACAGTCTCTTCTAAATATAAACGTGAAATCTGAACATTACAAAATTGCCAAGGTCATTGTGAACTTTCCTTGAGTAAACCAGCAGCGACTGCCTCCCGAGATAAGGCCTGTTATCACCGTGAACCCGTCTGAACTTTGTTCCAGGTTGTTTTGCATTCTGGTGCTTCCCTTGCTTCACTTGTGCCACCACTGCTGAGTTTGGAGAGTGTTGTTGCCTCCCTCTGCTGGATACTTGGGTATTTATTATGCAAAATTGTGGGGTCCCGACATGCGTCCCACCTGTTTCCATGTCCATGAGAGTTGCTGTGCGTCACCGCTACAAAATCCCGGTGAGTTTAGACAGTGGGAAGTAAAATTTGACTGTTTGCTGTCTTTTTTAAAATCCTTTGTGCTTGTGTGTGTGTGTGTGTGTGTGTCCTCAGGGAGAGATGGGAAGTGACTGTGCGTATGCCACTTGCTGCAACGTCTGCTCGTGGTGCCAGATCGCCAGAGAGATCAAGAGACGCAAAACTGTTATCACTGCTCAGCCACTGCAGATAAGTTCCCAACAATTGATGCTGGCCAGTCAGCCTGCAGTCATCTCTGCTCAGCCAGTGATTGCAACTGCTCCTCCAGGGATCGTAACAGCCACACTCATGTGAAATCTGGCTACAATTCTAAAAATTCATATTTATTTTAACATCTCTGGGCTTTAAATTATATGTGCAAGTTATAAAGTATCATTTAGATCTTAAGTAGCCCACAGTTTATTTTGTAAGGGAGATTTGGATTTCACTTTTATGCTTTGATTTAAAAATTTTAATCCACTTTTAATCCAGGCATGTGATTTTACTTCTCTGTCTCTTCAATAATGCATAGGATTATATACTGATTTGTGACTGTAATCAGCCTTACTCACTCTGCAGGTTCAGTTCAGGTTCTGCAGCATTAATCCAACAAACAGTTTTTCTTTATGTATTAGCAGCATTTTTTAACATACAATGAGTGCGATCAATTATAACAGGAGAAATCGCTTTGGGATCATTGTGTCGTGTTTTTGTAGCGTCAGTAGGCTGATGTACATGTACCTCTATGAGACAGGACGCCCTGGAGTTTGGACCAATGTTGAATAAATATATATATATTCAGTAAGTCCATATAAAAGCTTAAATATGTCGGGATCAATGAGTAATATTGTTGTTTCTCCAGTCAAATCCTCCTTGTTGAAAGGACGTGTGGGAAGTTTCAGAAATAGCTCTGATGTCCTGCTCTGATTTAGGCTATTTTTATTCTTCTCCAAAATCTCAAAATGCACAGCTCCTACTAGTCAGGATAAATACACACTGTAGGCTCCTCAGCTTTTTTTCCAGTTTACTTCTCATCATGTTTTGCCAGCTACCTCTCGACTCCTATGTCAATTTTGAAAAAGGTCAAAAGTAGGTCATCAGTTTGCTCATTGTGGTCAGGCTAAAGAAAACTGTATTCTGAGATTTGTGAAAGGACTAAAATAGCCTGATGAACAATCGTAGTCAGAACATTAAATATGTTACAAATTAATATGGAAATTTTATTTTACAAGTTAAAGCTGCTACTTGGACACACATAAGATGTTAGAGAACGTTGTCCAACTATAAGAATAAAGCTTACACTGATAATGTTTGTATTTTGTCATTATTTATGTCTAAAATAATGTTTCAAAAGCTGCAGTGGTTTGTGATTTGATGTTACATTTGAACCCCAGTCCAGTTTCTAGAAATCCACATAGGAAGAGGAGAGGAGGTGAGGGCTGATATGACTGTTGAACTCTGGCTCTCACCAATTCTCGCGTCATTTTCCCTTCCTCTCTTCAGTTTTTCCCCGTGATCAAGCTGCTTCCTTGTTCTCTTGTTCCCTGTAGCTCCTGTTTTAATAAAACTGTTCCAGTTTGGATGATCTCCTTCTCTTTCTGAAGGTTTCTCATCAACCCTAACTTCATTTGCATCATTTTTAAATTTATATATTAGCTTGGGAGGCCGATAAATTGTTAATTAAATTGACATGAAGGTACATTATATAAGAATATTTTATATACTCCTGACACGTACATAGACTAAGGCTGGTAACCTTTGCTTTTAACCTTCGCATTTTAGACGTGTGTGAGTATATATTTAACTTATATTCTGGACTTTGAGCTAACTGAAGAAGGTCTCGGTGTGTAAAGCTGTTTGAAAACCAGGGGCTGATGTAGATTTGCTGTATTGGTGTGGGCTAAAATGGGACGGCACAAGTAATTTAAAGAGCTTTAAATACAAATAAAAATACATGAAAATCAGTGTTTGTTCAGTGTTAGAAATGTCAAATGTGTAAAATACTCTTCCACACTTTTTAACTCCAAATAAAGAGTTGGGGAGAGGTAACCTAGTTGCAATTGTTACAAAATTCTGTGTCAAAATATACAAACCAACCTTCATTGTATGTGTTTAATTTGAGATGATAGTAATTTGTAAGATAGTAATTGTTTTTGTGCTGAAAGTTCTACAGTAGGTATCTTCACCTTTTCATTGTAGCAGGGGATGGCATCTGGGGTGGACCCAGAACCCCCCTCTGCCTCCACCGTCTCCACTGCCATCCTCCGCCAAGATGTGTGAAGGGTTCGTGTCTGTTTTGCTTGTAATGTGTGTGTTACAGGCTGCCAGTGATTCACCCTTTTTTTTTTGCATTGCTCTTTAATAGTAAACACTATAAGAAAAATGTCAATACAGTCTATCAAACCTCATAAATTAAAGCAAAAAGTCTGCAAATCAGCTAATATGTGATTTTGATATTACATATTTCAAATGAGATGTTAGTTATTAAGTGAAATAAATTAGGTGTTTTCAAGAACTTAGTTTTGTTTTTTAGATTTGTGTTTGTTTTGTACTGAGCCCCGGAAGAAACACGTTGGTCGAAAAAAAAAAAGGGAATAAAAAAGCTAAACCTTGCTCGATCTCGTAAATGTTTTGCGAGATCCCGCAAAGGTTTAGCTTTTTTTTTCCCATATTTGATTTTCATATTTTTGCCATATTCCAACCATGTCCATTCAGGGGCTTCATAGTTTTGGCACCAGATTTGTCTGAATATCAATATGTTTTGGTCCAATTTTAGCTTTTTGATGTTTTAGTCAACAGAAACTAAAACTATTTTAGTTGTGATATACAACTATATTTAGTTGTATATCTGTGAGAATTCAGGGGGGAATTTACTGTGTTGAAATAAACCATTGTTGGCAGCATCTGCTTATGAGACAGAGATATGCAGATGCACCAGGGATGAAACCGATTTTCAGCCAATCCACAGGTGTGTCCATTTCTAAACCTTCACCTCCTGAGTGTCCTGACCTCCAGGCTTAACTCTTCCTCTCTCTTAAAGCTGCTAATTTAGGCTTTTTTTTTAGGTCCTTTACTATTTCTTCACATGATATTGCTCCATTTGGAAACAACTCACAGTAATTTTGATCTATTTTTTTAAGTAGATGTAAACAAATCTTAATCCAGGAATGTCTTTTTATGTCCTCTGAGATGTAGAACACTCAAAAATCTGTCCAAACCTGCACGCAGTTGCCAACAATTTGTGCACACATTCCACTGGCCTGGTAAATATAAACATGATTGAAAGATACTGATTGAATGAAAACTTCCCAGATTCATAGAGAACAACATTCAAATTCATCAGAGCTTCCAATACAAATCAAAGCTCAATTTCCTTTTTCTTCAACTGATTTTTGGAATTTCCCAGAGATGGAGCCACAAATATCTGAAATAGATGAGTACAGACTCGAAGTTACTTGATGACACTGTGTCAGCTGGTCAAATCTACATAAAAACTACATAAAACTAATAGTTTTAATAAAAGTGATGTGCATTTGCTATGTGACAACTCTGAGAACGGTATATGTTGGTATTTCTGTCATTTATTGGCAACATTGTTTCAGAGTGATGGCAAGTTTGGGGCAAATCAACATTCCAGGTTCTCGTGGCACCTTTTTCTTCCCCTTTCAGCTTTTCCATTTCAGCGGTTGCCACAGAGAATCATCATAGCTATTACAAATGTTCTTTCATCAAAGATTAACAAAAATGGTTAAGAAATGAATGTATGATGTATGTCCCCCTTGAGAAATGAATTAAAATGAACTTAAAAGAACATTTGTACTGACCGAACGTTTGTTAGATATTATGTTATAAAAAATCCTTCACTTTAGGGAGATGCAAACTTCATCCCCGTCCACTATAACACTGGAACCATCAGGTTAAGTGAAGCTGTATCTGATCAGTGTAGACAGCTATGGATGGGCTGTTGACAGAAACCCAGACATGGGGCAACATCGTCTCTGAGACTTTTGCAACCTGTCATTTAACGGGCTGTCGGAGGTCTGGTTTGTCACATTGGTGAATGTATGTTCTGCTGTGCCATTGTGCCAGTAGCTGTAACCCTGCATCAGGATTCTACAAATGTGCCGAGGCAGAGCAGAGCAGGGGAAGGGTGCAGTCCACTGACTGACCAACTGTGACTGCTGCTGTTTTTGTAATCACTATTATTTTCCCTCCACTGTGTGACCTTGCTGCTTCCTCCTTCCCTTGTTCCCTGCCACCCCTGCCTTCCTGACTGTGTCCTGGTTTGGATTTTGCTCTCTGAAGATTTCTCATCAATCTTCACATCATTAAGCGCATTTTAAAATGTTACACACGCCGTGAATCAGCTTGAAGTGAACGTTGGAATCTGTAAGAAAGAAAGAAAGAAACAAACTTTGCTTTGCTACACAGACACATGCAAAATCAACATATATTTTGAGGGCGGAGATTTCATCTAAGTTAGTGCTGTACTGAAATGATGTGTGACAATATGTTACATCTGATAATGATTGGATGTGTAAATGAAAAAACAAAGGGACTAAAATGATGTGACAAATGCAAAATGTTGGATTTCCTGAATAAAAATGCAGCTACAGTAACTTTTTTCTGGTAAAAATGTTTGCTTCTCACGCTAAGCACCTCACCTTTAATCCACATGCTGTATGAGACTTTGACCTGGCACAATAGTTCCTGTGTGTAAAAGTTCAGTTGCCTAGGAGCACACGCATCGAAGGAGCTGGAGTTTAAGCAAAGAAAGAAACAAGAACCAGGTGAGGGTTGGATTATTTTTCAATAATTGTATACAAAACTGGCACACTAGTATTAACAATAATCGAATAGTAATAATAATACTCAATGCATTTGCAAGAACATAAAATACTGCAAATATTATTTTTGTATCAAGCAAAAGCTTAAAAAAGTTTAGTTTTAGTCTTTTTGTCATAACCTCATTTAATATTCACCTCTGCCGTGAATGAGAAACAATGACTGTTCTATGACAGTAAACACCTGACACATTAACAGCTTGCTGCTTATAACACTGGCAGTTAGAAGAGGGAAGGTAAAGACTTAAGCTAATGTACCTAAAGGGAACCAACATCTTTTAAAAAGGCAAAAAGCAGAACGTCGGCCACATTAACTTGACAAACAATACCTGCACTGCGGCCAACGTTCTGCTTTTGGACTTTTCAGTTGACTGAATATATATGTTCTTTCCAGAATAAATATTTCTGTGATTACAGTTAAAATTGTCTGTGGTGTGATTCTGCTCAAAATCTAAAAATCATTGCCTCCTTTAGTGTGATCCAGGTTTATTAGTGAAATATATTATGGAACAGCTAAGAATCAGTACCTTCTTACGTGAAAAACATTTTTTATAATAGTTCTTGATAATATTTACTAAATATTTACTTTTTGTTTTCTTTAGGTTTTTTCAGATAGGAAACCTTTTTGATATCTCGATATCTCTAATGATCTATAAATTTTCTTTATTTTAAAGTACCTGTGTTGATGACCAGTACCACATTACTTGGAATTTATCCATAAAAGTTTATTGTGTGATATTACCAGAATGACATGAAATAAAACACAGCTTTGTTCTTTTCTTTGTTTGTTAAACGCCTGGTTTAGATTGAAGAAAACTTATTCGATGTACTGTTTGTTCAAAATGTTATAACCTTTACATCTTTTATATTTTTGTTCTGTGGTTTCTTTCAAGAAATGACGACCACGTTCCCACGTTCCCCCTGATGCGACTCTGCATCCTGCTGCTCATGCCCACTTTGTGTAGCGGCAGCAGGATCTTGGTAGTGCCCGTTGATGGCAGCCACTGGGTCAACATGGAGGTGATGCTGCGAGAGCTGCACTCTAGAGGCCACAACATCACTGTGCTACGTTCTGCCAAGAGCTGGTACATCCCTAGCAACTCTTCCATTTATACTTCTATTAATGTGCACATGCTGGAGGACGAATCAAGCCGAGACTCCTTCATTACGTTCATGCACGATGTTATGGAATGCCGCAGATCCCTGACTTTTATGCAAACTTTGTGCCAGCAGCACTTGCTCACATCCGTGATGCAGGACGCCCATCACATACTTGCCAGATCTACTTCTTTAATGTTGGATGACCCTGTTTTTATGAAGAAGCTGCAGGACGCCCACTTTGATTTAATGTTAACTGACCCTGCTCTGAACTTAGGAGTTTTTCTGGGTAGTTATCTCAAGCTGCCAATGGTTTTCAATGTGCGCTGGATTAACACTGGGGAGAGCCATTTTACTATAGCGCCCTCTCCTGTCTCCTATGTCCCTTTAACAACAAGTGAACTTCATGACCATATGAGTTTTCTGGAAAGGATCAAGAACATGTTACATTATCTGCACAGTGTTGCTGAACAGATCTTTCTCGTTGACCCTGCCTACTCAGATATGCTCCAGCGGCACTTTCCTCCTGGAACCGATGTGTTGTCTTTGCAGCGTGCAGCTGATATCTGGCTGGTGAGGACGGATTTTGTCTTCGAGTTCCCTCGGCCCACAATGCCCAATGTCGTCTACATCGGAGGTTTCCAGTGCAAAAAGGCCAAACCCCTCCCTGCTGACCTGGAGGCCTTTATGGAGAGCTCTGGAGACCATGGGGTGGTGGTCATGTCTTTGGGGACGTGGGTGTCGGCCCTGCCTCCTGAGGTCACAGAAGCCATTGCCTCTGCTTTTGCTGAGATTCCTCAAAAGGTGCTGTGGAAGTTTCTGGGTGAAAGACCCGCATCCCTGGGGAACAACACCTTGTTGGTAAACTGGCTGCCTCAGAATGACCTCCTGGGGCACCCTAAAACTCGTGCCTTTGTAGCTCATGGAGGCACCAATGGCATATACGAGGCCATCTACCACGGCGTTCCTGTTCTGGGCCTGCCGCTCCTTTTTGACCAGTTTGACAACATGCTGCGGTTAAAGATTCGTGGGGCAGCTCGGGTGGTGGAGGCCATATCACTCAATAAAGAAGACTTCCTGGAAGCTCTAAAGGGCATCCTGGAGACTCCGTCGTACCGTAAGAACATGCAACATCTCTCCCAGCTACACCACGACCAGCCAGTGTCTCCTATGGAGACTGCCATCTTCTGGATTGAGTACGTCATCAGGAACAAAGGAGCAGCCCATCTGCGGTCAGCCGGTTTCAGTCTGCCTTGGTACTCCTATTTCAACCTGGATGTAGGTGTTTTCATCATGTCCCTCGTGGGAGCCTTCGTCTGGACTTTAGTTTTTGTCTGTAGGATCCTCTGCTGTGGACGATTCAGGAGAAAGATGAAGGCAGAGTAACTGATGCTGAGCGACTGCCCTTTACTCTAAGTCATGATTTGTGTTAATTTACACTTTCTTTAATTATTACTCTTTTCTCCCCATTTCAGCCTCAAATAATATATATGTTGGGGTAGATAATAATCTATAGTAGTAAATAATGTTGTTTTATTTTACCTGACAACAGCAGCAAGGCATATCACCATACAGATAAAGGTACAAAAAGTTTCTCTGAAGTGGGACATGGCCACTTGTGTCAATTGCGCTGGAACACAACAAGTGATTGCAGTAAAATGTCTGTAGGTGATGCTCAGCATAAACTCACAGACAAGTTAATGAAGTAGGTCGTTTTCAATCATCTGATGCAATCATTTTATGTTATTCTGTTCCTTTTAACTGGATATAATCATGAATACGGTACATGTGGAGTTCTATCCACAATCCACTAACCGCTGTGTGCCTGTGTCTCCTGAGGTTATCTCCTGTTTGTTTAAAACTCTGTAAAAACTGCTATAGAATTAATAAATACTAGTAAAACAAATTCCCGTTTGAATATCAAACATTGCAGGTACTGTGAAGTAATATGAAGCTTAACCCACTACTACACATTGTAGTGGAAAATTCATTGTGTTTTACTGTTTTTGTGTTCAAAAACTACAGTGAAACAACAAGGCCAAGCCATGTTTCTTGATGTAAACTAACAATATTTGGGGTTAAGATCAAAATATGAAGCTTTTATTTTCTGCTGTTTACATTTACATATATGAAAAATCATAGAATATGACAAATTTTGTATAAAATAATATAAAAATGGGATTCATTTGGAGGGGACTCTATATCAGAATGCCTTGATTTACCTGCTTTCTCCCTGTGTGTAAAACTCCTTAGCCAAGAAGAAAGTCCAATATAAAATTGCGTCATGTGGTATGCAGTAAAAAATTATCGTACTGTCTGTCATACTGACTTTGCAGTTTTCAGCTCATATCTGGCCTGGGTCATGGTCATGTCTCAGGGGACAGCTGGGTTTATTACCGGATTATTCAATACAATTAGCGATTGCTGACATTTAAAAGAAACAAAGAGAGTGATAAGACCCTCGTCCCTTTGAAACCATATAGTAAAAACACTGCCCAACACCCATTGTCTCCACATACCCATTCATTAGAAAACAATTTCAATTGTGTTGAGAATTTTTTTTCACCTACTGCTGCCAGAGAAACGATGTCCACAAGCTGTAAATAATCAGTCTTGAGTTTAATTTCTTTTGTAATTTAAATTATTTACTTCTTGTTTGCTTCTCTCTTTCTGTGATACTGTCAACTAAGACATTTAATTCCTTTGTTGACCACAATACGACCCAGACACACACACACACACACACACACACAACAAAAAGACTACAAGAAATAGATGGTTGTCTCTGGGGGCTCCTACAGGATCAGCACTGAGCTGTGAAGCCCCTATTACTTCTGCTTAGTTCACGTGCACAGGAACCCAAAAGACTTTCTGACACAGGAAAATTGACTGAAAAAGGAATATGAAAAATTTATATGTTTTTAGGGATCACAAAGCCCAAAAATTGACATTTCATTATCAAAATCTGATTCATTAGGTCTAATATCAGTTTGAAAGTCCAGAAAATATGTCAGATAGGAGTGTTTTACTTTATCTCTCCCGGAGATGTCCTGATGTCCTATGGGCGTAAAAACATGGATGGGGGAGGACCAACTTTAATAGGACTAAATAATCACAATGTAACAGTATCCAGTTATTATATTTCTGGATTCTAAGGGATATACAAAACTATGGAAAACAATGTAACTCTACTAAGTTGAAATGGAAAATAAACCTGAAGCTGAAAGTCCTACATAGTCCCATCGCACTGATGGCACACAGCCAGCAGCCACATACTAAAGGGCTTTAGGGTCCATTCTGCATCGGTACGTCCCCCACAGGCCCTGTCCACCTTAATTATTCTGTCCACCAATGGAGAGAGGGAGACCTACAGAAAGAGTTCCCTGTATGTTTTTGTTCTGGGGCAGAAAGGCGTTCTCCTGCCTCAGGATGTTGCCTTTAAAGCCGAAGAAGTGGGTTTCCTGTAGAGGAAGTGATTATAGAATAGACAAGGCTTGGTAGAGACGCTATGTTCCCACATTTGTTGAATACAGGTCACAATCTGCAGAGTGGACACAGTGGAACAAGTCGGTCTCACAGTAGAATGGGGTGAGTGAAAATCTTGCTTTGTGTTATTTGCTCATTTTTCTAATGCACCTGCTGATGCTCAACCAGCTGGAAGTTCTTTTCCGTCTGTCATACAGGTGTGCGTTCCCTGATGGCAAGCTGATGCTTTGAAAACCGGCCGACGGATAGAACAAACTCAGTTTGCCTTCTCCAACGGGAGATTACATTTATGAGCAGGATACAATGGACCGCAGATTAATCAGAGTTCTGAGCTTTTGCTTCGTGTCAGTGAATGGGTGTTTCATCACCAACTCATCATCCGACGAGTGTCAGTGCATGTTTGAGTGACATCACCCATAGTTGTCCATGTCAAGTGTTCAACAGAGACATGTCCAATGACAGCTGCAACCTCCCCCTGGACACGGACACTTTGGGCTTGACTTGCATCTATGGCCTGATCTTCTCTGTAGGTCTCCCTAGTAACCTACTGTCTCTATGGGGACTGTACCAACTAGGTCGATCTGGTGGGGGAGGTTGTCAGTTGGTCTACATCCTCAACCTGCTGCTGTCAGACCTCCTCCAGCTGCTCACCCTTCCACTGTGGATTATATACCTGCAGCAAGCACATCGCTGGCCCTATGGCCAGTTGACCTGTGAGCTTGTTGGCTACGTGTTTTACGTAAACGTCTATGCCAGTGTCATGTTCCTGTGCCTGATAGCACTGGACCGCTGCCTGGCCATTGTGTACCCACTGAGCAGCCGTAGGGTGCGGACTGTAAGGGTGGCAGCTGTGTCAGGTGTAGCGGTCTGGAGCCTCACCTTCCTGTTCTGCCTGAGTGGGCTGCTGCCATCGGTCTTTGTTTCTGACAGGCTGCTCTGTTTGGAGCAGTACCCTGTCAGCCCCAGATATGCCCACTTCAAGATCACCACAGTGGCCCTGGGCTTCCTGCTACCATGTGCCATACTAGGGTGAGTTAAGATCTTAGTGAGGACATTACTTTTTACTTTTACTGCCATTAAATTTTATACCACAATTTAACCTTGTCAAATTAAGTATTCAAGTCATTCACGCAGTCAAGGTTGCACTGTAAAATAGAACTTATTATAATCCAAGTTACAAATGTAAACCAACTACATTTACACACCTGATTACACTAATCATTACATCATGTCATTAATTGGTCATTATCAGTTCATAATTGTAGTTTTGGAGGCCTCCTATGACCTGCTGTCATATTTATCACAATGTGTGGGAAAGTGGCGACATCTAGTGACTGTAGTAAATATGGCAGGGTCCCAGGACTGTCAGAACAGTGTCAAAACAAAGGACTTTGAGACAAGACAAAAGAGTTTGCATGCAAACCATGACTTTTTCCTAATATCAAATAATTTTACAGCCTAAATCAAACCAATTTGTCTCAGTTACACATTATTACTACATTTAGTTACTTTAATAATCTTTGTTACTTCCTGCAGTCTTTCCTTGTCACTTTTCTACACGAATATGTAATGAAAGCCTGTACTGTATTTTTTTGTTGCTATAACAAAAGATAATTGTGTCACATAAACAATATTTATCTGTCAAACAATGCAAGCTGGGAACTTTTGAAACTTTTTAAAATAACTGAATGAACTCTTCATAGTTCATTCAACATATTAGTTAATTTTAAAACACTTAAATTCTACAATCCTTGTACATCAGCTGTAACAATCAAAATAAGATATAAGTTTAATAGGCTGGACAATATACAACTTTCACAAAATAAATGTGTGAAACAAATAGAAAATAAACTAAAATGAGGGTTAAATCTGCATAGAGAGAAAGTGGTTCAACAAAAGAAACTCCTTTATACAACATTAAGTATATCGTGTTGAACTGACTATATTCTTATGTTCATCTCTGCCTCCTCCCACAGCTATACCTCAGCCCACATTGGGGTGACACTCCGACGATCTCCTTCCCTCTCTGACCACGAGCGTCACAAAATTGTGGGTATCCTGGTCATCATCACAATCAACTTCATTGTTGTGTTTGGGCCCTATCATCTCGTAGGTGGGTACAGGTTCGTGTCCTTGCTGCTGACCGATGAGGCATGTGGACTAGAGCAATCGATTTTTCTCACTTATCGACTGTGCTACGGTCTGACCAGCCTCAACACCCTGCTGGATCCCCTCTTCTACATCTTCTTGTGCCCTGATGCCAGGCTGGAGCTGCAAAGGTCCCTACCCTGTTTGGGAAGGGGCCAAGACACCCGCAAGAAAATGACCCTGAACACTAGATGTCACACAGACACTCAAAGAGAACGTGAACCTGGACATAATAATCATGTAACAATACAACTTGGATTGAAATGAAACAAAACAATTGTGCCACCCAGTGGAAATATGTGTGTGCTACTTGTGTTCTGTGTTTCAGCTTTCAGCATGGAGACATCTTCAAGACATTTCTAACAGGACCGTTTTTACTCACAGCTCATCTAAATGCTGAATAAGAAGCAAATGATGAAATGAAATACAATTTGTGTGGAGCAAAAAGATTCCAAAATTCAAATATCCAAACTGTTTTAATTTCTGTAAACTAATTTTTATATAATTTCAATAATGCAAATCCACTTCTTTGCTGACCAACATTGTGGCTTCAAAGAATAATGCAACTTGAAATGTATTCAAAGATTCTGACAATTAGAAACAAACCACTGTTATTGTAATAATGAAAATAATTAGAAACTCATGTGTAATCATGTGTTTGCAGTAGATCATTTTAAAAAAACATGTGGGTGTGAAAGAAGAAAAGACAAGTGCCATACTGCAACATCAGGGCTACTGTTTTTTTTTTTTTTGTTAGTTAATATAAAATATTTACAGACATAGACAGCACAGAGAGTAAATGCAATAATGGACAGTGAGGCAGATCATTTAAACTGAAAACAGAAAAAAATATGTCTTCCACTGTCTGTACAATGAAGGCTCTGCATGAGTGAGCTGTGTCTGCAAAATCTGCTGTGCCAGCTCACATCTTACACCTTTGCTGATAAAATCTGAAAACGTGATGGTTTTTTTCTTCAAAACGGAAAACAAGTACACACTTATGGTCGAATCAACACAATCTGCACATTCAAAAGTTCAGTAGCTCAAAAGTAGATTGCATATAGAATATTGTGAATTATAGATTGTTTTTTTTATTGTTTATTTTGAACTTAGAAGCCTGAATATCATAATTCCTCGATGTTATTTGGAATATATGCATTTTTATAAGTTTGTATGATTGCTTATTTGTTTTAAGTTCACTACCACTGAGTGGGTTAATATGTTGAAAAAGGATGATATTTAGATTTAGAATAATGTACAATTAATTCTACTTTGCTGGCTTACCAAAACCATCTCTATCCGTTCTATGAACAAAGCTACAATATGTCATTTTGATAACAGTGTTTAAACCCTTATGATAGAGCGACAAGTGACAAAGATGGAAGCAGACCACTCAGAGGATGAGGCGGATGATGCCAGTGGACGCAAACAAACCATGGAGGAAGATGGTAAAAACTTTCAAAGAGCTCGTCCTTGCAGGTTGGTTTGATGTGCTAATGGTGAGCAGGTACTAAATCAAAACTAACTTTGATCATGGTTCTCATTAAAAAGAAACAACCAGGATTCAATTTAACCTATTTTGAAGAAAAAAAGCTTCAGTCATGAGATACTAAAAAGGAAAAGGAAGGTATGTTCATGTTGTGTCTTTTGTGCACTTTTTGCATTCATCTAACTTATATGTTCAAGCCAGGTCAAAACAACTCGTGTAGAAATTCTAAGGTGCCTTGGAAATAAAAACTAGACATTCTCATTCAAACGACCTTCAAAGTAATAAAACCTAAACATTTACGTTAAGCTAAGTAAAGATTAGTTGATTTACTAAATTTTAATGTGATGTTTTACGGCGCGGATGTCAAAGTGGAGCTGTAAAGTTTGAGAAACTGGGATCAAAACTTCAAAATTGAGACAAAACAATTTTGGAAAATACATGGAAATACATGTGTCCTGCTTGTGTGCTGTGTGAATTTGGGCTTTCAGTGACTACATCCAATGTTCATGGAGATGTTTCTAATACTACATGCTTTACTCACAGCTCATGTAAACGCTGAATCAGGATCTAGTGATAAAAAAAAAACAGTTTGTGGGAAGCACAAATATTTCAAAGTTCAAATATCAAATATCTGAACTGTTGAGATCAGTAAACATGGTTTTAAAACATTTATTCTCTTATGAAAATGCACTTTTGTGGTGACCAGCAGCACTCATTGTGGCTTTATAGAGTAATACAACCATATGAAATAAAACTTAGACATTAGTTTGGATGAGCTTTCAAAGACTCTGACAAGTACAAATAAACTATTGTTATTGTATTAATAAAAATCTTTAATCTTTAATTATGTATTTCCTTTTTAAAGTAGGTGTGAATGTCTCTGGAAGCACAAACACCAGTGTGGTTTTATACCAACAAAGTGACACAGTGTCATTCTGCAACACCGGGTTGCTGTTGTTGTTTTTTTTTTTTAATGCTTAGAGCAGCGACGATACATTATTCCAAGTGATAGATCAGTACATGAAAATGAATCAATCAATAGACAGTGAAACATATGCACGACTGAAAATGAAAAACATGACAAGTACAATAAGTGCACTGTGTATTCATACACTGTGTCTGCAAAATGCGCTATGTCAGCTCACACCTCACTTACATCTCACAAATGTTTTTTTACAAAAGAGGAAACAAGTGCAATAGTCGGATTAAACATCAGCAAAATATGTACATCAGTCAAGCTTCTGAAAAATCATAGAGAATGATGTGAATCTTTGTTTTGGTTTTGTTTCACCAATTGCCATTCATTTTTTTTATTATTTGTGGTGTTTGTTTGCTTTAGGTTGTTCACTAATAAACAGCAGGTTAGTAAGTACTGAACAGTATAACTCATTTATCATCAAAAACAAGAGTTGTACATAGATTAAAATGTGCTTTGCATTTACAGTAAACAACCCTACATCACACCAAATGATAGCTTGAAAAGGCTCCAGCCCTCCCAGGATGAGCCGTTACAGACAATAAATGGATTAGCAGTGAAAATTCAAAGGGCAGCAGAAGAAAACAGGGTGCAGGTTCTAAACTAACATATACAAAGCTATAGTTGTAAAATTCATGAAATTCCACATAAATCTTCCACACACTGTAGCCTGGTTGCTGGGTGTTTGGCTACTATCAGCGAATTCTCGGTACACTTTTGTGTTAGGTCAGTGTATAATTTTCAAGACTTTCAACCTGCGTGTCTTCTGTCTTCAGAGGTGAGGTTTGAGAGTAATTCCTGTGCTTCAGCCCAACCTCAGAGTTGCTGACAGAGCTGCGAATGGTGCTACGACGCCGAGACAGCTCTGCCAGATCCTCAGCTAGAACGCTCTCCATCACAGCACCCAGAGAGTGTCTAATCTTATTGCACAGGTCGCGGCAGCTAAACACATACAGGATGGGATTAAGCACGCTGTTAAAGAAACCGATGGATGCTGCAACTGGGAGGGCCTTCATTACAACGCCCTGCACCCGATGCTCATTGGGAGCCATCACCTCCAGGACGATAAAGAAGTGGTACGGAGCCCAGCAGAGTATAAAGGTCACCACTACAGCTATGACAAGCCGAACAAAACGAAAAGGCCGTCTGCAGCCTCTGCGTGCCAAGCTAACATTTACGACAGCATAGCTAAGGATGATGAGTGCCAGAGGGGTTAGGAAGGCTAGGAAGAGCTTCACGAAAACCAAGGCTTCTTTGCGACTTTTACAGATACTTGCTAGGTCATATGGCGCTTTAGGCAGTAATCTGGCATAATTGTAGTAACACAGAATTCGCCCAGTTGGTAGCGGAATGGCATCACGAAACATGTAGAAGGGGATGGTGCAGACAACTGCCAGGCCCCAAATCACCCCACATATCCTGCTCACTAGTTGAATGTTCCTGTAGTTTTGGGCCCAAACAGGTCTCACCACCACCAGGCAGCGGTCCATAGAGATGGCCGCCAGCAGGAAGGCACTGACAAACATGTTGAGAAAGAAGACGGAGGAATATATGCGGCAGAAGGTCGCGCCCAATGTCCAGGTGTCTCCGAGTGCCATGTAGAGTGTGAAAAAGGGCAAGAAAGCAGTGGCCAACAGGTCAGAAGCTGCGAGGTTCAGGATCCAGATGCTGATGATAGAGCGGCGAATGCGGAAGCCCACCACTACAACGATGAGGAGGTTTTCCAAGATGCCAATGGAGGAGAACAACCCATGGAGGAAAATAGTAAAAACTTTCAAAGAGCTCATCCCAACTGTTTGGTTTGATGGGCTAAAGGTGAAATTGTAGCTGGTAGGACAGTGCTCCATCGTGAAGGCAAAACGTCTCGATCCTTCAACTTTGGCTTTTTCTTCAAACTGCTGAGACCTACAACAGAGATTAGAACATGTAAAAGATCCAGTAATAACATCCCTTTTGAGGCAGCAACAGCTAAACTAAAAGCACGCCGAAAAGGAGAAATAGAATTGTTTAGAGCTGTTTCTTTCACCCTAACTCAGAAACCATGTGTTGCAAAGTGTTGTTGTATTCATGCTCATTAAATGGCACATATGTGCTCTAAATTACACAGATTGTGGTTACCGTAATTATGCAATAGCGTCTTTTTAGATAGCACACATTATCACAAGCCACAACCTATCACAAAGTATAGAGGTGTGATCATCATGGGTTAGTTGTTTTTGCATTACATTTGAAATGAGTAATTCAAGACGGTATAACCAGCGAGAACAAATATTCCGAAAAGCTGAATTTTTCATTCATGCAAACTTCGATATTATTTGTATTTGTGTTTGAGCTGTCTCTGAAAAGCACACAGCTCTGTTAGTTGCTACTCTTATTTGGCAACATTTGCCACATCCTCTCTGCTGTTCTTTACGAGCTCATTTGTATAACTGGTAGTCTGTCACGAAATGTTTTAAAACATTTCTAAGGCTTATGAGTTTCACACAGAGTTATGAAAATCAAAAGCTCCTGTAAATGCAGAGTTACAATTTCGGGTATGAATCGTGAAAAATATAAGACTGACACTGCATTAAGAATTGTCTAAAACTATCGACAATCAGTTTGTGGTTTTTACACTGCTAGTGAAGCAAACTCTACAGAGACATTTTAAGAGCGAAATTTCACCTATTTTTTCTAAATGACACATCCATCGTCTAACACACCACAAGATATTAGCTAAACAAACTGAAACTGAAGATTAAATGGCCTCTCACCCTCTGGTGATCTTGCAGATCACTTGGTTGTTTGTCAGTCGTTGGCAGGTCTTACAAGGCTTCTGTTATGTTATGTGCCATTATATAGCACAGTAACCAGAACTATCTTCATATGGGCGTAGCAGAGTAGAGTAAAGGGAAGTAACAAGTATTCTCAGAGGATGGAGCAGAGCTTATAGTGTCAAACCCACCTAATTTGACAAGGCTCTTTGACCAGATACTATAAGTTAGTTTTGTGTAATGTCCAAACTCAGAATTTCAATATCTCTTGTTTGTGTAAACTTTTGCTTGTAAAATGTATAATTTACATAGTTTACAAACCACATCTACAAACAAGTTGGATTAAGTGTAAATAAAGCAAGGATTTATTGATTTGCAGATCATTTGTTTGTGTAAACTAACATTAAAAAGTGAATCTGGTGTCACTGGAACGGGCAGAAAACATGGAAAAGTCGTTTTTAATGCTTAAAAAAGAAAATACACCTGGTGGAATAAGGTTCATTGGCAACAGACCTGTGTTATGATTGGACATAACTGAGCATCCCAGAGAATTTTGAGTCTCTCAGGAGTAAAGATCTATGGTTTACAATATCATTAAAATATTGAGAGAATCTACACTAAATACAAAGCCAAAAAACAATTTTGAGTACTGAAGTGATATTTAGGCCCTTAGCTTAAGGGTTTTTTTGAAATATCTTCACAGGACACTTCTGAAAATTGTCCAGGTCACCTAGAATAAGATAAGATCAGAGGAGATAAGATGAGATAAAACTTTATGGATCATACAGTGGGGAAATTCTTGTGATTCAGCAGCAGTAGACAAAGAACAAAGAACCCACGCAGAACAATGTAGTATAACTTTAAACCAGATAGAAAGAAAACGGAAAAACAGCATTAACTGTGCATAAAAAAATTGTTTATAAAGAATCTTGTGATCTACGTATGTACATATTTAAAAGTGGAAAATGTAACAGGAGAGTATTGCACACGGTCTGGGTCCTGTATGCTCTGGGAACTGTTGCAGATCATATCAGTGGATCGCCACTCTCCACTCTGCAGGTTTACTAGTTGTACATTTAAATTGAATATTCAATATGTAATTGTTCCCTCCTTAGCGGTGTAATGTGACGCTGAAAGAAAAAAACATTCTGCTTGCACACAGGGATCAATGATGGTGGAAACCACCAAAAAAGAAAAGCAAGCGAAGCAGAAGTTGCACAACGTCAAAACAAGTTCAGCTTTCACATAGTGAAAAAGGACAAAGTCATCGGTGTTTAAGTTCAGTACAAAGCATCACTGCTGGTGTAAATGCTGAGCTGCTGATTCATGCCGTTCTTGTCTTTGTAGCCTCCGTGGAAGTAAGTGTGTTTGACGTGAGCAGCCTCACCCTGTTGTGTTTTCATTTTACTCTGACGCCTGCTGGTCTGATCACTGTTGCCGAACCTTTTGTGTCAGTTCACTGTTGGTAAGAACTAATCAATGCTGTAACACAGCTCAATCATACATTTTCTCTTCCTACTGTGTGAAGGCATAACACAAGTGACATTGCAGCATTCATTATGTATATTTATAACATATATAAATTATACAGGTAGATAGATTATTCGTAATGTTTTGTAAGCATGACACAGATTTCGAATGATTGTCCATGTTGCCATGAAGAAAAATATAAAGCAACAAAACTTTACTTTACTGCTTTTTTGGCGTCACTGCTCTTTGCATCTGCGTGTGTGTGTGTGCTAAATAAAGAGTGTGGAGGATTTAAATCTGTATGTTATGCACAGGCTGACGAGACAAAATTACCATCCGTCACAGTATATAACAAATCTACAACTCAACAACTTCTCAAACTAAATAATGAATCTATCATAATCAGGCTCTTTGAATACGATGTCATAACAAAACTGCTCTAAATGTAATGACTTAAACCAAATTTTTGCAGTGTCTTGGTTAAAGGACCTCTAGTGGCTGTAATAATCATAAGTAGCGTAAAAGATGAAATACTAGTGTGACTTAGGAGGAAGTTGAGAAGGCTACATGTCAGTGGGTTTGGTAAAAAAGTTCCCATTTCGAAATAACAGTCACTGTTGCTTCTTTTTACTGCTGTTTCATAAGCTAACACCACATTTAGATGAATGCTCAGAAAGTAGATTCACAACCACACTGTGTCATTGTTCAGTGAAAACAGCCTCCAAGTGACCAGCAAGAGGAAATCTCAACAACATGGATCATGAAAACAAAGATTAAACATGCTGTGAGGTGAACTACAAATAACCCACAGTAGATTTTGGAGAATTCCTCTTTATTGGAGCGACGGTAACAGGGAATGATGGTTATCATATCATCATCCTTTTCTTTGAGTACACTACACAGAACTAGGGGAACAGTAGGATACTTTTTTCTGTCTCCTGAAACTAATGTTCCCCTGTAGGGCTAATTATTGGACATATATGTTTACAGTACCTCATGTGAAACACTAAAACATACATATACTGTATGTACCGCTTATTTAGTTTAGGTACAATGTCAGGAGAGATTAAGTGAGCAAGGAGATTTGTGGATATGAAACTTTTTACAATTATCCAATTAATAGCACAATTATCATTGACAAAGTCGAATAAAAAGAGATGACATATGTGCACCAAGTGGCAAGCTGCTGATTAATGATCACCCAAGGGTACAAATACGTGTCCAGTGTTAAGGACACAAATTTGACCTTGTTGAAGGTACAGATTTTGCACCGCTAACAGTCCAGTAATGTCCACCTGTTTGTTAAGAGTGCACAAGACAAAGACTTCAGATGAGACTGGAAGGACCGTGGCAGCAGAAACAGGTGTAAAGCACGCTTTGAGATTTCCTCCTCGAAATTAGGAAGTGTCTGGTGGCCTTCCTAAAAACTATTCAAGCATCAGCCACAGGCTTGTTACATTTCCTTACTGAAACGTTCAGCTAGTTTTGTTTGAGTTAGTTTGTTGTTTTCATCAGACATACATTGGCCTGATGATGAATCTTTTTATAGTGAGTAATACATATGAGTCAAAGCTGAAGAAGAAATCATTTATTTGCTTCTGTTGTAAATGTCAGTTTTCCAGTCAATAGTTGTTATATTGTGCATTTCTGGAGATGAAGACAGAGCAAAGTGTGACTTCTGTGGTTCACAAGTTCCTGCATGCGACCACACAAAATTCTCCCGGGACATTCTAAGAACAGTGAACACAGGGTGAGCCCATTGCTGTCACACATTGCTACCATGTGTCAACATATATGTTGATAAGAGGAATCATTTAAAAAAAATGTCTTTCTCTCTCTCTCTCTTTTCTATGTCTGAGCAGATAAATCATAGGCTTTTCATTTGCTAACAGCAAAGAGGAATATGGTGTTTGAGCACACGCAGCAATCTTTATAGAAAAATCCTATGAATGTCTCCGCTCCAGTTTCGCCCTGTGGTTCGCTGACTCTCTCAGCTCTTTAAAATTTGTCAATCTTATCATTTATTCACATAGTGTGTTCTTAGAGAGTAAAAGCTTGGTTTTATTCTTGATAGTGCTCTCTGTTTGGGAAGGGCCTTCCCATATTATACTCGTAACTCCATAAAACCTTTTAAAATAAAAACCTTTTATATGCTTCTACTGACAGCTAAGGACAGGCTGTCCCCTCACTATTTTCTGATAGCTTTTACTATGTACATTCTATTATGGTGTTATTATTGTTCATTATTTTTTCTATTGTTCTCATAAGTTCTTTGCTGTACAACACTTTAAGATGCTTCCAACTGAAAGGCGCTATAGAAATAAGCCTAAAACATGTATTATTATTATCATTATAGTGTGCTGCTTATTTTAGTTTTATCCAAACTACTATATGATGTCATCACCTTTAAAAAGAACACACACACACACACAAACACACACACACCCACTGTACAGTTCAGGATGTTGTGAACGAAGCCATTTAAAGTGATGTAGTTGGCGCCCCCTTAGGTTTAAAGGTTTAATGCTAAACATTTACAGCATCACTTGTATGCACATACTGACACAACTGACTTATTACACATGTAATATTTTGTGTATCCTATTCTTTCAGATGGTGTCCTGCTCTATGCCAACCTCATAGACAATGGGAATTTACCTTGTTTCTCTGCCTATGAATCCAAATATCTGTGCTGGTACATGCAGCTTGCAGGGGAGCCGCCTCAGATAATATCGTCTTTCAACAAACATTCACCGAAGTCCAGCACCTTCTACAACTAGTTCATAAACAACAACAATTTTCACATTATATTTTTCATCTGGACATTTCTAATCTCCAGGATTTAGATTCAACCATGTACTACTGTGGACAGACCAGTGCTACACTCACCGAATTTGACAAAGGTACATTTTAGCTTTTAAAATGTCATTTCTATATGAGTTTATATTTTTACAATTTCTGATGTTGTCTCACTTGTTGTCTCTGTTCCATGCACTTCATGGAACAGGTCTTTCCTCCAGCAGCCAGTGTCACACCTCATGCAGCCAGGAGGCTCGGTGAGAACTGCAATGTGCAGACTAGATCCGGTGACAGCAACCGCAGTCTTTAGTGGTTCAAGAAGGTCACAGGAAACTCCTGCCTGGGAATCATGCACATCCACACACACACACAGCAGCATACGGTGTGCAGCAAGCTCAGAGTGTGGGTCTCCTGCAGAGGAGAGTCAGCCCGTCTGATGCGGGGACGTATTACTGTGCTGTGGCTTCATGACGACAGATACTGTATGGAGAAGGAACAAGACTGGATGTTGGGGGTGTGCAAAACACGTTTTAAAGTTGTTGAATTTCGGAGTGCTTATTTTCTGAGAATGTGAATGTGAAATTCCAAATGAGCACATTTGAAAAGATCATTGTATTCTTTTAATTAACATTCACAGACCATCCCACTATTCTGGAAATGTGGATGTCTGCATGTCATAATTTCTTCTGTGAACAGTGTGACTCTATCCCACGTGCCCTCTCTTGAAGCACTTTGCAGTGGCAGCTCTACTTGCTTAAATTAATGTGAACATCATCCTCATTTGTATCATCTACAAACCGGCCAGGAGAAAATATCTTTACTCGGAAGGTATTTGCACAGTTTTAACGAGACAGGAAATGATAGTGTTCAGCCTGACAGAGCACTGAAAATTACATTTTGAAGGGTTGCATCCCCAGTCAGACACCCCAGAAACCTCAGGTTAGCTCAAAAAAACATTTCTTTGTACGTAGATATGTCCCATACAAACATATGTCTCTTATGTCTTACAGTATGAGGAGTCCCATGTTCCACAGAATGTAGCTTTGGACTTTAAGAAGAGACAAAGAAAGAGCAGGAGACACAGCAGCACAGAGGAGGAGACGGTGTAATCTGGAATTAGACTGTCAGACATGAGGTAAATTTTAAATCAAAGTTAATGAAACATAGGCAACAATGCAGCATCCCTAAAACCTAATGTTAACTAGACAAAAGGTATACCGTTTGTCAACAGGTTAAAGTATGTAAGAGGGTGTATGAATGAGAGAGGGGGGGTTGGGCGAATTGTTAAATATGCTTCGTCATATTTCCTCGTCTTAGCTTTCGGGTGACTTTCTTTTGTCTCATTATCTTTCTTTTCATCCCTGTTCAAATCTGTTCATGTTGTCTTCAGGTTCGTTCACTCACTTCCTGTCGCCCGCTCGGTGCAAAATAAACCCGACACCATAGAGCTAATCCTCCCTGCGCACGCTCTGACAATAAGAGCGCCACTGCCAACTACTGGACTGGATCTGCAATTACACTTTATTCTAGTACGGCAACAAAAGCATGTTCCCCAGGGTCACACACGCCCCACCTGGCAGGGCACCGCGCCCCCCCAGTGGGGCGGGCCCCACTATTTGAGGAGCACTGATCTAACCTAACCTGGCCTGGCCTTTGGGGCACCGGACAAGACAAACGTTCGTTCGTCGTTCTAAGCTTGACAAGCACAGCAAACTTCACTCTGTTTGTCGGGAGCCAGAGCTCAACAAAAACCACACACACAAAAGAGAATCCAACGAGCCAACAACCAACCCAGAGGCTGCTGCTTTCCATGCTGCAGCCGCCCAGAAGGACGGATTGACAGGGTTTTTAAACCAGAGCTGTGAAGACCTTGATTGAAACTGCTGGTGATTGGCTGTTCACATTAGTTATGGTGATCCACCAATTAGGGAGGAGTGTTGACACAGCAGATTTACATAATGAATGTACCTTTAAGAGACAGCCAGGAGGCCTAGGCCCTAACACCATAGGAAATCACTTTTTAATGCCTTTTTTTTTATGTTTGGTTCCTCACTACACCTACAGGCAAAGTAGAAATATATTCTTACAAAAAAAACTGCTACAATTTAAAATGTGTTTTCTGGGTTTATTGGAGAAAATATATTGTAGCGCCGGGTGGTGGTGTGGCAGCTACGGTGGGTTTTAGAGGGAGCTAGAGTTCATAACCTGGCTAACTGGTGCAGCTAAACTACGGCCAGGCAGGGCGCTGGCAACTTAACCGGACCGGTACTGAACCAACAGCTGTGAGATCACTTGTGTCCCGTACACCGCACGACTCCAAGTGGTCTTGTAAGGAAACAAGGAGAGCAGTTCTGTCTTTTATTGGCTGTCCGGAGACAGCCAGCTTTATTTCACACAGACAGGAACCAACGCACTTACACAGGTCGGTCACCGTGAGGGTCACTCCCACACACACAACAACCTCCCTCACGGTGCCGGCCAACACTTGTACACATAACACTACATAAACACAACCAATATCCCCCACACAATCAACACATTCCCCACAGCCACAATCACCAACACAAATACACTAAACACACTAGACACAGCAACTATCTACAATTCCCCATAGTCCTTAGCGGCCCAACCTCTGGTCCACCGGCCGGGTCGCTACAATATTATTGAAGATTTTCAAGTGCAGAGAACATTTCTGGGTGCCTCTGGAAACCATAACACAGAGCCGAGACTCAACATTTACTTTTAGTTAAAAATCTTTTATGTACAATTGCTTCGCTCATATTTGTACTTATTTATTTTAATTTGAGGGACAATGGACAGTGCTAAATGCCTCAGATTTAACTACAAAGCTAGATTTCATCTGCAGTCCTGTTTAAGTTTGGAAGCTTAGTGTTTAATATGGACATGCATCATAACAACCGTATTATTATTATTATTATTATTATTATTAAAATCAGTTTAAGTCTTCAAAGCCCAACTAAGAGAAGTTCTGTAGTATTTGCCACTGAATTTCTAGTAAAAAAATACAAATAAAATAATCGATTATCATATTTTGATGAGTCGAGTTCAGACTTGAGATTTTGCTTAAAGGTCAAAAGTCAAAAAACAGAGGCAACTTTTGCAACTCTACACTTCAGCTCCACATTTCCCAGAATGTAACTGTGACATTAATAAAGTAAGATTTTTCAAAGACTTAATAGTTATTGGTTGCCTCTATTTGTGGAGTAAACTAAGCTTTATGTGTGAGCTTGGTTTAGTGCCCTTTAAATCCAGAGTTTGCAGTTACACTCCTGATCAACAGGGAGCAGCAGATCTCTACAGTAGATTGGGATGTCCTGCCGTCACACATTTGCTTGTGTGACTGCGCTCAGAGTACCTGCGACCACTAAGATTGTAAAGATAAGCTTTGTAAAATGAAAACACCGCAGAGACAGGATGAAGCGTGTCTGAAGCTTTCAAAGACACTTGTGCGGTGTGTCCTGTTTGTGCACAGCACACCACGGCCGCCCACCCACACAGTGGTATTACTGCAATCGACTCTCATAAAAAGCTTCTATTACCCCTTTGTTCAAGTCAATATGATGAAAGGATTATTTAAAGATAATTTTTAAATTTAATTTTTTCATTTTTTCAGCAAAACTCTTTGTTCCAGTGGATTTTTTTTTTTTTTTTTGCTTAGTATTTTGCCACATTTCCTCATCAATTCAGACCAAAATTGTTTTGTTTAGTTATATACTAAGTCGTCTCACTTTTCTGAACATTTCTGGGGTTATGCTGCTGAGTCACAAATGAAGGCAGAGGAAAAACAAATACTTCTGAGTTCCCGCTCTGGTCAAGCTCACACATGTTCGCAGCTTTCCCCACAGGATGTGTATGTGGTTGTGTTTCTGCTGCTGTTTGTTCCTGTCGCTTTGCAATAACTGTTGTCTTCTTTCACTTCTTGATCACAAGTATATTTTTATACCCCAGCCCCGAAACAAATTGAAAACCAAAACACATGGTTCCAACTTTAATAAGAGCTGATAAATGGACATTTGCGCGATTGGATCAGCTGTGCAAAAGCTGTCACAGCGGAGGAATGATGAGAAGGAGCTGTTTTTTGGGGTCTGGCTTTTGACTTTCTTCTTTGTAACCACATCTATTTCTAAATTCTAGCTCAGAGGTGCTTTTATGTTCCTTTTTCCTGTCGCAACACAAGCCACTAAAAGGCAGCGGTGCAAAAGTACATTTAGGTCAGTGTTCGCCCCTAACTGACCTAAATGTACTTCTTGATGCCAAGGGCACAGTAGGAAAAAACATAAGCAATGTGGGGCTGAGTTAGTGAGCTTACAAAGATTCTGACCTATTTCCAACACTAAAAAACAATATGACTACAGGAAACTAAAGATCAGATGTGCAACATGTTCAACACTACCCACCAAATAATTTCCATGACTACCAAGTTTTAGTAACCAAACTAAGCTTAAGTTATATAATGACTGGAGTTTATTGATAAGCTTATAAAAATCTTTTTTGATCAGTTGAACTTTGTCCAAAAAAAGGCACCAAAAATAAACTAAAAGATTGGTGATTTCCAAAAAAAATACAAATAAAACATTTTCCGTGTTGTCACTGACCAGCTTAGGAGTATTTTAAAAATACATGGTAATGTATGGAAATGTACCGTATGATGCCCTCAAAACAGACAAAATGTTAATACAGAGCACGGACAGATGTGTTTATGTGAAAATAAACAGAGCCGTACACTTGGATTTAAGATACACATGCTGCCATCGAGGCCGCGTGTTTTGCCAGGAAGTGAATGCTTCAGTCTGCATGTGCTTCATAGACACAGCGTGTGTGTGTGTGTGTGTGTGTGTGTGTGTGTGCTTGACTGCTCTGGCAGATCTAAATCACTTTGAACATATATGAAGCATCATGAAGAGGAGAATCAGACAATGATGGTCACAGATTATGGATCATTTGAGATACATTCTCAAATCAGAAAAAAGTATAATTACAAAGTAAAGGTCATAAATATGTGTCTTAAACTTAATTTGGGTGTAACAGGCATCAAACTCATATTGCTCATATTTACAAAATATTTACAAAATCCAATTAAACCAGTCAGTGAAAACACTGAACATCTTTTCTTTGTACTTTTGTCAGACACATAAAGGTTCAAGCAATTTTTCGTCTTATGCCTTTTAGAAAAGGCTACAACTTTTCTGCAAATGGAGGGTCGGGATAGCAGTGAGATAGTAGATGAATTTGGGACCAGATATATATTTTCCCATGACTTGCCATTTAACAAAATGACAGCTTGCAATATTTTCCAAATGTTGCAACACAGCAATAGAGCTTCACCCTTCTTGTGAAATCAGACTCAGCAAATTCCCTGTCCTTTAAAAAAAGAAATGTGCACCATGTCTACAGTTAGTGGTGTATAAAGAAAGCAAGGCCTTGTATCAGCAGAGAGTCCCCCACTTAGTTGCTTTGAGGAAGTACAGCACAAAACACAGAGCACTTAAATCTCCAAATGGCTCTGACAATGTGACACAGTACAAAGCTGCTAAAATCCAAGTCTCACTCCTTTGCAAGGGTTTGTGTGTCTTAAAGAACTCTTTGTGTTTTAATCACATTGAAAGGCTTTTGCTCTTTGCCCTTTATTTAAATTCACCATATGGTCTGACTCACAATCTCTCATATGGGAGGATCTGTTTGTCATTTTAGCTTTGACATGTTTGGCAAACAGTCGACAACGAGCCTTCGTGCTGTCACTTTGCACGACTCAGGAAGTCTGTAAGTAGGTGAGAAGTCGGTTGGTCAGTAAAGCCCCAACTCTCTTGTGTCAACAGCCGTACAGCTTTTACCGCAGTGTTTTTCATCAACAACAATGTTCGTCCAAACCACAGAGATCAAAAGAAGCGTTTGAGTCACTCTCCTGACGAGGAGCCTGTCTCACTGACAACAGGGTCATTATAGCTGCAAGCGTAACGCAAATATAAACAGGCTTTTAAAGTTAGGAACTAAAGCATCTGAAAATACTCAGCGCTTTCTTTTTATACTTCAACAGAAACAAACACACTGAGACAAATATACACATGTTTGAACATAAACAGATCAATCTTTCATAACTTGAGCACCATGCAAAGCGAATCTTCAGTCTGCTGTAGCCAGCTATTATTTTAAAGATAATCTCAGTGTTTTGCAGTTTATTGCAAATCGACTGAGTCTCATATTTCAAGTCATTAGTCATGATTTTACCCAGGCACTGAAATGACTCCACCTCTTTCACAGTGATGTGTCGTGAGGGGATGTGGGAGTGACTGCTGCAACGCATGTGCACAAACTCCAGCATCGTATTAACACTGAAGGGCAGTGGTAATAAGAGAAGGAAGTTTAATACTTTAAACTTGCTTGTTATGACTCTACTTTGGGGTAAACTTGAACTTCACAGCGTATGATTCATATTAAACTTTTTGGTCGTCCTACTCGTCTAGAAGTCCCTCAGATGACATTATCTGTACTGACATAGTTCAAAAAGAAGTAGCAACATTTTATGTTTTTATCATCAGGAAAGGTAAATACAAGGGGGCAATGATCAATCCCACTCCTATACAGACACTCTACAAACAAAAACCATAGGAAGGGAATAGTAAATCACTGAAGTTGGACAATCAGACTCCAGGTTGTCTGATGTCACATTGGACTTGCCACATTGTTCGTAAGGGAAGATTCACCATTGTCTTTCACCAGACCTATGACCCAAAAAAACCCCCCACCAGAAAACAGGTGGCTGGAAGTGGACCCCCTGTTTACACGGCACAGGTATGGGGAAAACCCTGGTCTGGTTCTTATAGAGTATACATTTTCATTTTAGACCATAGTAAATGATTATACACTCACTCGCCACTTTATTAGGTACACCTATACTCTCTAATACAATGAAATACAATGTTATAACTTCTCAGTTTTGGAGTTTAAATTGTCTGAAAGGTGATAATTCTATTATTGGGATCACTGGAGTATGAGACCAGAGTATGAAACCGGCTCTGATGTTGAGGAGGCTGTTGTATTACAGAATCAGGAGTGACTGTCAGTGACATATTTTACTGTCAGAGAAGGTCTGCGGTGGGAGGCGGACGGGGGTAGATGGGTGGTTACAAAGCAGTCGACATTCAAGTAGGAAACATCGATTTGTTTTTGACTTTGAAAAGAAACTACTGTATTTAATCTAAATATCTTCATAATTCTAAAACTATGTCTCTCACAGACAATCCAACACTGTGTGGTTTTAAGCACCAAAAGATGGTGCTATTGGTTGAAAATCCCACACAGATTTTGTGCATAAAATTATGAAACCTGTAGTTCTGGATTTATTTCATGGCTTCCGCATATTAAAAATCTAACTCTGTGACAATCTTTCACAGAATTTGCAGTGGCAATGTAACTTCTTTGGAACTATTGCAATTGGTGTTTAGGGACAGCAAACAAGCAACATAGTAACACCAGCCACCAAAATCCTCTACCATATTTAAAATTGGTATTGAGAAAAGTTATGTATCAAGTTGAGTGAGTTGGACAAATATGAGTTGGATTCTAATTTTAGTGGAACGTATGCATTTTTGGGGAAACTCACTAACTTGGCCTGTTCCCTTTGGGCTTGAGTTGTTGCCCCTGCCATCATGATACCCTTACCTCTTGTTAGACAGTCAATCGGCTTTTGAAACACTCTGGGTTCAGATGTGTTCAGGAACTGTAATCACATTTCCCATACTGTGTGCACAAAGTCAAACAATAGCTTCAGTCTTTCCTCTTTGTACTAGCCTTGTGTTACTGTGGTCGCCACTGACTTAACAAGTATAAATGCAATAGGGTCCTGTAAGTACGACTGGCAGCAGCAGAGGCCACTGGGCTGCTGCCTACTTTATGCTTTAAATACTCTCACAAAAAGTTACCAAATGAGCCCTTGAAAAGTAAAAAAAACCAGATAGCCACTATTGATTTTAATTAAAGTCAAAGTTTAAGTAAAGCATGTTATTTTGGTGTGAGTACTAAGGTAGTTCTTGGTAGCTGGGATTCAAACCCACAACCTTCTTTCTGCATCCCAACCAGATGCTCTACCACTTTCCGAAAAACTAATGTTTACAAAAAGTAACTTTGACGAATGTTACGTTTCCTCCATATGAGGGTGACTCAGTTGGTAGAGTGGCCGCCCACCGACCATATGGTCAAAGCTCTGTGCCCCACTCTCCCCGATCGCATGACAAAGTGTCCTTGGGAAAAACACTGAACTGCCAACTACCCAGCCCATCCCCAGTCATTCAGTGCCAAGTGCCGGTCCCAACCACTGATCAATGACCCTGAACCCTGAACTTATGGGGTAAGCCAAAAGGCAAAATAAATAAATAATTAACACAACATGTATCCTCAACATAGGAGATGCCCAGGATAGAGTGAAGTGGAAAAGGATGATTCGCTGTGGCGACCCCTGATGAGAAAAGCCGAAAGAGTAGTAGTAGTAGTATCCTCAACATATTATATCAGCTTACATCATTTGACCTGATTTTTTTCTGTTTCTCCCAAACACTATTTTGAAAGCTCTTAACCAAAGCTTATTTTATTTAAAGATATATTTTCTTACAGTAGAAATAAACTATTTTTTTTTCAAACGGAAAAAAAAAACACTGACATGCACCAGCCTCTATGCCTCCATTCAAAAATGGATTTCCTTTTCATGGCACAGAAAGGATGTCATGCTTCCTGTCTTCCAACAACAAAGATGTAACCAAAATGACTAAATCGACCCCAATTACAGCTCCAGTTATCTGGCAGGGCTGAAATTTTCCAAAAGAACAGATTGCTAGTCTGACTCTGCAGCTAACAAGCCAGCTGAGCCAATCACAACGAGCCTTTGTCTCCTATAAGAGTTGGGTGCATCCGCTGACATGCTGTACAGGACATAGACTGCAGAGCTTCAGAGATGAGGTTACTTTGCATTTTTCTTGGGATTCTCTGTGAGTATTTTACACATTATTCCACGTTTTGAGCACATAAACACTATTTTGAGTAAGGCGAATGAGGTTTACAAAGTATAAGAAATATGATTTTATGCATTTCTGTGCAGGCATGGATGGCGATGTGATCAAGACCTCAAGTTTAATTCAGACGAGCGGCATCGTTAAATCTGAAGTTGGAAAGAATGTGACTTTGGAGTGCTTTTGTAAAAATGAGGCAGTAACTTTCCTTTCTTGGTATCAGCAAGGCTTGGGAGGCAAACCCAACATTATATCAACCCGTATGAAGCACAGCATGGATGCGAAGATCTACCCTGGGTATGAAGAAAGGTTCACAGTTTTTGCGAAAAATCAAGAGGGGATCAACCATCTCATCATCAAAGACCTCCGCCCGTCAGATTCAGCAATTTATTACTGTGGGATCTTGGAGTTCAATGCAGTTGAATTTGGGCGAGGAGCTTTCCTACATGTAAAACAGTCGCTGTCCAGCTTTAAAACTGTCCATCAGCCAGCGGTGGTATCGCATCGCTTCGGAGATTCTGTGAATTTAAGCTGTACAGTACACACTGAGCAATGTGAAGGAGAGCAGAGCCTTTTCTTGTTCAGACATGGTGCACCTGAGCCCGCAGTCATATATCCTGTTGAAGAATGGTGTACAAGTCTCACAAAAGAGAAGCCGCACATCAAAAATTGCTCATTAAATCTTGCAATAAAATCTGCCAGATCGTCTGACGCAGGAATGTACTACTGTGCTCTGGCTAGCTGTGGAGAGATTGTTTTCGGAAATGGAACAAGGCTGGAGATTGTAGGTAGGGTCTTCTTCACTTCGATATTTTTGCTTGATTTTTACCTTACTGGGAAGTCCCTTTGGCTGAAAGCATCTGCCAATTATTCAATTTATCAAATGTGAATGTAAATATTATGGTTATAATAGTTGGTGCTGTATGTTAAAATTCTTTGTAACCTGAAAAAAATGCTTTTAAATTACCCACCTGACGCATTTTGTATAAAATAAACATATAAAAGTTTGGTTTTTTTTGCATGTTAGGCAGTTCAACCAAAGTACCCCCTTTCCTGGTTTATGTCCTGAGCGTTGCATTGGGAGTTTCTATTATCGTGCTCCTCGTCTTGGCATTAGTCTTGCACAAGGTGAAGAAAACATTGTGCTCTATCTGCAAAGGTAAGAATTGCACAGCTGCACAAATACTGATTTACTTACTGTAACTAACTGGTGGCTTGATCATTCATTCTTTTGATTCGTAGGATCTGTTTCACACCTGACATGTTCTGCAACCGCTGACGTCATGGTGGGCATAAAAGTCTCAACTACTTCTTAAGGGGGCAACAAATATGGTTAAAATATGTCTACTTTTTGTACTGTAATTGATGATTTCTATTTATTACTTTGTCCCTAACAGAACCGAGATGCAGATGTTCTTCATTATGCTGCTTTGAGTCTGAACAAAAGCCGCAAACAACATCGTCAAGAAGACAATGTGCACACTGAATGTGTATACTCCAGAGTAAGGACTTTAAAAGAGTGAAGGAGAAGTTCACGTTTGCATTTGTCCACTTCAGCAAATTAGCTTTTTCTCGCTCAGCCACGGTTGCAAGAAAACACAAATGCACATCACCAAATGTACAAAGATGTTAAAATAAAATAAAATATATTTTTATGAGTTATTGAGGCTTGTTCTATGTGTGTGACAGACCCACTAGTCTTAGCATCTGTGGACATACAGTACAGTATAAGACTGGATACAAACACACACACAATTTTAAATGCAGATTGCACCTTTCAAACTGTAGCCAACTCTCACCATCTCACCATTTACCTTTCAACCCTGCGGTGAAGGTGGTGTGAACAACACACCACAAGTTTCCATTAGTGGAAACTTGTGGTGTGTTGTTCCTAGCATCATTTAAGTACAGGAAGACCGGCCTGTAGTCTCTAGCCCAACTCACACAAGCCCAGTCTAACAGGAAGTATCAAGACTTAAAGGCTGCAAACTAAAAGCAACCAACAAAGAGTGACACAACGGAGTTAAGTGATTGCAGGAGAAAGATGTGTTGTAACATACCTTTAGTCCAAAGGTCCAGATTTATGTTTTGGCTCATGCAAAGAATGACGCTTTCACTGCACTCTGTTATTTTGGTCACTTCAAACTGTTTCAATTTCGTTTCCCTAAATTTGTGACACCAGAGCGGAAGCTATGCTTTTTAAGAAAACTTATCATAATAACATGTCAAGTTTGGGCTTCATCCACTTTACGACAAAGAAGACATTAATGAGCACATCCACAAGTCAAACTCTGATCCAATATGAATGAAATAAATGAAAAACTGCATAAAAGTCACACTGAACCGAAAATACAGAACCACTCTGGTATATTAACTTCATATACAGCGTCAAAAATGTACACAGTAAAACACTGTATCAAGATTATTCCATGAAAGCTATTTCTGTAGGCATTTTGGCATCATGCTGAAAGCTCACGGATGGCACGGATGTTCCGTAGGTAGAATGGTTTTATCAACTAAACCTGAACCTTTGTTCCTACACTATCATACAACCAACAGGACTGTTTGTTAAAAGAGCGCCCCCATGCAGGGACGCAGGCATCTGTTGAAGCTGCACGCCTTATAACCCCAGGAACCAAAATTGTAGCTGATTTCTTTTACAAAAACCCTTAATTTAGATCCTGTGTATTTTTGTGCTCTAAGAAGTAAAACAAACCTGGAATTCAACTGTGCAAACAGAGGGGTTTGCTTGGGTATAGGCATCACAAACCTTAGAAGTAGGTTTAGGTACTAAATAAACATGGTTAGGGTTAGAAGAAAATCACAGTTTGCCATAAAATTTCCACGTGTCACATGACATATATCACATGACTGGTTACAACATCAGCAACAGCAGTAGTTTCAGCCTGACCTTAAATTCCAGTCTTCTCTAAGAAAATCTTGTGCTAACTACACCAACCTCCACCTTACATGGGTCTAAGTTCTAAGTGAGGTGTTTAAGTGGCCAAACGGTATTAGGTATCCCTTGGTCTTCCCTGGGCATATGTGTCACTCCCAAGTGTCCATGGGCAAGACACTGAACCACTAAGCTTAAACTAGTAAGGAAACTTTGAGTACACATCCCAAGGCCATCACATTGGGAAGGGTGGATTCAATAACAGCATTCATGATGGAAACTAATGTCTAAGTGTCAGTGTGCGGATTAGACCTGCTGTGGCGACACCTAACAGGTTAAGATGAAACGAAACCGTATCGTATTTGTAATGTCATCTGTACCACGACTGAAATGTTTGGAATAAATATTATTATATATCTGCTACTATAAAGAGGTCAGTGCTAAACTGTGTGTTACTTCATCAATTAACCTGGGGATCTTTAGTCAACAAGAGGCAGTAAAAAAGAGTAGGTCTAGAAATACCGATCATAAACGAGAGCAAGTCTAAGAGGAGGGTCTGACAGGGCTATCAGTCTTCTCCTTTGTTCCATCCTTTGTTCTTAACGTTACACTTAGCCACAAGCAGTTTTGTATGGTTTTATTGTACCTTTACACATTAGGACATCACTTTTCTGATCATTAACGCTGAACGTTTGTAAGCAATTTTATTTACGATTCATTGCTATTTTCATCTTAACCATACTAAACGTCAATCAACCACATTACTCTAGTTGTATGTCTTGTTGTCTCACAGTTTGCCAATAGTGCCTCAGTTCTTTCCATCTAACCCTTCTCATAGACCAACATTAACGGGGGGAGGGTGGGGTAACTGGTCATGTGATCATTCCAAATCATTTTTGATTGGCCAATCCCACACAGTCCATTCTCTAAAAAGTAGAGAACGTGTAGAGATTCTCTTAAGTGCACAACAGATTCGAAATGACACCTCCATTGTTTTCCTTGTACGTCGCATGTCTGCTAATGACAATGGGTAAGTTGTATCTCTTGAAGATCGCCTCTTTTTATATCTTTTCTGCTGCCAATATTTTTGAGTACTGCAAGTTACAATGTCTTCATCCTGTTAACTGGATTTTCTTGGCGTCCATTTTCTCCTCAGCACCTGTGACAGCCCTAAAACCATCATCATCCATTCATTTTGTGTCAGTTAATATTGGTCAGAATGTGACTTTGGAATGTTTCTATGAAAACACTGTAGCAGTGATGTTTTACTGGTATAAACAACGTCTGGGAGACAAACCCAAACTGTTGTCCAAATACTATAAGCACGACAAAAATGGCAGTTTAGTTGATGAATTTGAGAATGATCAGCACTTTAAACTGGAGACAAAAACTGGCATAAATCACCTGACAATCTCAAATGTCCAAAGTTCAGACTCGGCTACTTACCACTGCGTAAGTGGTTACTCATATGTGTTTGAGTTTTTGGAAACCATTATTGTCAGCGTAGAGCATTCAGGTTCACACATTCACGCTACAGTCCGCCAGCCAGTATCCAAGACCATCCAGCCTGGAGGCTCTGTGACTCTGAACTGCACAGTTCACACCGGGACGTGTGATGAAGAACTCAGTGTCCACTGGTTCAAAGACTCTGGGGCATCATATCCAGGAATCATTTACACCCATGGAGACAAGAATGATCAGTGTGAGAGGAAACTTGACACACAAACACATACATGTGTCTACAACTTGCAAATGAAGAGTCTGAATCAAACACATGTAGGGACCTACTACTGTGCAGTTGTCTCTTGTGGACAGGTACTGTTTGGAAATGGGACCAATGTGGACTTTGAGGGTAAGTGACTTGATTTGATAAACGTGGTGAATGCAGTACGATGATTTTGTTATTTAGTGTGTCCTCATGTGTGGTTCTCTGCAGATGAGGAAGATTTTTCTTGGTGTATGTCTTGAGTGGAGCCTTGACATTTACCACCTTCCTGGTTGCTTTCCTGCTTTACAAGACATTTAGAGCATTAAAGACAAGGAGCTGCCAATGTGCAGGTGGGCTAAAATGTTTCTCTTTGACAGATTATGCATACTGTTGTATGTGGGAGTAATGGTATTGAACAAAATTATGTGTGGCTAACATTGTCTCAGTGGAAGGTTACTGCATTGTCTTGTAGAATATTTTTAAGCCTAAATATTTGTTAGTGGCAAAATATATGAAGCCTTCAGTAAATTGTGTGACCCACAATAGCAGCAATAACTGCAAAATGCTTCCAGTAATTGTTTACCAGGGATCTTCCTGTATAAACTGTCTGCTTCAGGTCCTTACAATTTGACTTGGTTACTAATTCATTTTAACATTTTTGCTATCAGTGAACTTCTTTTGCTTTGCGTTTGCTGTGGTTATATGTGCCATGTGCATTATTCCAACAACCTTTGAGCGTAATGTTGGACTCAAAGGCTGTACAAATATTATATGTACTGTAGTGCTGAACACTATTTCTTCTGCGGTCATAAAAAACATGCTTATTCAGGGGTACGAGTTAAATACACGTTGTATTTTCAGTCCATTAACACTTATAGTATACTGGAAGTGTAAGTGAACTGAATATACGTGTATATACTGTAACTGCATCAATTTAAATGCAGAAGTAACACTGCATATATTCATTTATGTAAAAGCGAGATAACTTTTTTCAATGAACAAAACGAAAGACCTACTAAGCACATTTTGTAGCTTTAGCTTTCGCGTTCCTTGTTCTAGTGGCTGGTGTAGAGGGTGGCCGGGGGGCAAAAGATCATTGGAACTTTAAGATGAATTAAGAGTAATTACATAAAATTAGACATACTTGCCCGTGTTTTCTTCTCAATACATTCATGGACAGCAATGTTCTTTTTTTCCACACTGCAACTACATGAACACCATTGCTATTCAGTGACTTTGGGATATGGATGCATGAAAAGTGATATTAACTACTGCAATTGGGGCCTCAGGTTTCTCTTGGCCTTTGGTGATCTTTGTGGTGGCAATGATCTGTAAGACAGTCAATTGTATTCCTCTAATCCCTTTTGGTCAAGTCATGAGATACCAAAACCAAACTTCGTCACTGAACGACTAGATTCCTTTCCTTTAAATAAGGCATGAGCTCATACACTCACCTCTGATTATCATCTATTTGCTTAAAAGGCCTGACCCCACCGTCCACTATCTGTCACAGTTCATTAGTTTTACTCCAGAAGTATGGTGACCAAATATTCACCTTCAGCTCAAGTGTAATTGGCCTCTATTTAAAGAACTTTTTTTTCTTTTAATCACACCTAGAGTTTCAAGAAAGATCATCATTTCCTTCAGCACCAAATACAGAGGTGAGTGTTATCACATCCTGTCCTGTCCACATATTTCACAGCGCAGAGACTGAACATATGAGTATAGTTTACTAAAGTTCAATTCAATAGTCGGTGTACAGACTCACATCATCACTGTTGTCCTGAAAGTGTTTCCCTTAATTTGTCCGTCTGTTAAAATACAAAAACCAAAAAAAGAGTAAATGCTCATCTGAAAGGTGCCAACAATACATCATAAGCACTGTGTTATACCAATATATTTTTATTGACATTTATGACATATTCTAATATGGCTCATTGTAGATTTACCAGAGTTATAAAGATGAAGAAAACCTCCATTATGCTGCACTGAAGGGAAATAACATCAGCAGACCCAGAAGACAGAGAGACAATAGCAGTACGTGTGTGTACTCCAGCATAAAGCAGCAGATGTGAACAATTAACAGATTTACACTTGGTTTGTATGTCAGTAATAAGCACTGATATCACCTCCTCATGCTGACTGGGAGGCTTTGCTTTGCAAAACATTACACCGCTTTGTTCTGCCGCAGACAAGTCAAGTTCGTATGGGAGCTACTGTATGTTGTCGGAGGTGCCATGTTTCCACCCTTGCTATAGTAGGTGTGCACAGACAAAAGACCACACGTAGCCAAACCCTGTGGGGTATGTGGGATCAGGTACTTGAAAGTGAGTTTTTCACATGTAAACAATGACTATTAAAATAGAAGTCTCTACCTCACTGTCTATATTTGTGCTGCGGCCATTTATAATCGCGTGCATAACCTCCCTGCACAGTCACATGTGCATGACACTCACAGCAGCACACATTGACTGAGCTATGGATGTGACTTTTAAATGGTGTTGGTGCAAACCTCAGGGTGGCAATAAAACCCAGCAGCATGAGATTTACTAAATATTGTGCACATACTGTCTACTGCAGGAACCAAGTGTCAAAGAAGGAGCCTCTTCAAAAAGTCCTGTGATAGTTCCTGTTGTTCTTCACAGGTTGTTTACTGTAAAAGCACTCGTCGTGCACCACAAACGCAGAGATGTGAGGCTCTTTTTATAGCCAGAGTGCGGTCGGCAGTCATACAGTTAGCCCTCTGCGTATTTTGGTCATGCACTTCTCTGCGACCTCCTGCTCTCTTTGTCGCCGTGGTTGCAAACAGGAAGTGTCTGCAGTGTTTGCTTTTAAGCAAAGCGGACGAAACAGTGACAAAAGCCCAAACTGAGAAAATTTAGAAGAGTCGTGTCTTAGCCATAAGACAGGCTTTAATAAAAGCGTTACCATGTGCTTGAGAGATGCAGATGGTGCCTCCTACATCCTATAAAATGGAACAGTTGGTAGCAACACTGAACAAAGTGTGGTCGTGGTACAGCATCGGCTGTCGCTCAGATCTATCTACTCTACAGAAAGAAAGAGGAATCAAACTAAAATACTGAGTTAGTCAAAATCAATTAATCATACATCTCTGATGAACTGGTGTCATATTTAAAATGTACAAAGTAATATTAGTAATGCTAGTAGTATTATTTAACATTATATTGATAAATAGTTATTATCACAGGTCATAAAAGCCCCACCTTCCTCCCATAGACGCTGGTATTCACACACACTGGTCCTGGTTGTTCTCCCATTGGAAGACTAACAATCACAGTAAACTGGCAAGACTTCAGTTCTGAATGTGACACATACACCACCCTGTATCTAATACCTGGCATTTCAAAAGACTCCAGGCCCCTTTAACAGGCCAAATAATGTGTAATATTAGCAGATAACTGGCGACATCTGGGATCATCAAAAGTGCTTAGGCGATTTTATCTCTAATGATTCAACCTTTTTCATAAAACAACTACATTTATGAAAATTATCTGGAACAAGTTGCAAACGTAAAATAAGTGAGTCTTGCCCACATTTCCAGCAACCCAACACTTCTGAGCCGTGAGGAAATCTGTGCAATCAAAGAGTTTACCCAAAAACCTGTTTGAACTAGCAGATTTCTCCATGCAACGCATTCAAAGCAGCACTGAGCATGTGATCTGTGTTTCCGTGTGAGGATATTAGATCGTCCTTCTCGTTAGCCAATCAAACACAGTCTTCTCTGTGAGGACTTGAGAACAAGATCAGTTTAAGACCATTCAATGTGGCATTGGACCACGATGACACCTGCGAATTTCTCTCTGTATCTGGCTTGTCTGTTCTTGGGGAGCGCAGGTAAGTTGTTTTTGTAATTTATTTGTTTATAACCTATATATTTTGTAGTATTACTCTTGCATTATTTTGCATGGGATCATTATGGTCATTACCAACCCAGCTTAGAATTAAATTGGCTTTTTGTTTTGTCTTTTTTCCAGCTCAGATGTCTAATCTGAAGTCATCCAATTATGTGAAGCAAGAAACTGGTTTTCGCCAAGATATTGTGGGTGGGAAAGTGACTTTGCGTTGTTTCTACGAAGGTGAAGCAGTGATGTTTTACTGGTATAAACAACCTTTGGGACAGAAACCAAGAATCGTGTCTAGCTTCTTTAAACACCAGATAAATGGTAGCTTTCACGATGAATTCGAGAATGATTCTCGTTTCAGTCTAGACACGGGAAACGGTAAAAATCACTTGACAATCTCAGATTTGCGCATTTCAGATTCAGCTACTTACTACTGCATGGGTTGCTACGCATATGATTATGAATTTACAGAGGGTGTTGTTGTCAGTGTAAAGGGTTCAGGTTTAAACATCCCAGCTTTTGTCCGTGAGTCAGTATCTGGGACGATCCAGCCTGGAGACTCTGTGCCTCTGAAATGTACAATTCACAGTGGCACCTGTTATAAAGAACACAGTGTTTACTACTTCAAAGATTCAGAAGAATCTCATCCTGGACTCATTTACACCCATGGAGGTGGGAATGAACAGTGTGAGAGGAAACCTGAAACTCACACCTGTGTTTATAACCTGCCAATGAAGAATTTGGATGTTTCTAAAGCTGAAATGTCTCACTGTGCTGTTGCATCCTGTGGTCACATACTGTTTGGGAAGCAAAAACAGACAGAATGTAAGTAACATTACAGCATAGGTTTCATTTCTATAGTTAAGATCACTAAGTATAATCTTATTAGTATTCTAAAGCTGTGTAACGTACCTTTCCAGCTGAATCTGCAGATGGACACTCTCTTGAATTGGTGTATTTCTTAAGTGGAGCTTTGGCAATTACCACCACCCTGGTTTTTCTACTGGCGTATACAACCTATAGGATGTACAAGACAAACAGCTGTGAACACGTGCCAGGTAGGCTGTGAGCGATCAGTATTCATTTTGTATATCATAGTGGTTAATATTAAAGGTAAAATCATTCGCAGATGATATGATAAAGTCAACCAAATCTGTCTTTAAGTCAGTCTTATTTGATGACCACTCTCTCTGCAGGATCTCCCACTGCCTCAACTCCCAATGCAGAAGTGAGTATTTTTTTACTAGTAAATAGCAGTAACTATTGCACCAGGTGCAACCATAATTACATTTTTGACGTTAATGTAACCAGCTGATGATTAGATGTTAGTGCGAGGTTTCACTGTTGACATATTTGCAACTCGCCCACATAAATTAATTGCAAAGATATTCTCATTATGTTTGTAACCACATTCACTGTAAACACAAATTTGCATTGTGAGATTCAATTGTACAGAGACATAATTTCTAGTGGGTTAAAAAGTAGAACATCACTGAAAAAGGACAATGGAGTACAACCGTCATCAGTGGCATGTACACGTGGATCAGTATGTTCCTGTGGTGAACTAGCTGTAGTTATATCAATGTGGACTTTACTGTGCACTTCTTTTAATTGTTGTGTACTGACACACTGATTAACTGATTAACGATAAATATCATTAACAGAGTTATCAAGATTCAGCAAACCTCCATTATGCTGCTTTGAAGACACACAAGGCAAAAAGATCAACAAAACAAGGGGAGAACACACATACTGAGTGTGTGTACTCCACTGTCAGACAATAAAATGGGCCACGTTTCATTTGTGCTTGTATTTCTGTGTAAGAGAAACTTATTTTTAAACTGTCTATCAAACTACATATGTGCTTTCTTAAATATGAATAATAAAAGACTAATAACAGACTATGAGGTTGAGTGTTGTCAAGGTTACCACACCTCTACAGTGTGACACACGACTTCTCACTTCCATGCTGTCTCAATAAACAGCTATTTAATACATCGTCCGACATGTCCGAAAAATCTATCTACCACAAAATAAACTATGCACGCAATGTGGAACCGAAAGAGAGATCAGGTTTGTGCTGCACTGCTGGGAGCATGAAACGCAGCAATAATTATTTCACGAAGCAAAATCTTCATAGTTGAGAGTGAGTGTCTGAACAGGCCCCACCTGTGTGAGTGGAAGATGCTTCATCATGATGAGCCATTTCCTGAGCACAATATCAAGCCTTAGTGTTGGAGCAGTGGGCACAGGATGAGCTGATGTCATGGATGCAGGTGTTGCATAAACATAAAGATTGTTTTTGTTTTGTTGTTTTTGTTTTTTTTTTGCAAATAAGAGAATAAAGAAGATAGAGCATGAGCACAAAAGGAAGTGAGAGAGCACACACTTAATGGTTAGACAGTCTTCCGGGTTATTGGTTCAGTCCATTTTGAACGCCACTCTGTCTTTGTCAGTGACTACTTGCTGAATAAGAAACAAAAACTACCTAGTAGACCTCATGTCTTATATATTCAGAAATTAAAGCGTAAGCCATGGCTTCGTTAAAACAAGTTTTACACCGATGTGACTCCTTACACACTCAGCTGCATGAGGGGCCTTTTTCTCACCAGAGGGTGGAAACAGGACCTGTACGCGCGTCATTTCTGAACACGCGGTGAAAGCTGTGAAAACCAGTCAGTCGCATAGTGAGTACCCAGCTTAGGTGAGCAACTGCTGCTGCAGCTTGTTTATCAAAAGCATCTTTGGCGAATTGTACACCACAACGCGGAGATGTGAGGGTCTTTTTTTAGCTCGTGTGTGGTCGGCAGTCAAAGATTAGCTCCCTTTGTCCCTCGGTCGTGTACTTCGCTATGACCCTCCTCTCATGTCGATGCTCTGGTTTCAAACAGGAAGAGTCTGCAGTGTGATCGTGCACGGCTGTCAAACAGTAACTGATGCCCACGCTTTCATAAGAGTTTATATATTTATTTCAGGGTTTAAAAAACTCGACATTAGTTTTATAAAGTACGAGCATCACACAGATACCATCTCTGAAACATCAATGTAGATATATGAACTAAATCATGCCGTGTGTCAGTGAGAGTGCAGCCCGGTTCAGGATGTGGCACTTTGTGAGCTTAGCCCAAGCTTCTATTTACATCCCACAATAGAAATGTCATCATTTACAACATTTGCAGCATTTATAGCTTTTTTTATTTATAGCAACTAGCAGCGGTAACAGTTCTGTGTGTGTGTGTGTGTGTTTGGCACCTGAAACAGATTAAATCCCCCTGTGCTAAGGAGCGTAGCA
This sequence comes from Channa striata, assembly GCA_033026295.1. NCBI lineage: Eukaryota > Metazoa > Chordata > Actinopteri > Anabantiformes > Channidae > Channa > Channa striata. Next base: position 27,998,294 of record CM065168.1, on the reverse strand, counting down.
GCAAGGTTGCTACCAAAGCCTGTAGAGATGGTGACAGATCATTTTGAAATGTTTAACCATGGTGAAGTACCGTACGATTCCCATAATAAATACTCATAATATTCATAAGGGGCATTAAGACATGCACCCTGGTGACATTGGTGATCCTTTAACGTTTTATGAATTGCTCCCAGTATATCAAACTTTTCACATATTCCAACTGATTGAAAGGCACAAAGCTTAGCACAGACCTACATGATTCATAAAAGATGTCTCCCACTGACTGGTGATCCCCCAACTTATCATTTGACACCATGATATTGCCATTTGTGGTTTCAAATGAAATGTTTTAAGAACAAACTTGGTGACATTCACGTTCCCCTAAGAAAGAACTGTAATAGTTTTGTTGGTCCTTTAGTGACATCATACACTGAATGGGATTATGACCCACCAAACCCAAAGACACACTCGCCATCATCAGACTGATACCTGATCAGCTGAACATCAGATAAATGTTTTGTCTAAGCCCAAGAGAAAAACCGAAACTGGTGGTGGGGTTGTCGTACTGCATCACGATCCTGCTCCTTTGCGTTATGTGTGGACACATCGACCCGTTAAACAGGTGTAATAGTGTCTTCTAAAAAACAACACTAGTTGCACCTTGTACCTTTCACTTTTTCCACTGGTGGAAACTTCATAGCAGAGCTTCAACACAGGAAGAATGACCTCTTCCCTGATATTTGTCGAAACTTTGAAATACAAATAGTTTCAGTTTTTGGTGGGCAGCGCAATGAGTGGTTTTATTGTGCATTTATTTGGAAACAATGCAATGTAAAGGTAAAATGGAAAGAATCAGAGTGGCACTATGATTCAAAATTTGGTTCACTTGCTAAAATGTTGACAAAAAAATGCAACAAATATTGTTTTATTTACTTAATTCCAGCTAAAAGCTTTACTACACTGCCAAAAAATCAATTTGCATCAGACAAAAGACATGTTCACACACATATGATTTAAACTTCAAATGTTCATTTGGGTGCTTTCGACTTTAAAACTGCACCATTAATGACATTCGGCCCTTGTGTGTTTTCTTTGATTTTTACATTCAATAATATAACATTCACAATATCAGAAAAAATATTTTCAGACATCTGCATGGTGCTTTTTCTAAATTCCACCCTTTTACTCTGCTGAGGTTGCCCAAAGAAATGATCTGTCAATTTCAATTCAATTTAACTTGTGTCTGTGTCACTTGAAAACTTCACTCTACTGGACTTAGTGGAACAACTGATAATTTTAAAATGTTATTAATGCTTTTTTAATGACTCCTTTAGCCAGTATGTTTATCATAACTTGTCTCGACTTGTGACCCAAAAATGACAGTGGAGTGGGCATTGGTAATACGCTCACTGTTACCCAAACAGGACCTGCTATGTCACTTCTCTGTTAGCCAATGAAAAACAGTCCTCTGTCTAAAAACAGAGCGCGTACGGGGTCGTCTACATTCATCCAGGCCGTCTGATCACAATGACACCTCTGAAGTCTGCTTTGTGTCTCATCTGTTATTTCGTGTGGACAACAGGTAAGCTGTTTTTTGTGGATACACCTAAATCCATTAAAACCTAAATGTATGTAAGTGTATTATTACGATTTTAAAATTCTTTCCATGATTAAGTTGAGTTTATAACATGGCAGTAACAGTAAATGTTCCCGCTCTCTTTTCTCTTCAGTCATGGCATCTTGTGTGAAATTGTCTGTCCGCCAAGAAAGACGTTTTATACCAGCTAACGTTGGTGGCAACGTGACTTTAGAATGCTTCTATGAAGATGATGTTGCATCTATGTTTTACTGGTATAAACAAGTCCTGGGACACAAACCAAGGCTGATCTCTGTTTTCTACAAACACGATAAAAACGGAACTTTTAATCATGAATTCAAGAACAATCCACGATTCTCACTGGAAACTAAAAATGGCAATAATCACTTGACAATCTCAGACTTACGCAAATCAGACTCTGCAACCTATTACTGCGTTAGCTGCCACACATACAAGTTCAAATTTGGGGAGGGTGCTACTGTCAGTGTGGAGGGTTCAGGTCTGAACATCCCAGCTTTGGTCCATCAGTCAGTATCTGGGACCATCCAGCCTGGAGGCTGCACAGTTCACACTGGGACCTGTGATGTAAACCACAGTGTTTACTGGTTCAGCGACTCTCAGCCGGGAATCGTTTACATCCATGGAGACAAGGATGATCCGTGTGGGGAGAAACTTAAGACACAAACACATTCCTGTGCCTACGACCTGCCTGTGAAGAGCCCCGGTCACTCCCACACGGCCTCCCACTGCGCTGTTGCAACGTGTGGACACATACTGTTTGGAAACCGAACAAACCTAGAGTTTGAGGGTAAGTTCGGCAAAGTTATTGGACAGAAAAGATATGAAAGTGGCAGGTCTGCGATGTCTCCTCATGTCTGTCTCTGTCCAGATGAGGTGGACTCTCTTGTCTTGGTGTACGTGTTGAGTGGAGCCTTGGCATTAACCACCACCCTGACTGTTGTCCTCGCTTTCTCAGTGTACACACATTATAAGGCAAAGAGCTGCAAATGTCCAGGTAACTGACGAGATTTCCATCGAACAGCGTTTGTACACTGGGGGGGTCTTTTAAATGAAACCTTTTCTCTTTCTTTCCCAACCAGAAACTCAAGCAGATTGTTCAGCTCCTTTCACAGGAAACACAAAGGTGAATATTATCCACTTGAATTTGATTACCATACTAATATTATGTTTGCAATTATTTCTTGCACCATTTTTGCTTCACTGATATATTTTGTGTCAGCAGTGCCAAGATGCAGACAACCTCCATTATGCTGCTTTAAAGGGACAAGGTTTCAACCGACCAACAAGGCAGAGGGATGACACCTTGACTCATTGTGTGTACTCCACTGTTAGACAGAGCTGCAGAATATAGCACTTGAGCGAACTTGGTGAAAGAGATGAGAGATGTTTAATTTTGGCAAACAACCCATATTTCCACTTTCACTTTCATCAGTCTATCAGTGCTGCACTGCAGCAAAATCTACCATATTAATGCCTTCAAATATTGCATTTGTTCTGATGCTACACAATCTATAACATCAAATAATCTGTACCAGGAAATACTGTATCTGTTGTGGTCTGCAGTCAAAAGATGCCTGCACTTTGTTGCAGTAGGTTTCAAGCAGGATGTGCTCACAGCGTTACTTTGTTTTTTTATAGACCACCTGTGTTTGTACAGTCATTTGACTTTTTTAATAGATGATAAACAAATTTTACAAATGACATGAATATATTTAAAGGCCAGACTGACTCATGTTTTCACTTTTGACAATGTTTTTGTTCCATTATAAAGATCATAATGACCACACAAATGAAGTAATTTAAATGTAATCATATGATTTGTTATTAGAAAAAAATGAAATGAAATATTAATATCCATTATGTAACGGTTTAACAGAGAACGGAAACTCTACTGTACATCTTCTGCTGTGGTAGTGTGATCTTCATAAGAGGGTAAAAGTCAGTGAAGCCATCACTGCTTTTTTCTCCTCCACCTTTAACCAAGAACCCACTAACCACCCTCTGATCAGATCACAATCAAGCAACCGCTGCACTGTAGAGACCACCACACATATGTGGAATAAATCCTTTATTGGCAGAAGAAACACAGACTTTTTATAGAATGTAAATGTGCATTTAAGCCACATATTTCCAACAACAATGACATTTGATTTGATTTCACAACTTTGTGAATTTAATAATTTATTATGAGATTTGAATTAATTCAGTCTAATATTATTTGGAAACTCTAAGTGCTATGATTATTTCTTTCTACCACCTTTTATGTATATGAGAAGGTAAGAGGCTTGAATGGAGGAGGCCAGAGCAAAGCAAGGCCATTCTAATTGGACGCTCAGCTTAGAATTAGTGCACAAGAAGAGAACATTAATCTCTCCAGTCCAACTTGTATTGTAGCTGAAACTTTTTATCAGACATATCTTCAACATATCATATATCAAACATTAGAAGTATTTATTCACTGTCTGTGGTGAGTCACAGCGGTGTGAAATACCTAAGCTTACAACCAAAGGGTGCAGCACTATCTGCTTGTTTGCGTCTTTGCGGCATAGACTAGAACCACATGTGAGCCCAGACAAATCTGACATGACTCCACAGAGACGTTGTCAGTGCTAGTTTTGTGACATCGCCTCGGTCGTCACGAGCCTACAAATGTTTTAATGCTGTATCCAATCGTTGTAATTCATCCATTATCCAACTGCTTCAAAAGATCCGCAATTATTCCCAAGCAGGGTTTAATGGGAGGAAAATGTGTTGTCCAAATGCAATGAAAGCACACGTGACTTTTTGTTTCCAATAGGTCGCATATATAAATACTGTCACTTTTCTCTGAGGGTTCTGTTCAGAGACGGCGTCGGTAAACCACCGAATGGCTGTGAGGAACACAACTATAATATAGACACAAACAGATAAAACTGACATTCATGTTCTCATCGTCTTATCATGCAGTATCATCAAAATACAGTCCAGTTTTTTAGAAACTAGCATGGGAAATTCATTTACATCACACATAAGGCAGCCATTACACTGAAAACTATCATCTGTGACTTGCAGACAGTTTGCTCTTCAAGGTGTCTTTCATGGCAGTGGTCTGTGTGGTTTGTTGCAGGATGTCAAGGTGTTCTTCTTAGCGGACACTCAAATCGAAAACAGCTCTGCATTTAAGCTATGCAGGAAAATACAATGAAAAACGGAGGAAAAGGTAATACTCTAATGCCTACTGTCACGTGAGTGTTTATTGTATAGCAGCAAAATAAAACAGGCTCAAATTTTTTTTGCTTCAATTATTTTTTCTTGGAGCCTCCTGAGTTTGCAGCCTCGCTGCACCCGTGCATGTGATTTTACTCACTGACCTGAAAGGAACTAACTGAGATCAACAGACCACTCAAGATTTCAAACATATCTCACAACTTTTTTTGAATGTTTTAAATGTCACTAACTCAAATCACTGTAAAACATCCACAAAGGTGCAGGTTAGTGACAACTGGACTTTCTTTTTGCCCCTCATCTGAAAGGCTTCTTCTGTTCTTCTGTTCTTCAATCCACTTTTTCCAAACATTTCCAGTTGTGACTGAGTAACACCATTTACATACCGGTAATCATGACGTAGATAAGTAACAATCATAAAAATATTTTCTCAAATATTTTCTCCAGTTTCCTCCATTGTTAGAAATGTAGTTGATGAGAGAAACTTAAAATGTCTAAGGGAAAAATAGGCCATCGAGATTCAATCTCTTTCAAAGGACACAAGGGAATAAATGAGCATAAATTGCACAAATTCATGGGAACTGGGCCGTTGTGGTACTAATGTCATCCTGAGAAGTTTTCAAATGATGTCATAAATGATCCTGCCTTCATATGATTTGCACATTTTTCTTCCCAAAATATATTTGTTGGTGATTAGAGATAATAACACCAAGGAGCTCAAGTGCTTCAGATGCTTCTCATCATCTGCTTCTTTTAAGGAACAAGAATTGACAGCGTAGGTGGCAGTGAACATGTGATGGAGGTTGACTGTTTGGCCAATGAAACACAGTCCTGTCTCTGAAGTGTGGAAAATGTATCAGGGTGCTTTTCATTTCAAACTGCGATTACAACATGACGACACCTTTAAAGTTTGCCTTCTGTCTGACATGTCTGTTCTTTGGGAAAACTGGTGAGTTGTGATTTTTGAAAGCCAATATACTGTGATGTACAGTTTACTCATTCTGGATGTTAAGTACTTGTCATTTTTATTTAGATTTTCTGATTATGTTTACATTTTTGTCGCATATTATTAACTTATGAATCTTATGAGTCTCCCGTGTCACTTCAGCTCTTGCAGATAATTTAAAACAGTCCGCACCTGTGCAGCAGAAGAGTGGCTTTATATCACGGAATGTTGGTGAGAGCTTGACTTTGAAATGTCATTTCAACAGCGATGCTGCTAAGTATTATTGGTATAAGCAAACGCTGGATCAGAAGCTGCAGCTCATCTGCGCTACCTACAAGTTTGATCAAAGGGGCACTTTTGAAAATGAATTTAAAGGAAATCCACGTTTCACAATGGAAACAGGACTAGGTAAAAACCACCTGACGATAACAGACCTAAAACTTCAGACTCAGCGACTTATTTTTGTGCAAGTGGTTATTCGTTTATGTTTGAATTTGGAGACGGTGCTACCGTCAGTGTGAAGGGTGCAGGTCTGAATGTTACAGCTTTGGTCCATCAGTCGGTATCTGAGACCATCCAGCCTGGAGGCTCTGTGTCTCTGAACTGCTCAGTTCACACTGGGAGCTGTGATGGAGAACACAGTGTTTACTGGTTCAAAGACTCTGGACAATCTCATCCAAGACTCATTTACACAAACGAAGACAGACACAGTCAGTGCCAGCAGAAACCTGAGACGCACTCACGTACGTGCGTCTACAGTTTGCCACTGAAGAACTTGACTCGTTCTCATGCTGGGACCTACTACTGTGCCCTTGTCTCATGTGGACACATACTGTTTGGAAATGGGACTATGTTAGACTTTGCAGGTAAGTACATTTACATTTCTAGCTTTGTTAGATAAACAGTGACTGTCACTTAAAAGAGATGTCCCAAAACATTTCTTCAATAAATTCTCCTATTTTTTAAATTTGCAGATGACGTGAGTTCTCCTGTCTTGGTGTATGTCTTAAGCGGAGCTGTGGCGTTCACCATCCTCCTGTGTGTGTTACTGGCTTTCATAGTGTGCATTATAAATAACACAAAGTGTTGCCAGTGTTCAGGTAACTGGGGTCTACATGGCAAGTTGCATTCACAAAATCCTACTTTTAATAAATCAAAGTTTCCTTTGTTTCACATCAGAATCTCAAGCAAGATTTACGTCTGCATCTACAAGAAATACAGAGGTGAATATTTCTTTGTCTCTTGAACATGTTATAAAACAGTCCTTTGATATCACTAAGTCCAAAGTCATTGTCTTTAGCTCTTGTCTTTTGTTTCCAGTATACCCAGAATGCTGACAGCCTTCACTACGCTGCCTTAAGTATTAATCTGCCCGAGAGATCTGTGAGACAGAGGGACAACACCAAGACTGACTGTGTGTACTCCAGTCTAAAACAGTAAATTGTGAAGTACAACTGTGTGTCGCTCTTGAGGTGCAACCATTGGTCGAAATGGTGAAAAAAAGTGCCAGTGCATATTTGTAGGTGGGGGGTGTTACATAACAGCAAAATGTAATAGACAGTAAACGAGCAGTCGTTTAGGCTTTGTGGTCAACTCCTTTTTCACTTTTGTTTCTACACTACTGTTGTAACATCGTGTTGTGAGAGTAATAGTCTGCAGCAGTGATTTCTGTACTGCTGCACAGCAAATGCTGGTCTCTACAGGCAGGCCAGAGTCAGTAAGGGCAGCTTGTGAAAGGTATCGATGTGTACCCGCCCTCTTCAATCACTGGGCGCAACATATGAAGCTGTTATGAATATACAATATCTCTATGTTTTGTTCCGTGCACATTGCTAAACTTTTAATCTCATAGTGTTTTTTTTTATGAGGGGGGATTAAACAAGATGTTTCTGTTAGCACCGTCTGCCTGAAGGACTTTGAGGCAGTTTTGTCTGTCTGTAGATCTGCTTTAGCTGAAATTAGTGATGAATCTACTACTTCTCTTTGGGCTTTTCCCATCAGGGGTCGCCACAGCAAATCATCCTTTTCCACCTCACTCTATCCTGGGCATCTTCCTCTCCCTCTTGCCTGGCAGCTCCATCTCCAACATCCTGCTACCAATATAGTCACTATCCTTCCTCTGCACGTGATGTATATAATGTGTATTTACTGATGAAAATAAAATGATGGACTTCTTATAATGCAGATGTGTGTGTGTGTATTTAATTCATAGCAGTGGTCCCTCTGATTATGATTAATCCTAAACTGAGGCCAAATCAAAATTCCTATTTCCCAAGTGGCTGAAATGTCCCTCCTATGGAACTGAAAACCCTTCAAGACTACTACTTGTCATCAGGGCTAAATGAGTGGTCCTGTTTTCTGATAAGTCCTCATTAGACCATAGACTGAGTAAACATGGGGGCGTCTGTACCTGTTTCCAATACATATATGCTAACAACGCTGTATAGAATCACAACTCAACTTCAATTTAACGTAGTAAATACCAACATGTTATCTTATTGTAGCTGTCTGCACTGTTCTTGTATGGAAGGTTTAAATGTGAATTGGAAATACGAAAGTGTAAATGTGGGACTGTCGGGCACAAATGGTCATAACGTTAACTGGTTTACTGACATAGAGTGAACTTACGCTAGCAACGTTTTTGTTTTTGATTGGACAGGAAATGAAATTAGAACATGAACTCATGGTAAATTAATATAGTTGTGTGGTTAACAATTATTATTGGCCAATAACTAGTGAAACATGGAGATTTACTTCCATTTATTCACGACTCATAGCCATAACATTTTACCCCTTATTTTGCACACAGAATAAATGATGATCTATTGCAATAGAATGGACAAAATTACCCAACATACAAACAGCATGTGTGTCTTGTTGTGCTTCATTCATATTTGCTGTTTATTTAACTGCGCAGGTTATAACAAAGCCTCCAACCTAAGGGGGCATATAGACAATGTGAAGTTACGTCACACCATGTTAACTGTTAGGGAAGGTGGCCACCATCTCGTAATCTCTGTCTGTGGCAGTAGCACTGGCATCCTGTGGCAATTCAATTCAGAATCAAACCAGAACATCATTTACGCAATTATTTAACAATCACAATGACAGTCCAGCTGATTTAAAGCCCAAAACAATTTTTGGACAATTCCTGATTACAGAACTGCTTCAGTTCAGCTCTTAAGGTCATTCCACAGCACTGTATGAGGTTGTCGGGCCTCTTGGATTGATTCCTGTTTTATTGATTAGACTCCAGGTTTGCTTACGCCTGACTCTAGTTGACATTTAGCAACATCAGAAGCCTTGTGCTCAATAATGATATAAAAGGTCATGACTGTCAGCTTAGAAATATTGTGATTGTTAATATTTCTGACTTTAGTGAAAACACTTTATGACTGATTTATACGTAATATCAGGCAATTGAAAACAGTATTTTTTCTTTTTTGAGACTGTATTTAGAGAAAACAGTAGGGCGTTTATTGCTAATAAACTGCTTAAAACTAGAAGGTCACTGTTTCAAATCTCGATCACCCAGCGGTGGGTTTGTGTCTGGAGTTTGTGTGTTTGGGTTTCCTCTGGGTAATCTGGATTTCTCCCACAGTCTAAAGATATGCATTTAAGGTTGAATCCATGTTCTTGCATTCAGAGGTGAATGCAAGTGTGAATGGTTGTCTGTCTCTGTATGTCAACCGTGAGACAGATGTGTCAAAGATATATGTCACCATTCGCCAAGTGACAGCTGGGATCAGTTCCAATACTACCATGTGTCTTAACTGCACAAACGGTTAAGATGATAGGGTGAATAAGGCTATGAGTAGAAAATTGAAAAACTGTAATGGCTTTTATTTATAGTATCTTAGGATTGATACGAAGTTTAAATTTTGTCTGAGCATTGTTTCCAGGAACTAAAGGCCAGAAATTGAGACTCTGCAAACCTGCTTGTGAGGACATCAAAGAAATTGGACCAGTGACCTTGTGGAGGAACTTCATGAGTGTTTGGATTGTACAAACTGGGATGTTCTTAGATCTGCCACTAACAGCCTGGACGTCAGAGAAAGGGGACTCTTCAGACGTGGGGACATCAGCAAATAAGAGGAGGCTAAGTACAGATTTCCATCAGGTGAAGGGTGAGTTAAAAGTGCATGGCGACAAAATGGGTTCACAGCTAAACTCAAACAGCTGACGTCAGAGAAAGGGGCTGCATTCAGAAGTGGGGACAGAGACAAATACAGGAGGCTAAGTACAGATTTCGTAAGGAGGTGAAAACAGTTAAATAGGTGCACCTGAGACCCCCCCCAGCCATTGATCAGTGGTAGCCCCTCCTCCACTATCACACCTGGTCCACTCACACAGCTTCACACTTCAGTGTCCCCTTCTCCTTCTCCTGTCAAACATCTCACCATCAAAGAACAAGAGGGTGAAAGACTGTTTAAACTGCTGCACCATCACAAAGCTGAGGCCCAGACTTTGTTTTCACCTCCACCTTTAAGCACTGTGACACAATCAGCACAACCAGTTGGCTCCAGTGTTCACAGACATTTTCAATACATCACTGGAGACTTGTCATGTGCCAGTCTGCTTTAAGGCCTCGACCATCGTGCCAGCCCCTAAAAAGTTGAGGATCACAGAACTCAATGACTAAAGATCCCCAGGATCCCATGTCAGGATACTGTTTGTGGACTTCAGATCTAGTTTGAATATTATTAGCTCTGTTCAGAGAAAAGCTATCCCAGCTAATGCACATGACACCATGTCATGTGCATCCCCTGTCATCCTCTGCGACACTCCGGTGACCTCTGTGGAGTCTTCCCGCTTCCTGGGCATCACCATCACCAGGACTTCAAATGGCAGCAGAATATCAGCTCCATCACCAAGAATGCACAGCAGAGGCTGTATTTCTTACAGCAGCTAAAGAAGTTCCAACTTTCTGTAAAGATCTTGAAATTTTAGTCTGCCATCATTAAATTCCGTGTTACATCGGCCATCACAGTCTGGTTCTCCGCAGGCATGGCCAAGGACAAGGCCGAGCTGCAACGCATCATCCACTCTGCTGAGAAGGTGATCAGCTGCAACCTCCCCTCTCTTTAGGAGCTTTACGTCTCTAGGACCCAGCTTCCTGGGCATCACCATCAGCCAGGATCAAGTGGCAGCAGAACCTCCTCCATACCAGACATAAACTCTTTCTTACAGCCCTTCCCTGTCTGTAAAGATCTTGAACTTTTAGTCTGTCCATTAAGACCAGGGTTACATCCGCCATCACAGTCTGGTTCTAGCATCATCCCTGAGCATCGTCCAGCTGCAACACAGCTTCCCCATCGTGTATGTATCACACTGTTTGTGTGATTGTGAGTGTGAATGGGTAAATAAGAAGAAGTGTAAAGCACTATGAGGATCAACAGGTAGAAAGGTGCTATGTAAGTGCAGAGCATTTACCATTTACCTCACACCATAAGAACAGTTTCTTCCCTACTGAACAGTGGCCAAATCCCCCACAGGATAACCCCCTCCAAATTACAATCACTTTAACTTTCCAAGTTTTACTACCTCACATTGTACACACACTTATTTTATTGTTAGTGTATTATACTATTTCAGTATACATTTCATATTGTGTCACATCTTTGCATCCTTACTGTTTTTCTGCAGATTATGTGTTTGCACCTGACACCAAGACAAATTCCTAGTGCTGTTAGTTGTTCTTAACTGTGCCTGGCATTAAACTGTTTTCTGATTCTGATGATGATTGTCACAGATAAAATGGATAGAGGGTCATTCTCTGAAGGGCATTTTACATTGTATCTCTGTAGATTTAGCAGCTGGTTTGCAGAATGCAGGCATGGTTGCTCTTCCACAGAAATAAACCCTAAAACAAATATTCCAAACATATCTAAAAATAATAGAGGATTAGTTGTATAGAGCAGTTTAAAAAAAACCTCAAATGACAAAGTATTCAAACAAGCAGATACAAACAAAACATTTCTCAGTATTGCGAAATCCAACTATTGAGGTAGGTCATCTAGGTCATATGTTCAACCGCAATGACAAAAGGTACATTCATCATAATTGTACAAAACCCAATTTTTTCTGTAAGACAGTATTGAACTTACCTCACGATTTGGAAGCTGGGAATGATGTCATACCCAACCTGACCACATTCCGATTCTCAACCACACAGAAGTATATACTGCAGTACTGCAATGGTCTTGGATTTTAAAGTTGGGGTTGGTATGATCCCTTCAACTGGAACATGGGAAATTCTGAATTATGAGCCTAACTGATAAGCACCTTTAGCAATGTAGATTTACTGCTATGGTTTACAAGTTTAAATCAACAGCACTGAGCAGAATAAGTGTAAACAACATATTTGTATCATGCAATTACTAACATTTTTTGTTTGTTTTTTAAAAGGTTATTGTCAAATCTATTTAGACTCCACTGTTTGTAGTTACTGGTGTTAATATTCTGCACGTAAATTGTTATTTCATAGTTTTAAGCAAGATGCTGAGGTGATGCAATATTTGTCCTCAGGTAGTTATCAAAATGTGAATCTTCTCTAAAACATGTCAGGCAGTGAATGTGGGATGATAAGTAGGACATACTGTAAATAGTGTGTCATATCAGGTTGGCCAATCAAATTCTGCTATGTCTGTGTAGAGTGGAGAAGGCACAGTACAAATCCTTTTCAGTTCACTCAACAATTCGAACATGATGACATCTCTAAAATGTGTCTTCTGTCTGACATGTCTGTTCTTGGGGACAATTGGTGAGTGGCAGATTTTATATTTTCTTTTATAGCAGCCCATGAACTGCAATAAATTTAATATACTTTAATTCTATCACATTTACAATTAATTGTATATTTACTTTTATTCTCATTACATTTCAGCTCAGCAAGACAGCGTGAAATCTCCTTTTTATGTCCATCAAGTGAGAAGTTTTTTATTAGTTCAAGCTGGAGAAGATGTGACTTTACACTGTTTCCATAATGTTGATGATGTAGCATGGCTTTTCTGGTATAAGCAAACTCTGGGAGAGAAACCAGGGTCATCTCTAGTGTCTATGTGTATGATACAAGAATCACGTTTTATGATGAATTCAGGAACGATAAGCGCTTCACACTGCATACTGGAAAAAAAAAGAATCATTTGTCAATTTCTAATGTAAACATCTCAGACTCTGCTACTTATTACTGCGCACACAGTTTTACATTTGTGTTGAATTTTGCGGAGGGAATTACCGTCAATGTAAGGGGGGCAGATTTGAACGACCAAGCTTTGGTCCATCAGTCAGTATCTGGGACCATCCAGCCTGGAGGCTCTGTGACTCTGAACTGCACAGTTCACACTGGGACCTGTGATGGAGAACACAGTGTTTACTGGTTCAAAGACTCTGGAGAATCTCATCCAGGAATCATTTACACCCATGGAGACAAGAACAATCAGTGTGAGAGGAAACTTGACACACAAACACATACATGTGTCTACAACTTGCAAATGAAAACTTGACTCGTTCTCATGCTGGGACCTACTACTGTGCTGTTGCCTCCTGTGGACACATACTGTTTGGAAATGGGACCAATGTGGATGTTAAGTGTGAGTAACTTGGTAGCAGAGGTTGTCTCTTGTGGACGATTAGCGATACATTTCCAGAGATAAAGATGAACGTCCGTGTCTGCTGTGTCTCTACAGATGAGGTGAAATCTTTCACCTCTATCGTGTATTTTTGATTGGAACTTTGACAGTCACCACCATCCTGGCTGTTTCACTGACGTTCACCTTGTGCAGGACAATCAAGAGTAACAACTGCCAATGTAAAGGTGAGTGGTACTTAACTCAAGCCATCCCACCACCAGTATCTCGATCCTGTTACCTTCACTTTTCCCTAAGTAACTGCACCCACATTAATCCTACATTTACACAAATCACCTTCGTTGTTGCATTTAAACAGGCCAGTTGATACTCTACTGCTTAGGAAGCCTTCTCCTGACTCCGATTTTTTTCATTATCTCATTTCTTATTTCAGTAAATCTAACTTTTGAATAACTGATGCTTTTTTGTGTTTCAAGAGTCTCAAGTGAGATTCTCAGATCACCCCACAACAAATTCTGAGGTGAATATTATCCAATTAACATATTTAGCTTTTAATAATTTTGATGTTGGTGTTGTTTTGTCGGTTCTGATCATTTCTACACATTTTGTTACCAGGTTGATCAAGACTCAGACAACGTCCAGTATGTTGCTTTAAGTGTCAATCTACCCAAAAGATCAAGAAGACAGAAGAGTGACACTAAAAGTGAATGTGTGTACTCCAGCATGAAGCTGTAAAAATAGACTAATTACATTTTTACTTTTTGAAAAATGTTGGATTTTGTGTCAAATCTATAAATGTATCTCACTGCAGAAAAAAACAATTTTAACAATATTCTGTAATGAACCAGCTATGTTTTTTTGAACCAGCTTTTTTTTTCTAACAAATGTAATGTTACATTTTTAACAGCAAAGCGTTGTTGCTGGTGGATCGCTGGTGTAGCAAGTCTACAGAGACTCAGTCACATCTGTCCTAGGAGTCGTTAGGTTTAGACCACAAAGAACTTTGGTTATTGTTAAAGAAATGATCATTGTCTTAGTGAAAATGTAAATAAAAATGTTGTATCTGGAATCTAAAGTGTGTCTCGATTAAACCTTCCATCTCCGACCTCAGCAGAAATGACAAAGTGCGGCATTTACTGTTTGTATTCACATCGAACGTAGGTCGTGTGGTTTGGTGCAGGAGATAATAACTTGCATCTTATCACAGATTCGAAGGTAACATTGATCTTTAGTAACAAAAAAAACAAAGTTTTCCTAGAACTGACTAAATAAATTACTTGTCTTATGTTAGCCAGACCTGACAAACCTGTTTTGTTTTGTACATGAGCACTATCTTTCCCTAACATTTATCATATCACTGTTATAATGCACAGATGCTTGTAAAAATGTATCCGAGGTTATGGAGATGACAGTGGATTTCAGGAGGAACCTCCAGGCACACAAACTCATTACAGACCCCCAACACCCTGAACACAACCTATTCCACTACACAGCTCTGTAAGCCAGAGCTGCTAGACACTGAAATAATTCTGTCTACGAGTCATTATACTCATGTGGATCTGCTGTCAGGCAGCTACTCCTGTTTCTTACGCTTCACATAGTCAACATCTACTTTCCACTACAGCTCCATACAGTTGTGTTAGACAAACACACACTTTCACACCTTTTGTTCTGCATCTCTAATACTGTTCTGTCATACTTGCATTATCTGGATCTAGTTTTCTCTTTTAATTATTCTATGTAACGTGCAGTACATATGAAACATGGTATGAAATGAGCCTGAAACAAATCTAAGGCTTTGAAACACTTTTCCTACTGCAGCACTTACGATTGTTTAAACAGTTCTTACATCTTGATCATCTGAGAGCCCGCCCCTAAAGACACTAAACTGCTGCGTCAGATGATCTGTACACTGAACTGAGTCAAAGTGATGTTTCGTAGTGGTTGATTTAAGTTACTGCAGACACGCTGAATCAGTTTACAGTCAACATGACCAATGTTCCACAGATGATACTCTGTCTTCTACCTCAACATAAAACTAATTCAACTGTTGATGCCGCTAGTTCGCAACAAAATTACCTCAATGCACTTTACATACAGTAGTACAGAAATCACATTAGACATAGTCGATAAACTCAATAATGTTAAAAATCTGCACTCTGAGAACAAAGTGTGTGTCCATCTTTGTGGATCATACTACACTAAACTCTACTGACTTTTTAGGCTTCTGTCATATTTATTTGAGCAGCATTAAAAAAGTACTTGTGTGGGTTAATTGTAGTCTAACAATAGAACAGTTTTGTTGTTTTTGGTCATGGTCATCGCTTAGTCTCACATCGCTTTCTTGTAAACGTTGGACTGTCATCAGTCTTGGACTGATGTGATTCCAAAACCCTAGTTGTGTTAGTTGTGTGTACATTAGGGATCCATCCGTTATCAGTACCAGATTATTCTGTTCAAGGTCATCGGGGCTGGAGACTATAACCAGATGTCATTGGTGGAGAAGCAGGGTACAACCTGGGCCGGTCTCCAGTCTATCTCAGAGCCAACACAGAGAGACACACACAGACAGACAGACAGCCATTGGACATGGGACACTCTAGATTGGACTTAGGGTAAGTGTCTTTACAGCAAAAAGCGCTGAACTTGTTTGAACTCTTTCCATTACATGCAGACAATATATCTTGTTTCATGCAAATGTTTGTTCCAGTGATTGACAAGGGATCTCTCAGTCTGGATTAGAAATAAAAACTTAGTATCTTTAGATGCATCAATATGTTGTGCCTAAATCAATGACTTAAAATAACCAGCAAAAATTATCACAGGGAGGTTTTCAGGGTTACATGATAAAACAAAAAATACAGGACAACCATTGAAAAAAATTTAATGTGAGACATTTTTCACTTTACTGAGGAAAACAACAACATGTTTACTATCATAACCTGGTTACTATGTTAAAGCAGTGTCCTTTATTCCTGTTTGCAAAGTTTTTTGCAAATGATTGTTTGTCCATTGTTTTACACTCCCAATTTGACTTGAAAAAAAAAATCTCAGCAAAAATTTGGGAAATGATTTAATGCATATTTTTTGGCATAAAAGTTCTGTTTGTGACCTGTGTCAAACACACACATGTGATGCAAAATAATTTGTCTTGGTGTATTTCTTGAGTGGACCTTTGGCATTACAATCCTGGCAAAAGTAAGATTTTAAAATTTACAAGATTGTACAAATGCAAGTCTTATTTCAGGTATTGTTACTGTATTTGAGCATTTGAGAGCTGATTGCTGGCTCTCATTTAGTGCAATAGTCATTTATGTTTTAAGCAGGATGTTTAGCTACAACTGATTTAAACATCAAGTTACTCTGGCAACATTTTGGACTGTTTTATGAAATATAATCGGGTAGAAGTCCATGCAAACAACAAAAAAGTGAAATAAACTCCAAACAGAATGGCTATGGGGTGTATTGAATATTTAATTGGGACCTTTGAACTGTTTTTGCAAGTTCAACCCTCCGTCCCGATCATGACAATTCCCAAGCATCTGAATGATGAGCTTTGTGTCCTCCAGTGTGCAGCTACTGGTCCTGGACTAAAATGCTCAATGTTTTGTTGCTGCTTTTGTTGCTCTGTTCTTTTTTCTCTCCACTTTCCACTCAGCCACAAAAAAAGGTCAATTTAAAGATGTGGAACCCTGAGCCTAGTATTTGAGCTTTGGAGGTTTCTTACTAGTTAAAGGGAGTTTTTAATCTCCACTGTTTGCCAATGGCTTGCATCAAGGGGGATTTGTTGGTTTTCTCTAAATACTTGTACAGTCTTGAATTAATTATGTAAATTGCCTTGAGATGATTGTTTTAAATTGGGGTTATAAATAAAGTTAAATGTAATTGAAAATTGAATTAAATGACTTTTGGTCATGACAATTACAGCATCTGAATGATGGACTTGTTTAGTCAAAGCCATGAAGAAATAACTACTCTGTAATAAAGTATTTCATTGTTTTTATAGTGGTTTCACACGCAAATGCATCGTGTCAAAAAATATTTATTTGTGGAATTGTATGATACTACAATAAATGATATTAACTGTGGATGAACTGCTCAAATTTATATTTTACTGTCTGTTAGACATGGTAACCATCCATTTGCAGAATATTAACCTTTACTACAGTCATGTTAAACACTTTTTGTTCACATTTGATCTACAATTATCTAATTTCTCAGTAAATTTAAATTAACTGAAACAATCTCCCTAATAATTTGTTCACCTGTGAGTCTTCACTATATACAGCCTTGACACTGTAGGTATCAGGGTAGGTAACATGTGACCATGTTTCCTATATATATCATACAGTGTCACTTCAGACTGTCCAATCACACACACACACTCTTCTCAGTGAAGAGTGGAGGAACTACCAACATTCCTTCATTCAGCGTGTCAATTTGAGCACAATGACATCTGCAAAGTTTGTCTTGTATTTTTTTTTTTTGTTCTTGTGGAAAAGAGGTGAGTTGTGTTTTTATGGATTTGGTTTTCTCTAGGAAAAAACCTTATGTAATGATATTAGATAAATGGCTTTTGTGTAGAGTTTTCTCTGAATTCTGTCTAAATCTGCACTTGCTTTGTCTCTCATTTTATTTTAGCTCAGACAACTTCACTGAAACCTATTCGCCAAGATAGTGGTTTTGTATCAGTAAAACCAGGGAACAAGCTGACTTTACAATGTTTTTATGATTTTGATGATTCAGCATGGCTTTTCTGGTACAAGCAAATTTTGGGAGAGAAACCAAAGCTCATTTCTAGCTTTTATGTGTATGATAAAAATGGTACTATTTCTGATGAATTCAAGAACCGCTTCTCTTTGGAAACTGGAAATGGTAAAAATCACTTGACAACTTTAAATTTGGACATTTTAGACTCAGCTACGTACTTATGTGCAAGCAGCTATACATACACATTAATGTTAATTTTTGGGGAGGGAATTACTGTCAATGTAAGGGGGGCAGATTTGAACGACCAAGCTTTGGTCCATCAGTCAGTATCTGAGACCATCCAGCCTGGAGGCTCTGTGACTCTGAACTGCACAGTTCACACTGGGACCTGTGATGGAGAACACAGTGTTTACTGGTTCAAAGACTCTGGAGAATCTCATCCAGGAATCATTTACACCCATGGAGACAAGAACAATCAGTCTGAGAGGAAACTCGACACACAAACACATACATGTGTCTACAACTTGCAAATGAAGAACTTGACTCGTTCTCATGCTGGGACCTACTACTGTGCTGTTGCCTCCTGTGGACACATACTGTTTGGAAATGGGACCAATGTGGATGTTAAGTGTGAGTAACTTGGTAGCAGAGGTTGTCTCTTGTGGACGATTAGCGATACATTTCCAGAGATAAAGATGAACGTCCGTGTCTGCTGTGTTTCTACAGATGAGGTGAAATCTTACACCTCTATCGTGTATTTTTTGATTGGAGCTTTGACAGTCACCACCATCCTGGCTGTTTCACTGACGTTCACCTTGTGCAGGACAATCAAGAGTAACAACTGCCAATGTAAAGGTGAGTGGTACTTAACTCAAGCCATCCCACCACCAGTATCTCGATCCTGTTACCTTCACTTTTCCCTAAGTAACTGCACCCACATTAATCCTACATTTACACAAATCACCTTCGTCGTTGCATTTAAACAGGCCCGTTGATACTCTACTGCTTAGGAAGCCTTCTCCCTGACTCTGATTTTCATTTCTATGCTTATTCAGTAAATACAACTTTTGAATAACTGATGCTTTTCTGTGTTTCAAGAGTCTCAAATGAGATTCTCAGATCACCCCACAACAAATTCTGAGGTGAATATTATCCAATTAACATATTTTGCTTTGAATCATTTTGATTTTGGTGTTGTTTTGTCGGTTCTGATATGCCTCATTTCTACACATTTTGTTACCAGGTTGATCAAGACTCAGACAACGTCCAATATGTTGCTTTAAGTGTCAATCTACCCAACAGATCAAGAAGACAGAAGAGTGACACTAAAAGTGAATGTGTGTACTCAAGAGTGAAGCTGTAAAAATAGACTAATTACATTTCTACTTTTTGAAAAATATTGGATTTTGCATCTATTCTATAAATTTATCTCGCTGCAGAAAAAAAAACAATTTTAACAATATTCTGTAATGAACCAGCTATGTTTTTTTAAGAATGTGTATTCAGAGGCAACTTTTTTTTTCTAACAAATGTAATGTTACATTTACTAACAGCAACAGCGTTGTTAAGAGCTGGTTACGGTGGATCGCTGGTGTAGCAAGTCTACAGAGACTCAGTCCCATCTGTCCTAGGAGTCGTTAGGTTTAGACCACAAAGAACTTTGGTTATTGTTAAAGAAATGATCATTGTCTTAGTGAAAATGTAAATAAAAATGTTGTATCTGGAATCTAAAGTGTGTCTCGATTAAACCTTCCATCTCCGACCTCAGCAGAAATGACAAACTGTGGCATTTACTGTTTGTATTCACATCGAACGTAGGTCGTGTGGTTTGGTTCAGGAGATAATAACGTGCATCTTGTCACAGATTCGAAGGTAACATTTATCTTTAGTAACAAAAAAACTTAACTTTTCCTAGACTTGACTAAATAAATCACTTGTCTTATGTTAGCCAGACCTGCCAAACCTGTTTTGTTTTGTACATGAGCACTATCTTTCCCTAACATTTATGATATCACTGTTATAATGCAAGTATGCTTGTAAAAATGTATCCGAGGTTATGGAGATGACAGTGGATTTCAGGAGGAACCTCCAGGCAAAGAAACTCATTACAGACCCCCAACACCCTGAAAACAACCTATTCCACTACACAGCTCTGTAAGCCAGAGCTGCTAGACACTGAAATAATTCTGTCTACGAGTCATTATACTCATGTGGATCTGCTGTCAGGCAGCTACTCCTGTTTCTTACGCTTTACATAGTCCACATCTACTTTGCACTACAGCTCCATACAGTTGTGTTAGAAAAACACACACTTTCACACCTTTTGTTCTGCATCTCTAATACTGTTCTGTCATACTTGCATTATCTGGATCTAGTTTTCTCTCTTAAACATTCTATGCAATGTGCCTTACATATCAAACATGGTATGAAATGAGCCCGAAACAAATCTCAGGTTTTGAAACACTTTCTTACTGCAGCATTTACAATTGTTTAAACAGTTTTACATCTTGATCATCTGAGAGCCCGCCCCTAAAAACACTAAACTGCTGCGTCAGATGATCTGTACACTGAGCTGAGTCAAAGTGATGTTTCGTAGTGGTTGATTTAAGTTACTGCAGACACGCTGAATTAGTTTACAGTCAACATGACCAATGTTCCAGAGATGATACTCTGTCTTCTACCTCAACATAAAACTAATTCAACTGTTGATGATGCTAGTTCGCAACAAAATTACATCAATGCACTTTACATACAGTAGTACAGAAATCACAATGTCTAATGTGATTTCTGTACTACTGTATGTAAAGTGCATTGTCAATAAACCTAATACTGTTAAAAATCTGCACTCTGAGAACAAAGTGTTTGTCCAACTGTGTGGATCATATTACACTAAACTCTACTGACTTTAGGCTTCTGACATATTTAATTGAACGGTATTAAAAAAGGACTTGTGTGGGTTAAGTTTAGTCTAACAATAGAACAGTTGTTCTAACTGTTGTTTTGGTCAAAGATGGTCATCTTTTAGTCTCTGGACTTCTTTTAAACGTTGGATTGTCATCACTCTTGGACCGATGTGATTCCAAAACCCTAGTTGTGTTAGTTGTGTGTACGTTAGGGATCCATCTGTTATCTGTACCAGATTATTCTGTTCAAGGTCATGGGGGCTGGAGACTATAACCAGATAATTTAGAGGAAGTCCATCCAAATAGAGGTAGAACATATAAACTCCACACAGAAAGGCTATCGAAAGCAGGAAGATATGAACTGCGAGCCTTCAAACTATGAGGCAGCAGCACTAACCCACCGTCCTGACCTTATACTATCCCAAAAATTGGGGAAATTTCATTACATTTTGGCATAAACTTCCACTTACACTCATGGATGAACTGACTGGACTATGAACCTAGAAAAACATACATTTGATATAAGATTTTACTTATAATCACATACTAAGACACAAAACTAAGATGTTAAAATTTTAAACTGTGGAATAGTCTTATTTGTATTGTTAGTATTTGAGCATTTGAGAGCTGTTCTCTCTACTAGTGCAATAGTCATTGTAGGTTTAACCAGGATGTTTAGCTCAAGTGATTTAAACATCAAATGTCTCTCTGGCTCGACATTAATACATGTCTATGAAATATAATCACAGTAGAAAACAAATAAGCAAAATAATAATTTTCATGGGGTATCTTGAACACATCATTGTCAAGCTGTAACAGTAACATTGTAACATTGTCAAGATGTAAATCTTGACAAGTCTCTCTACTTTTAAGACTCGGCTCAAAACCTTCCTTTATGATAAAGCTTATAGTTGTTATACCGTAAATTCTGGACTATAGAGCGCACCTAAATTTAAGCCGCACCCGCTAAAATTTAAAAGATATATATATTTTGTCACATATAAACCGCATCGGACTATAAGTATCAATATCCAGGCTGAGAAATAATATCTGTTGTATGCGCTCCTACTCATTGTTCACAGTAGGCATGAGGATGTTCTGTGCGCTGTTTTACCGGCATTACGGTAAAAGATTGTTTCACGGTATGTGTGGCTGGTATAACACATGTCATAATGTACAGAGCCGACAAAAACGCCCTTGTTATAAATAAACGGCTTGTTCCATAGCCAAAGGAGAAGACGTCTCTTATTCTTCACTTAATTACGCAGGAGTTGCTGCGCTAATCCAACAAAAGATTTTGTACCATAAGTCTTTATTCATACACGTTTTCTCTAACCCTGCAACTATTAAAGTCGCTTCATTCTCCCGCACTGAAACCACAAATCGCTATTCATCTTCCTCCTGAGCATTGAAACCACTGTCACACTCGATTTCCTTCACGGATAGCCAGATCGATGGCTTCAAATTAAAAGCTGCATCATAGGAATTTCTTCGTGTTTTCCATTATGAGGGGGTGTGTAAAAATATTACCGTATTTTGCTGTTGTGCGTCTTGGGTTGCATGCGCTAAGAATAAAAACTGGCGCTTTTTGTTTGCACTGACTTCCATCTACAGCGCCCATCTGAGGGCTGCAGAAAATTCATAGAAAAGCCGAGATCTCTGTAAAAGCCGCATGGTTCAAAACGCCGGAAAAAAGTAGCGGCTTATGGTCCAAAAATGGTACTCATGCTGCTATAGGCTTAGACTGCTGGGGGACTCTGCACTGAGCCACTTTCCTCCTCTCACCCCACATCTATAATGTCACCACTGTATGACATTAGCTCTGCAATCTTCTTTGTCCCAAAAGTCGTCTCTCCCTCTCTGACCCCTTCTCTCTCTCCCTGTCTTCAGGTGTCCCATAAATTTGGCGCTGTGTGTCCTCCAGTGTGCAGCTACTGGTCCTACTAACTTGCTCAATGTTTTGTTGCTGCTTTTGTTGCTCTGTTCTTTTCTCTCTCCACTTTCCTCTCACCCCAACCGGTCAAGGCAGATGTCCGCCCACCCTGAGCTTGGTTCTGCTGGAGGTTTCTTTAGTTGAAGGGAGTTTTTCCTCTCCACTGTTGCCTATGGCTGCTCAAGGGGGATTTGTTGGGTTTTCTCTAAATACTTGTACAGTCTTGACTTTATTATGTAAATTGCCTTGAGATGACCTTGTTGTAAATTGGCGCTATATAAATAAAGTTAAATTTAATTGAAAATTGGATTAAATGACTTTTGGTCATGACAATTACAGCATCTGAATGATGGACTTGTTTAGTCAAAGCCATAAAGAAATAACTACTCTGTAATAAAGTATTTCATTGTTTTTATAGTGGTTTCGCAAACATTGTGTCAAAAAAGATTTATTCGTGGAATTGTATTATACTACAATAAATTATATTAACTATGGATGATCTGCACAAATCTATATTTTACTGTCTGTTAGACATGGTAACAATCCATTTGCAGAATATTAACCTTCACTAGAGTCATATTAAACACTTTTTGTTCACATTTGATCTATAATTATCTAATTTCTCAGTAAATTTAAATTAACTGAAACAATCTCCCTAATAATTTGTTCACCTGTGAGTCTTCACTATATACAGGCTTGACACTGTAGGTATCAGGGTAGGTAACATGTGACCATGTTTCCTATATATATATCATACGGTGTCACTTCAGACTGTCCAATCACACACACACACGCTTCTCAGTGAAGAGTGGAGGAACTACCAGCATTCCTTCATTCAGCGTGTCAATTTGAGCACAATGACATCTGCAAAGTTTGTCTTGTATTTTTTCAGTTTGTTCTTGTGGAAAAGAGGTGAGTTGTGTTTTTATGGATTTGGTTTTCTCTAGGTAAAAACCTTATGCAAAGATATTAGGTAAATGGCTTTTATGTAGAGTTTTCTCTGAATTCTGTCTAAATCTGCACTTGCTTTGTCTCTCATCTCGTTTTAGCTCAGACAACTTCGCTGAAACCTATTCGCCAAGATAGTGGATTTGTATCAGTAAAACCAGGGAACAAGCTGACTTTACAATGTTTTTATGATTTTGATGATTCAGCATGGCTTTTCTGGTACAAGCAAATTTTGGGAGAGAAACCAAAACTCATTTCTAGCTTGTATGTGTATGAAAAAAGTGGTACTATTTCTGATGAATTCAAGAACCGCTTCTCTTTGGAAACTGGAAATGGTTCAAATCACTTGAAAATGTTTAATTTGGACATTTCAGACTCAGCTACGTACTTATGTGCAAGTAGCTACACATTCATATTAACTTTTGGGGAGGGAATTACCGTCAATGTAAGGGGGGCAGATTTAAACGACCAAGCTTTGGTCCATCAGTCAGTATCTGAGACCATCCAGCCTGGAGGCTCTGTGACTCTGAACTGCACAGTTCACACTGGGACCTGTGATGGAGAACACAGTGTTTACTGGTTCAAAGACTCTGGAGAATCTCATCCAGGAATCATTTACACCCATGGAGACAAGAACAATCAGTGTGAGAGGAAACTTGACACACAAACACATACATGTGTCTACAACTTGCAAATGAAAAACTTGACTCGTTCTCATGCTGGGACCTACTACTGTGCTGTTGCCTCCTGTGGACACATACTGTTTGGAAATGGGACCAATGTGGATGTTAAGTGTGAGTAACTTGGTAGCAGAGGTTGTCTCTTGTGGACGATTAGCGATACATTTCCAGAGATAAAGATGAACGTCCGTGTCTGCTGTGTCTCTACAGATGAGGTGAAATCTTTCACCTCTATCGTGTATTTTTTGATTGGAACTTTGACAGTCACCACCATCCTGGCTGTTTCACTGACGTTCACCTTGTGCAGGACAATCAAGTGTAACAACTGCCAATGTAAAGGTGAGTGGTACTTAACTCAAGCCATCCCACCACCAGTATCTCGATCCTGTTACCTTCACTTTTCCCTAAGTAACTGCACCCACATTAATCCTACATTTACACAAATCACCTTCGTCGTTGCATTTAAACAGGCCAGTTGATACTCTACTGCTTAGGAAGCCTTCTCCCTGACTCCGATTTTGTAGTCTGCATTATACCTCATTTCTATGTGTATTTAGTAAATATAACTTTTGAATAACTGATGCTTTTCTGTGTTTCAAGAGTCTCAAGTGAGATTCTCAGCTCACCCCACAACAAATTCTGAGGTGAATATTATCCTATTAACATATTTTGCTTTTAATATTTTTGATGTTGGTGTTGTTTTGTCAGTACTGATCATTTCTACACATTTTGTTACCAGGTTGATCAAGACTCAGACAACGTCCAATATGTTGCTTTAAGTGTCAATCTACCCAAAAAATCAAGAAGACAGAAGAGTGACACTAAAAGTGAATGTGTGTACTCCAGCATGAAGCTGTAAAAATAGACTAATTACATTTCTACTTTTTGAAAAATATTGGATTTTGTATCTATTCTATAAATGTATCTCGCTGCAGAAAAAAAAACAATTTTAACAATATTCTGTAATGAACCAGCTATGTTTTTTGAAGAATGTGTGGTGGATTGCTGGTGTAGCAAGTCTACAGAGACTCAGTCCCATCTGTCCTAGGAGTCGTTAGGTTTAGACCACAAAGAACTTTGGTTATTGTTAAAGAAATGATCATTGTCTTAGTGAAAATGTAAATAAAAATGTTGTATCTGGAATCTAAAGTGTGTCTCGATTAAACCTTCCATCTCCGACCTCAGCAGAAATGACAAAGTGCAGCATTTACTGTTTGTATTCACATCGAACGTAGGTCGTGTGGTTTGGTTCAGGAGATAATAACTTGCATCTTGTCACAGATTCGAAGGGAACATTTATCTTTAGTAACAAAAAAACCCAACTTTTCCTAGACTTGACTAAATATATTACTTGTCTTATGTTAGCCAGACCTGACAAACCTGTTTTGTTTTGTACATGAGCACTATCTTTCCCTAACATTTATCATATCACTGTTATAATGCACAGATGCTTGTAAAAATGTATCCGAGGTTATGGAGATGACAGTGGATTTCAGGAGGAACCTCCAGGCAAAGAAACTCATTACAGGCCCCTGAACACAACCTATTCCACTACACAGCTCTGTAAGCCAGAGCTGCTAGACACTGAAATAATTCTGTCTACGAGTCATTATACTCATGTGGATCTGCTGTCAGGCAGCTACTCCTGTTTCCTTAGGAAACGCTTCACATAGTCAACATCTACTTTCCACTACAGCTCCATACAGTTGTGTTAGAAAAACACACACTTTCACACCTTTTGTTCTGCATCTCTATCACTGTTCTGTCATACTTGCATTATCTGGATCTAGTTTTCTCTCTTAAACATTCTATGCAATGTGCCTTACATATCAAACATGGTATGAAATGAGCCCGAAACAAATCTCAGGTTTTGAA
This sequence comes from Channa striata, assembly GCA_033026295.1. Classification (NCBI taxonomy): domain Eukaryota; kingdom Metazoa; phylum Chordata; class Actinopteri; order Anabantiformes; family Channidae; genus Channa; species Channa striata. The sequence goes on along the minus strand of CM065168.1, from coordinate 27,971,909 downwards.
ACACTTTTCTTACTGCAGCACTTACGATTGTTTAAACAGTTCTTACATCTTGATCATCTGAGAGCCCGCCCCTAAAAACACTAAACTGCTGCGTCAGATGATCTGTACACTGAGCTGAGTCAAAGTGATGTTTCGTAGTGGTTGATTTAAGTTACTGCAGACACGCTGAATTAGTTTACAGTCAACATGACCAATGTTCCACAGATGATACTCTGTCTTCTACCTCAACATAAAACTAATTCAACTGTTTTGATGCTGCTAGTTCGCAACAAAATTACCTCAATGCACTTTACATACAGTAGTACAGAAATCACATTAGACATAGTCGATAAACAATAATGTTAAAAATCTGCACTCTGAGAACAAAGTGTGTGTCCAACTGTGTGGATCATACTACACTAAACTCTACTGACTTTAGGCTTCTGTCATATTTAATTGAACGGCATTAAAAAAGTACTTGTGTGGGTTAAGTTTAGTCTAACAATAGAACAGTTGTTCTAAGTGTTGTTTTTGGTCATGGTCATCTTTTAGTCTCTGGAGTTCTTTTAAACGTTGGATTGTCATCAGTCTTGGACCGATGTGATTCCAAAACCCTAGTTGTGTTAGTTGCGTGTACATTAGGGATCCATCTGTTTTCTGTACCAGATTATTCTGTTCAAGGTCATGGGGGCTGGAGACTATAACCAGATGTCATTGGTGGAGAAGCAGGGCACAACCTGGGCCGGTCTCCAGTCTATCTCAGAGCCAACACAGAGAGACATACACAGACAGACAGACAGCCATTCACACTCACACTCTAGATCGTTCTTAGTCGTAAGCCGACAAAAAGCGCCAATTTGCAACTCTTTCCATTACATGCAGACACACGAGGTTCATGCTTGTGTCAGTGATTGACACAGGGATCTCTGAGTGGATAGAAATAAAAACCCAGATGCATCAATATGTGAAGCCTAAATCAATGACGTAAAATAAGCAGCAAAAAATTATCACAGGGAGGTGGACAGGGTGGTGCATAGTACAAGAAAATACAGGACACCAGGAAAAAAATCTAATGTGAGACATTTTTCACTTTACTGAGGATTGCTTCACAACATGTTTACTATCATAACCTGGTTACTATGTTAAGGAAGCACGTGTGTCCTGTTATTCCTGTTTGCAGTTTTTTGCTGTAATGTACTGTCCTGCCTCATACACTCCCAATCCTGAGCCTGCAATATCTCAGCAAAAATTGGGGAAACTTAATTACATTTTGGCATAAACTTCCTTTTGGACCTGGACAAACACACACGTAATAAAATAATTTACTTTCGTTCACATACTAAGACACAAAAGTAAGATTTTAAAATTTAAAATTGTGGAATAGTCTTATTTCTATTGTTAGTATTTGAGCATTTGAGAGCTGTTCTCTCCACTAGTGCAATAGTCATTGTAGGTTTAACCAGGATGTTTAGCTCAACTGATTTAAACATCAAGTTCTCTCTGGCTCAACATTAATACATGTCTATGAAATATAATCACAGTAGAAAACAAATAAGTGAAATAATAATTTTCATGGGGTGTATTGAATATTTAATTGTCACGCTGTAACAGTTTTTGCAAGTTCAATGACTTCCGATCATGACAATTACAGCATCTGAATGATGAACTTTGTGTCCTCCAGTGTGCAGCTACTGGTCCTACTAACCTGCTCAATGTTTTGTTGCTGCTTTTGTTGCTCTGTTCTTTTCTCTCTCCACTTTCCACTCAGCCCAACCGGTCAAGGCAGATGGCCGCCCACCCTGAGCCTGGTTCTGCTGGAGGTTTCTTCCGTTAAAGGGAGTTTTTCATCTCCACTGTTGCCTATGGCTTGCTCAAGGGGGATTTGTTGGGTTTTCTCTAAATACTTGTACAGTCTTGACTTAATTATGTAAATTGCCTTGAGATGACCTTGTTGTAAATTGGCGCTATATAAATAAAGTTAAATGTAATTGAAAATTGAATTAAATGACTTTTGGTCATGACAATTACAGCATCTGAATGATGGACTTGTTTAGTCAAAGCCATGAAGAAATAGCTACTCTGTAATAAAGTATTTACCTGTTTTTAATGGTTTCACACGCAAATGCAACATGTCAAATAAGATGTACTTGTGGAATCGTATGATACTATGATAAATGATATTAACTATGGATAATCTGCACAAATCTATATTTTACTGTCTGTTAGATCTGACAACCATCCATTTGCAGAATATTAACCTTTACTACACTAATATTAAACACTTTTTGTTCACATTTGATGAACATTTATCTCATTTCTCAGTAAATTTAAATTAAATGAAACAATCTCCCTAATAATTTGTTTTCCTGTGAGTCTTCACTATATACAGCCTTGACACTGTAGGTATCAGGGTAGGTAACATGTGACCATGTTTCCTATATATATCATACAGTGTCACTTCAGACTGTCCAATCACACACACACACTCTTCTCAGTGAAGAGTGGAGGAACTACCAACATTCCTTCATTCAGCGTGTCAATTTGAGCACAATGACATCTGCAAAGTTTGTCTTGTATTTTTTCAGTTTGTTCTTGTGGAAAAGAGGTGAGTTGTGTCTTTATGGATTTGGTTTTCTCTAGGAAAAGACCTTATGTAAAGAAATTAGATAAATGGGCTTTGTGAAGAATGTTATCTGAATTCTGTCTAAATCTGCACTTGCTTTGTCTCTCATCTTGTTTTAGCTCAGACAACTTCACTGAAACCTATTCGCCAAGATAGTGGTTTTGTATCAGTAAAACCAGGGAATAAGCTGACTTTACAATGTTTTTATGATTTTGATGATTCAGCATGGCTTTTCTGGTACAAGCACATTTTAGGAGAGAAACCGAAACTCATTTCTAGCTTTTATGTGTATGATAAAAATGGTACTATTTCTGATGGATTCAAGAACTGCTTCTCTTTGGAAACTGGAAATGGTAAAAATCACTTGACAATTTTTAATTTGGACATTTTAGACTCAGCTATGTACTTATGTGCAATTTGCGATACTTACACATTTTTGTTAACGTTTGCGGAGGGAATTACGGTCAGTGTAAGGGGGCAGATTTGAATGACCAAGCTTTGGTCCATCAGTCAGTATCTGAGACCATCCAGCCTGGAGGCTCTGTGACTCTGAACTGTACAGTTCACACTGGGACCTGTGATGGAGAACACAGTGTTTACTGGTTCAAAGACTCTGGAGAATCTCATCCAGGAATCATTTACACCCATGGAGACAAGAACAATCAGTCTGAGAGGAAACTTGACACACAAACACATACATGTGTCTACAACTTGCAAATGAAGAACTTGACTCGTTCTCATGCTGGGACCTACTACTGTGCTGTTGCCTCCTGTGGACACATACTGTTTGGAAATGGGACCAATGTGGATGTTAAGTGTGAGTAACTTGGTAGCAGAGGTTGTCTCTTGTGGACGATTAGCGATACATTTCCAGAGATAAAGATGAACGTCCGTGTCTGCTGTGTCTCTACAGATGAGGTGAAATCTTACACCTCTATCGTGTATTTTTTGATTGGAGCTTTGACAGTCACCACCATCCTGGCTGTTTCACTGACGTTCACCTTGTGCAGGACAATCAAGAGTAACAACTGCCAATGTAAAGGTGAGTGGTACTTAACTCAAGCCATCCCACCACCAGTATCTCGATCCTGTTACCTTCACTTTTCCCTAAGTAACTGCACCCACATTAATCCTACATTTACACAAATCGCATTCGCCGTTGCATTTAAACACGCCCGTTGATACTCTACTGCTTAGGAAGCCTTCTCCCTGACTCCGATTTGGTGGCCTGCATTATACCTCATTTCTATGCGTATTCAGTAAATATAACTTTTGAATAACTGATGCTTTTCTGTGTTTCAAGAGTCTCAAGTGAGATTCTCAGCTCACCCCACAACAAATTCTGAGGTGAATATTATCCTATTAACATATTTTGCTTTGAATCATTTTGATGTTGGTGTTGTTTTGTTGGTTCTGATATGCCTCATTTCTACACATTTTGTTACCAGGTTGATCAAGACTCAGACAACGTCCAGTATGTTGCTTTAAGTGTCAATCTACCCAAAAGATCAAGAAGACAGAAGAGTGACACTAAAAGTGAATGTGTGTACTCTAGCGTGAAGCTGTAAAAATACACTAATTGCATTTTTACATTTAGAAAAATTTGATATTTTTTTCTAACAAATGTAATGTTACAGTTATTAACAGCTACAGCGTTGTTAAGAGCTGGTTACGGTGGATCGCTGGAAGAGCAAGTCTACAGAGACTCAGTCACATCTGTCCTAGGAGTTGCTACGTTTAGACAACAAAGAACTTTGGTTATTGTTAAAGAAATG